>CM073770.1:14369242-14786417 GCA_037158775.1 Hetaerina titia
AAACCCAGACATGAAATTTGGCATAGCATGATTTATAAGAAAAGCGAGATGCGTGAGATTGTGCATTTTGCCTTAAGCATAACTGCAACCAATTATTTAAAATTGTACAATAAAATTTGATAATGGTACAATAAGGTTTGATAGAATTAGTAATTATACTATATTGTTTGTTTTATTGTTGTAGTAAATTGTATGTGATTGCTATTTTAAGTTAACGTGTAATATTTTTGCCTAGTGTGCCATCAAAAACTCTTGTATGACTTGGTAAACTGAAGTGTTATCATAAAATAATATATTTATTCCTTAGACAACTTATTATCTCTAATTGTACTAAATTCGAGACCAGCATCACTTTTGTAATTTAATGCTATCATGTCATCTTGTTTGATATTTCTATCTCATGTTGTGTAATTGATGTTAATCATATCAGAATACTAAAGGGGGATTAAGCGTGAGCAGGGACCCCCTCAACATATCATGCTATATATGTTTTTATATGCTATTTCTTTTTGTATTTGCTTCTTCAGTAAAAAAGGAAAGGTGTGATTGGGGAAACTCCTTCCTTTCCTTATTATTATTATTATTCCCGAATGTAGTCAGCGATTCTTTTTTCCATTATTTTGCAAACAACGGATGTTATGCTTACCGATCTATAATTCTTGGCTATTAATTTATCCCCTTTCTTGAAAATTGGTGTAATGCTTGCTTTTTTCCAATCATTAGACAAGGCATTATTATTAATGTTACTTTGTATAGATGACTCAGGTACAAAGCTATTGTGGTATCACCCAGTTTTAGATTGTCAAGTGATATATTATTCAGTCTCGCTGACTTATTTTTCCTCATCTTCCTTATTTTTTTCACAAAATACGAGTCCTCCACGATTCTATCATTTGTCGAGGGAAGTGAGCTGTTTTGCGCTGTTACCCTGATGAAGTTCTCTGTCGTTTCTAAGCTATTTAGCCAAGCCTTATTTTCCTTTTTGTTTTCTATTCCCCGAAAAACATCCGTAAAGCAGGAGTTGAAAATATTTGCTATTTCTACAATGTCGTTATTCTGCCATTATTGATAGTTTTTAATATGTTCGCGCATTCCCTGTTGTATTTGAGAAAGGCACTACGTGTCAACTTCTCGCTACTCCGAACAAACATACGAATCTAGCTATTGCCATTTGTTTCAGAATTTTAATTTATTGAAATGAGCATTCCTGGATTTCTCAGATACATCTGGTTGGAAACCATTTCGCAGGGAATAGCAGTTACCTGGTTAGAATTCTCTACAACGGCCGAGAGTAAAAAATAATCGACTGTATGTTAATCGGATGAATTTCGTATTTTTCTTACTCCAAGGTCACAGGCATACCTGAAACTTTTATTCATTTGTTAATCGTGTTTTTACTATTAGACGCTTCATTGGCGAAACGACACCGAGGCCCGGATGTATCGCAACGTCGTCGTTGTATTTGCGAAACGAATCCTGTAAAAACTACGATTTCCATTTCGAAATGCGATGACTCTTTACCCCAAGGTGGGAGGGATGAGGGTGGTGGGCTCTGTCGAACCGACTTCCTTCCCCGTGACGAAAGAGGGAATTTCGGGGCTATGATAAATTTCACTTTCAAATATCCAGGAAATCGGTCAGATTAATGACGGTAGCTAGGAGTAAGAAGGAGAGAATGCGGGGATGTTTCTGTGCTACCCTTATTTATCTATTGAACATAAGGAAGGAGTTGCACATAACCACAAGAGGACGTAACCATGCAGTGAAGTACGTTGGCCAAATGCCCCACGACTTGTAGGGACGTCATTATCCAAATAATATTGAACTCATTTGATCTTGAAAGAAAATCACAATCAACCTAACATAAACTGTTTCCAAAGGGCATATGAACTGACTGCCAATGCACACATAAAAAATTTCGAGTTTCTCTCGGGCGATCCCCTCTACGCCTCAAATTCTCCTCGTATATTAATGCTTGGTGTGTGGAAGGGAGCCCCAATTAAAGTTGAAACAATAGGCTATGATGAGTTTGTGGGAAAAGAAATCCCTGTACACTAAGTGCCTGTGGCGTCAAAGCTGTGACATAAGAACAGCGGATCAAGTAAAATACCTGGGAGTCCCCATTATCGGAACGAATCTTGTGGCAGAGAGTTCGAAATACTTGATCAAAAAGTTCCCGGAATTTCTTCAGAAAATTAAAAATACAAGTTTATTCATCTAAATCTATATTGTCCCCTTCAAAGTAATCCCCATCGACTGCAACACACTTATGCCAGCGCTTGATCCAATCCTCGAAACATTTTTTATATTCGGTTTTCGGTATGTCCATCAGTGCTTCCTGCGATTTTTCCATTACTTCCTCTCGGCTGCTAAAACGCGTTACTCGTAATGGTTTTTTAACTCGATTGAACAGAAAGAAGTCACAGGGAGCCAAATCAGGTGAATTCGGTGGCTGTTGGATGGTATTTGTTGCATTTTTCGTCAAAAAATTACGAATAATGATAGCACTGTGCGACGGTCTCGACGCACTGTGCGACGATTTCTGGTCTCTTTCGGCGAATTGCTTCACGCAAACGTCTCATAACGCCCAAATAATACTCTTTGTTTACTGTCTGGCCTTCTGGCAAAAATTCATGATGCACTACACCGTTGTAATCCATGAAAACCGTCAGCATTGCCTTCTTTTTTGACTGAAAACGACGTGGTTTTTTTGGTCTCGGCTCATTTGGTGAACGCCATTCACTTGCCTGATGTCTGGATTGCTTGTCGTACTCATAAACCCACGTCTAGTCTCCAGTAATGATCCTTTTGATGAATGTGGGATCGGATTCAGCCTCGCAAATCATGTCTTTTGCGACGTCAACACGGTCTCTTTTTTGCATGAAATTGAGGTCTTTTGGCACCAACTTTGCTGCTACACGACGGAAACCCAAATCATTAACCACAATGTCTTGGGCGGATCCATAGGCAATGTTCAAGTCCTCCGCTATTTCTCTGATGGTTAATTTGCGGTTATTGACCAACATTTCTTTTACTTTATCAATTTTTTCACCGACTTTCGATGTCGATGGTCTGCCACTGCGTTCATCATCTTCGATTGACCACTTCTGAACCGCTCGTGCCACTGGTAAACGACCGTTTTTTTTAGAGAATCGTTGCCGAAACACTTTTCCAACATTTCCAACGTCCGTGCGCCACTAAATCCGTTTTTTACGCAAAATTTATACAAGTCCGTTGTTGCAAATTTAAATCCATTTCTGCAATTGTAAAAAATCGCCAACACACACAGAGATAGATGTACTCTTGGCTATTTAGAAAGAAAATTTTAACATTTTGTTTCCTCATTTCATAGCGATGAAACCATTTCACGGTTCCAAATCATGCTCCCACGATCAACCCGCGGGACGATGATGCAAATGCTTCAATTTACTCGGATATTTAACTGTGTTCCAATACCATTTGCCTCCAAATTTAAATCCTCTCAAATCCACAGGGAATCACGGAAAACAATGGAATGGTCCTCTATATATCTTCCAACACAAGAGGGGAAGGCAAGGAAAGATTAATCCAAACTGGAGGTTAACATCTATACAGAGGAGTATGGTTTATCTGCTGGATTCAAGAATTGAGAGGATCTTTCCATAATCAAACTTACCATTATCTCTTTACATTATATTATATGAACTATTTCAGTAAAACTGACCGCTACAGTGATAATTGTTTTGAATGGAAGGAAAGTACAGCACGTAACAGATAATGTGAAAATCCTCGTCTTTTACCAAGGGTTAATTTATTTTTTAACAAATTTTTGTTAAATTATTGAATCATTCGTTAACTTAAGACGACCTTATAACAGAGGACCATCAAACGAATTTTCCGCGTGCCAAAATTAAAATTCAGGATGCCGCAGAAGACAAAGCGTTTACCAAAGCCGGATACATAGGCCCCATATGATATTCGTACAAAGGCGAACTTATGTAAATAGTTGGTGGGAAATAGTTCATTGTTTCCCGAGAGTAACGTTACGCTTGATATCGAAACGACAAACTAAATTATAAGGTGCCAAAAATATTAAATAGCACAGAAGTGCTTATTATTTTTCTTAGCTCTTACTAAATAGTTCGAATTTGAGACGCTCGGGTGAAAGAGAAATGTAAAAATGAGGTTAAAAAAAGCCTCTCTCGTTTGTTTCCAAATCGTTCTAAGTTCGCTAGGTTTTAGATCCCTCGTAAAATCGACGCCGAGTCGGTTTCCAAAACCACACCACTCACGCATTACTTGGTGACAAGTTACAGTACGGGTGGGCGAAACCGTGGGAAACCACCTTGTGTACAGTAAACAAACTAGACGTCCTCCCTCCAATTGGTCGGGGACCATTAAAATTATGATACATGACTCGTTGAAAGCCGGACAAGGTAATGAATCAATTTTTCTAAGAAGCGGTATTCTCTTCAACAATTCCCGAGGAACAGATATTTCGCATTCTTCATAACCTTGCAATAATTCATGTGGTATGTTATTCCTGCGCAATGCATTGCTTATATGTGGAACACAGGTACCTTGAGGCCTTCCTGTGGGGAACCGCAAATATTTCATGGAACACCCGCGGAGGCTAGTACACACTGCCACGAGAAACCGACCGACATCGCGCGAACTAAGTCAATAAAAGAGAATCATCATAAAGGCAATAATATGGCATTACAAGCATAATTTCGTGCCGCAACATTTTCTTGTGTTTTCCTGCGAATTCCAGCTTGTGATTGCGAGTCTTGCCTCGAACACAAGCTTCGCATTGGCACCAAATGGATTCCTTTGATTAAGTTTACTGAGTGACATGGCTTAAAACCTTCAGGTCAAAGATCAACCTTAGCTACTTATAAAATCCATGTCAGTCTCTTAATATTTCACGTAGATTCAATAATAATAATTCGATTCATCAATATAAAAGATTTACTAAAGTTCATCTTTGAAATACCGTATCAATATTGATTTAGTATTAGTTCATATTGTAGTCTCTATTTCACAATAAAATATTCGTTTGATCTTGGTATATGACGTTGTGATTTCAATTACTTTTTCTGCTTGTTTTGTTCTACTACTACCTAATAATAATTCTGTCATAATATGGAATCAGGCTTTTTTTACTCCGTCTACCCAAATATATACGACTTAAATGGTCAAAAATAACTTAATTCAGCATATTTGTTTCTTCATTTAATGCGATAAAACATCACCACCCCTAGTCATCATCAATCGCTTGATCGGAACCACTCAGTGCCCATCGCAATTCTTCATCTCTCGATTAGCCACTTAAAACGTCTGTCTAATGAATTCTATGGTACTCGGCTATTTTGTGTATGTATGTATATATATATATATATATATATATATATATATATATATATATATATATATATATATATATACTCTTGGAAATGACGCTCTCCGGCGACGCACAAACACACAAACACCAAGACAACAAACACCACACACATAGAAACATAAAAGAAGGACACTTACATTGGATATTTACATTCTGATGACGACGGCCGTGCCGTCGAAACGTAAATATCCAATGTAAGTGTCCTTCTTTTATGTTTCTATGTGTGTGGTGTTTGTTGTCTTAGTGTTTGTGTGTATATATATATATATATATATATATATATATAGATGATTTCTTCGAAGTAACACGGAAGTGTTGAATAAAAAACTTAGACAGTAACACACAGCACGAGAACACATAAAAAGAACACTCACAATAATATCTTGATAATTTCGACGGACTCGAGCTCCGTCTTCTTCGGAAGATAAGATATGACTCATATATATATATATATATATGTGTGTGTGTGTGTGTGTGTGTGTGTGTGTGTGTGTGTGTGGGGAGGCATATAAATACATATCCACACGGATGTCGTGGGAGGAGATTTGAAGTGGTTAAGGATTGAAGGGGAGTATGATATTTGAGTAGTAGATATTAGGATGTGGGAGAAGGGAGAGGAGGTATTTTTTTAACGTTACTTAATCGCTAAAATTGGCCTTATTAATGGAAGTAACGGGGTCGGAATCATTTGCAACCTGAAGAACAGACGCAGCACGGAATACCTTCCGTCTGGCTCCTGCCCTACATCCAATCTGGAATGGGTGACACTACGAGGAACAATCATCATTATCCCCACCAGCACATCTATAGGGACCATAGGAGCACGCTAGCCCTTCCATCACGTCAAGCTTTCAGTCCATAAGGAAGGCTTTCGTGGTAAGTGAAGTAAAAAAACCTCATTTTAAGTGATTTCGAAGACCCTTTTCATCAATTTCCTTCACTACCCCCTGTCTTTGATTACTTATTTAGCATCTCTCACACGCATACGTTGCAGACTTCTGAGAATTCTAATATTCCTTGGCTTCTCTTCGAAAATATTAAACCTTGTGCTTCCATGCTCCACCTCTAAAATCATTTATTCTTCACTCAGAGTTACATCTATTTGGTCATTCCAATTTCATCCATTTAGGATACTTTCTGTAACATACTTTTTTCATAGTTAACTAGTCTTCGCGTACCCTGCATACATCCTCCGTATTTATGAGACAATTATTCCTATCCTAAAAATTTCAAACTTTGCTTCATTGCAAAAATGTATGGAGGTTATTTTTTTTACTTTGCTCAAATTGTTAATTTTACCGATGCCAGATCTTGTGGGTAACCATAGGTGGCACAGAGAAAGCAATTGGCACCCCGTTTTTCCCCGACAATGTGAAAATCAAACGTCGTTAGGCTTACCATTGGGTAAGATCTAGGTTGCCTCTCCTCGTATCAAACTGAGCTTCTGTTAAACTGTTAATAACTGCCATGACTGTTTTTGGTAGTGTAATGTAAGATAGTAAAATATATAATATACATCAATATTTCAAAATATATATGCGAAAATTTAAGGCCAGGCAAGACATTGTACTCGTTTATCAGGGGGACAAGAATTTGTTAAAACTCGGTGATGAAATGAACAATATCGACTTTTCTCAGGGACGAAGATATTTGCGGGAAGAGGGAGTTCGTGCGTGGGAGGCTGGCGGGTGGAGGCGTATGGGGAAGGGGGGGGGCGGGGAGGGGGAGAGGCATAAGCACGAGAGCTCCGAGGAGATACCCTCCAGAGTCACGTCCGCAGCGACGCGAGAGTGGGGGGGGGTTGGCGATAATGGACGGAGAGAATGCGCAGAAGCAACACGCTCCCAGCAGCTCCCGCTTGCACTGGAATCAGCACGCGCAACAGAATGTGACAATGGCTGGGGTTCGACAACTTTTACTATCGTTCTGCCAAGGTCCCTAGGACGTGCAAGGGGCGGCACATACCTCGTAATTAGGATAACCACGCTCTAACAAGAAGCGTCGCATGCACATTTGTACTAATGATCCCAAAAGGGGTGGGGTTCGTCGTTATTCATTTTCGGGCTTTTTCTTTCCTCTCCATCCCTGTTGTTAGGTTCCGTAAGATATGAACGCCCTCTTTCCACCTCCCACGTATTCATCCGCGCCTTCATTAATGTCAAAATGACAGCTTTACTAAAGAAGAAATCTGACAAAAACGCGTATTTACACGAAAACTTTCATCACTGTGATTTCCGATAGTTACCGTTCCTTGACATTAAGTCTTGCGCATAGTAAGTCTTGGCATTAAGACGCGGCTGCAATCTTTTTTTCAGTATTAGAAGGTGAAATGAAAAACATTTTTCGAAACCATCTTAATGGGCTGGTAAATACTCAAACATATCCTAAAGGACAGTTTCATTAGAGAGTTGTTGCGCAATGTACTATTTATTGATCATGGGTATTTTCAAAAATATTTTTAAAAATGACGGAAACAATTAATGATAAACTTTATTTAGGATTACTTCTGAACACTCTCCTCTCCTTAATGAAACGGTACACGCTCCCCCCCCCCCCCAAAAGCCTTCACCTAATTAAAAGGAGGGAGCTGGAGTTAACATTTGATGTCCGGAGTTCCAATCCAGGCCGGTAGATCGAATTGAAACTCCGGATCAACATTCCGCGCCTTTTGTTATTCTTGAGCGTTGCGCACGTATTTCAGAACCCCTAATCGGACATCAGACCTAGAACTGCAACCATATACGTATGACGAATGGTGAACCCCTGTGCCTAGACAATCTGGAATTTTCCTTCAAAGTTTCTTGATTCGGAAAATGTCTGGAAAGCTTAGAAATATCCTGGAAAATTGCAAGTACGAAAATCACGGAAGAGTGGAGGAGGACAATTTGATGAAAACTTAAAAAAAAAAATTCTCCTAAATTTCTCAGTGGTAATAATAATTGATTACAAAAATGAATCGTTACTATTCTAGTATAATGGTATAATTACAATTCTTCCTTTCCGTCCCTAAGGTAATTTTTTTCAATGAACATTCAGAGAATAATAACTATGGAGTTCACCAGAAAACATTTGCTGAAATATCCGATGCAATTACATAAGGCGACTCGTCGTCTGAGACGAGCGTTTCCACGGATGGCAGTGATAGAGATTTCAACTCGGCACTATCGTACGCAGTCTTTGGCGAGTGTGTGCATGTATGAGGCTCGTATTAGCTTGGATGCTGACGCGGGAGACTTCCGAAAGAGAGACACTCCTCATAAGTGACCCCATTTTCGCTGTCCCTAGCTCTCCGTCCCTCGCTACTCCCGTGTCTGTCGCCCCGGGCGATAAAGGGGTCGGAATAATCAGGAGCCGTGTCCAGTTTCATGGGGTCGCTGTAATGCGCGGAAAATGCGCGTCGTGGATCAGTTTTCAGACGACTTCGAGGGTGTGGCCGGCGGGGAGGCCCGGGGGTGCGGGAAGGGAGCGGTGCGAACGTGCCTCGAGGCTCTCACTTCGGCACGTTTCGGGGATTCCGGTCTCGCGCGCGGTGTCGCCTCGGAGCTCTTCCACTTAAAGCGTTTCCCTGTGCAATGAATTTCCGCTGGAGCATGTCATGAGACGAAAGAGTGTACACATTCATATGCTGTGAGGAATGGAGCCGAAAATGATTACTTCTACATCTACACAATGGCCTGAAAGCCGCCGCAAGGGCGTGTGGCGGGGGTTGTTAGGTCACTAGCCATGCATGTACACTCCCGATCATGTCACCTCTACACAAATATTCGTTTGATCATGCACTCGAAAAATGCTAATCACACGAATGAAAGTACTTACATGCAACAATATTCAATAACGGGATAAGTGTATTCATCATCTTGTAAAACTGTTAAAAGTTTTTATTAAATAAAAAGATAACATGCAGGATATCGACAAAATATACTCTTTCTACTATCACATGTCATTATCGTCTGCAGGATTGCTATCAATTCTATTCTAATGGTACGAGGAAAAAACGACATTTTAAATATATCCATTTGAGAATAAATCTCCCTGATTTTACGTACATGAGTTCATTTACAATGGTAAATCGAGGGCTGTAATGTGTCTTAAAGATCCTCAGATAAGCAACCTGCCTTAAATTTACGCAGTAAATTTAACCTGTATTTAAACCTTCTGTCAACTAGTGGCTTCCATCCTAATTCTTCCAATAGTGACACTTCTACCTTGTTCATAACACATTTTCATCAGAACTACCCGAAGATGTTGTTATTATTTATTAGCAGTGTTATACCTGGTTTGGGTAAGTTTTCCATGGATCCAGGCTCTATGCCCTGCTACAATTCTAAGCTCTGACCAATACAACATGTAGTTATTTAAATGGGCGAAATGGTCATACGAATAAGACTTGGACGTAACGGATCTAGGTTGGGCTTGTAACTCGCGCTAGTAATGATTCTAATGATTTGTGGCTTTTCTGTGTGGAAGGTGTTCTAAGTGACATGCTATGCCACAGCTTTGTGTGGTGTTCGAGATTGTATCATTTAGATTGTACTGACTCTGACGGTACCGTTGTTTTCACGTGTGAATTATGCAGATAGATTTTACAAATTTTAAGAGATCATGTAGAAATTATACGAATTGCACTCTATGATAAATTTCCATTCAAAATTATAGTAAAATGTCGTAGGAGCTATTGTACACGAAAGGATATTGGTTAAGGATTTCCTTCAAGTTTTGCAGATCTAATTTAAGTTTCACTAAGAAATAATTTCCTGATTTGATTTTGATTTCAAGAAATATGTTAGAGTATATTTCCCTTTTGCATATGACACCGTGCATTATAATATCTAAGAATGAGTTAATTACTGGTTATATACAACTTTTAAATGTTTTAACCGGAAAAATATTGGAAAACCTGCTAAACATGAGAACGTACGGTGCAAATATAACATGGGTCTGCTGAACAAATCCCCGAAAAAGCGATTTAATTAATTATAAAAAATAATGTACCCTAAAATGTGCGTAATTTCCTCAACTTCTCCTGAGGTCAAGTTCATACCATGTAAATTTATAGAGGAGAGCACGAAACCTAGATGGTACAAGGCGGAAGTAAGGAAATCGTTTAGGCGTCAAAGGCTAGGTCACGCCAAGATGAAAAATACACGGAATGAGGTCTCTAGTGACGAACTGGATGACATTATTCACGGTTACAAGATATCTAGGGCGAATGCCAAGAAAGGATTTCGAAAAACCTTAAGCGAATTCAAAAGAAAAAAAATAGCTGAAAATCCAAACGAAAAGCCAAAAGCATCTTGGTCCTATGCCAGGGAGGTTGAGGGAAACGGTTAGCTCATTCAAAAACGATTTTGGCGAAAGAATAACCAGCAGCAGTTTAGAAAGAGTCAACTTATTAAATTCCTTCTTCCAAGAGTCCTCAGCAAGTACTCACCGAGTGTCTCCAAACTCACCTAATCAGTACTTTCATCAGATTCCCGAAGTTGAAATCTCACGTAGCTAATTGTGCATTTGCCAAAAGCATTAACTCAAATTAATCCTCCGGGCCTGATCAACTACCAGCTCGCATTTTTAATAGACTAGCGTCGGAAATAGCGTCGCATCTAGAAATCAAATTTAAGAAGTCCTCCAAAGATCACGAGGATCCCTAATCACAGGAAAATACGCGACCAATATAATACCTATATTTAACAGCGGGAACCAAGAGAATCAGTAATTACAGACCTATCTCCCTCGCTCCCTAATCATGCAAGGCCATGGAACATAATATTGTAAGTTCGATAATGAGGCCTATTGATTTATTGATGAAGAATCGACACTGTTTCCGCCAGGGTAGATAACGAGAGACACATCTTGCTGTTTTGTTCATGATAATTTTTGTTCGGAAAAAATAATTTACCAGTTGATTTCGGTTTCCTAAACTTTCAAGAAAGCTTTCAACAAAGTGTCTCCTTTCAAACTACGGATTTAATCAAGAGGGTTTCCCGTGCAACATTATTGGTTTGGTTTTTAAAGGGTTGCGGGATTAATGCCCAAGTTTTCGAGAGTAAAAAATTCGAAATCGATCGTGTTAACTAAAATGTTAAAAAATTGTAGAAGGGAGAACTTAAGCTACGCAAGACCGTTGTGGAACAAACAACTGCTACAATACCTCAGCACAAGGAAAGCAAATAAATATGCTCCCGTTCACAATCAGAAGACAGTGTATAAGTGCATTAATATAAAGTTTTATTACCGAAATCCTGGCGAAATACATCTAAGATATAAAAGAGAGTCGTTTTCAGAATGATGAAGCATTTTTCAGAGGAAATACTCGGTGAATATTAATTTGAATTAGGTAAAAATAGGTGCAGAAGAGGTTATTTTGGCTTTCAAGCTGCATGAAGAGAAGGGACAAGCACACTTTAATGAAGTTTGTACATCAAAGATATGCCCTCTAAGGGCATTAAGAGTGTTTAATAATGATAAAAGCGTGGTCCAGAAACATGAATGCATAAAAATATAAAGTGTTTTGAAGGAAGAGCTAACTAATTTATTGATATGTGATTTGGAGTTGCAAACTGAAGATTAGCAAAGCCAAAACAAATATTAAGGCGGAAGAACAGACGCAGTGCGAATGAAAAACTAGGGAATCAATAGCCAGTAGTTTCGAAAAGTTTCATTTTTTAGGAAGCTGAATTAGTCGGAGTGGATAGGTAGAGTGATAGATGGTCACCTTTATTTTGCGACGAAATTGGGACAATGGAGTCTCTTTTACCACCTACCCCCTAGCCACATATTTACAAGATTAAACTAATAGATGAATTTCACAAAGTATTCATTGATAGCAATAAAAATAGTACATATAATATCTTAGGACTAACATACAACAAAATACATTAATTGCCTAGTTCAATTACAAACTATAAAACATACATACAACATACACACATACATTATATACACATGCTATACATATGAGTACATATGCCAACACATTAAAACAATACAACAATATTCCTGGTTATATTTGCAAACGCCAATACACTTTAGTGATGCACCTTCGAAAGAAAAAGGGAGGATCTCGAATTCTATTCACCGCTGGATAATTTCATATTAACTGGTTGGTTTGCTGAGAAATTAGTGCTTTACGAAGTGCGCGCTTGAATGATGGGAGAGAATAGGATGGAAGAGAGAATTGGTAGAGTATCCCTGGCAGGGGTATTTTATCTGAAGAGAGTTTTATGGACAGTCAGAAACAAAAGTCTGGGAGATAGGCAGCCCCTCATTTAACACATATCTGGAGCCTAATGATTCTCCATAGCAGCGAGAGACCGACAATAAAGTCAGCGGAAATGTGAAGCTAACAGTTTCAGGCTTAGCTTTGTGGAATTCCTTCATGGGGAGGGTAAAAGAAAGAGAAAATAAATCATTGCAAAGGTTTTTTTCTCTTTCTTTTACCCTCACCGGAATTGTGAAGTATGGGATCGTTGTCAATTGTTGGTTGTCCTATGCAGAACAGATTGACATGGAAGCCGAATAGAGGCATCGAGTTTTCAACGAAGAGGCTCTATGAAGATCAGAGGAGCTTCGATGAAAACTATTAAAGACAAAAACGATTCATCTCATCGGACGAATTACGAGGAATGCTGGTTTCATGAAGGGACGTGAATGGGAGTGGAATGTGAAGGAAAAAGTGAATAGTGGAGACTTAAAGAGGAAAACTGAAATGAATGGAACAAATTATGATGCAATGTAAAGCATGCAAAGATCGGAAGAGGTGATTGTTCTCATTTATAGGTTTTCTTGTCTCACGGTGTCTGGTCACTCGATGGTGCAGGGTTTTAGGCGATCCATTGCGTCCGTTGTATTAATTTGACGCAGGAATGAAGACCGAGGAGGACCCAAGTGGATAGCCGAGAGGAGAATTGAATCGATGATGACTTGTCATGATGCTTAACAGCACAACATTAATAATGGTTTTTTTTTTACTTTTGAGAAAGTCATGCAAGAAACGAATTAGTAGTCCAATGGTCGAAAATATAATTATGATCACAAGCGATTTATAATGCTCTTCAATTTAATTTGCAGATGATGTGGTGATGGGTAAATTGTGTGGTATCGGTTTTTCCATACGAAGCGAACAAACATCAACATTACCCTGTTTTTCGGATTCCTGCACTCTTCTAGAGCAGGGTGTTCGGACTGAATTGCACCTTTCGGTAAATCGAGGTCAGTGGGGGTTAATTGGATCGGCCCGCGCGTTCAGTTAAGTGTTTATGGTCAGGAACAGCCCGTGTTTGGAAGTGATGCTATCAGGTAACATTATGCACGTAAGCGCTTCGCTTTCCCGTGGTCCCTTGGAACGTAAACCTGCCCCCACGACCCACCCAGCGTGTGTTTTGCGGAAATCGGGCAGCACCTGTTGCCGGGGAGTCGGCCTCTTGAACTTTCGGATGGGGGGATGAGGAGGGGAGGGGGAATTCCCCCCTCCCCTCTCGGACGAAGCATCGAAGAGATGCCGAAAAGATAAAATGCGGCAATTTAAAATCACATTTTAATAAAGAGTGCGCTTATTTTGTGTACATTCCTCGTTTTGGCCAACTCTAAATTTCATTGCCATTCTTTACCAATTTTAATTTCAGGCGTGTTATTGTATGCGTCTTATAAAATTCCAAAGTCGTGTTTAAATAAATTGAGGCCCGGATGTGCATAGCTTCCCGAGATAAAGTTAATTAATCTCTGTGATCGTTTGGAGTGCGCCGTTGTTCTTCTTATCCGCTGATATCAATCCCGACCTTATATATTAATAGACTGGCGTTAGGCATAAATGAATCTATTTGGTATAAATAGATTCATATATTGGGATAGTGAAGTGGAAGCCAAATATGAAATAATCAGTGAGGGAAAGAGAATGAAATAATAAAATTTCCATTAGTGTCAACTAAGCATTAGTTGCTCAGTCAGCCAAGGGGTTGCAAGCAGTGTTGAGTGAATTGGAGGTTCAGTGCGATAAATATGGGATGAGAATCAATATTAATAAAACAAAGGTTATGCGATTTTCCAGAAAGAAAAAGGCTAAGCTAAATATTAAAATAGGCGGCGAAAAAATAGCGCAGGTAGAACAGTCTACATATCTCGGAAGTGTTTTGGACCAATACGGTCAAAGTGGTAGGGACGTAAGGAGAAGAATTGCGCTAGGCAAGGAGGCTTTCTCAAGGAGGAGGGACGTTGAGTAGGGATGTTAAGACAAGACTCGTAAAAACTCTGATATGGAGCGTAGCTATGTACGGCGCGGAAACGTGGTCGCTGAAGCAGGAGGATAGACGTAGATTGGAGGCTTTTGAAATGTGGGTGTGGAGAAGAATGGAGAAGGTGAAATGGACCGAAAGGAAAACAAATGAGGAAGTACTAGAAATGGTGGGGGAGGAGAGGGGTTTGTTGGGAGAAATCCTATGGAGGCAGGAAAAATGGATGAAAGGCGTATTGAGCGGTAGTGGAATGTTGAAGAGGGTAATAGAGGGGAGAATGTTGGGCAAGCGAGGAAAGGGCAGGAACAGGATAGGGATGTTGGACGGGATGAAGGGAGGAAAGAAGTACACCGAGATGAAGAGGGACCTGATATAGATTAGTTTGCTAGGTGGGGGAGTCACAAAATGTTTATTTGATAGTTGTGTCCATCCAAAAACCTACCTTAACCGGTAGATTACCTAATAATAATAGTGTCAAGTGGGAACTTTTTTCAATTTTTAAATCAATCATTACTGATGTACTCGTCAAACCCCATATTGAATATCACATTGTCTCTCTGTGAACTGGATGAGGGATTTAAAATGTTTAATCCTTCCACACTGAATTTAATGGTTTCGCGCGTCGTGTCAACGACATCTTGAATTCCTTAGTGGGTTGAAATCAAGGTGCACCGGAAAATCACGCAAAAAATATTACAATTATTTTGAGGTTTTGAGATGGAGAGAGATCTTTATGGAACGCCTCGGCGAAACGTACTTGGGGATTTATTTTGGCTGTGTTCAAATAGAGAGTTCTGCTGAGGCGGAGGTAGTTCATTAAAGCATGGTAATAATCAGTGTATATCGAATCCTACCAGCCAGATTTAGACAGTACCACGTTTCCTTACGCCTCTCCTTAAGCATTACCTTCTCTCTTCATACATCTCCCATCTTTTCAGCAGTGAAATATACCCGAGGAAAACATGACAACGGTCACAAGAGTTTTACTCAACATTGAGAGCTTCAGAGTGCACGAGTGGGTATGAATCACACAACTAGATGCTTTCTCCTGCGAAGGGACGAGGTTTGCAAAGAAGTTGATTAGCCAATCACCTACGCTCTTTCGGCTCAGTCGTTTTCCTCGTTTTTTAAGACGTATTTGCAGAAACGAGAGGGCTCGAGTTGCCGAGAGCCTTTACTAGAAACTCATTTCCGTCAATTCATAACTGAATGACAGTACTGACTGCAACTTTACTAATTTATATTTCAAAATCCTTTTCTAGAAAATACTCAAAAATGGTAGACTGACTGAATGGCTAACTAAGATTTGATCATGCAAAGCCTGATTTATATGGATTCTATGCCGAATTTAACTCCGACTTCCAGTTCTTCTCATTCCACTTTCCACTATTTCTTGTAGATGTAAAAGTACGGGTGATGATCGACACCACGGGTCATCCCGACTCTCCATCCACCGCTCGCACCTGAACAACCTGGGATATTGTTGTCAAACCCCTTCCCGCATGACCGCATGGGACTGCCATTCAATCACTGTACTGTTCGACACAATGTTGCCTGCCTTTCTTTGTTCTTTGTTGTTTAGAACTTCTCCTTCCATCCCTCATCTCTCTCTCTGTGGGTAAGGGGATGCCTCACGCCGTCTGCAGCCTACAGCGGCGTGTCACATCCCCCACCTGTGACTTCAAGGGACGAGACTGTGAGTTGCATGTCGATATGATAACAGATATCCTCCTCTTATTTTTAAATCCTGCATGACCTGTCTTGTTATGGAGGAGACCTGTCGTATAAATGGTTATGGTTCTTTTTTATTCCATCTTTTCGCGCAAAAAATAACTACTTTATTAGGTGAATTAACCCATTTTTAAAATTAAGTCTTCCTCCAGCATGAGTAAAAAATTTCTGCTTTATTTCATAGATGTTTACTAATTCATCTTTCCCTTTCCCCTTCCTCTCTCATATCCTCCCTTATCACTCACCCTTCCCACCTGGTGCTTGCACCTCTTATCACACGCCATTTTGGTGGATCGTGAGGTATTTATGTCGATGACATCTACAGAATGCTAATAGGTCTATTATCCCTCCAATCTACTACCATTTTCTCCAATACTATCATTTATTCTACCCAATTTACTCCATCAAGGGGCTTCTCGAAAATGACGGGACTGAAAAATGCATGCTCATTGTATTCTATGTTCCTCTCTTTTATTGATCTCATTAAAACTGTGGTATCTTGCGTGCCTCTCCCCTTCTTGAAACCAAATTCATCATCCCCCAAGTAATAATGCGTCCGCCTCGCCATTCTCTTATTGATGATCCAGAATACCACTTTAGCTGCGTGTGAAATCAAATTTATTGTTCTATAGTGCTCACATCCGGCTGTCTTATCCTTCTGTATAGAAACTAAGACTGAACTCCGAAATCTTCCGGTTGAATTTATCCCTCATAAAGGTTACTAATTTTCCAATAAAAACTCCGTAAGGCAGTTCTGGAGGGAATATATGTACCCTCAGGACCTTATATGATTTTAATTTCTTTAATGGTCTTTCTATTTTGCAATAAATCAATAATTAGTGAATCCATTAATCGTTCCCATGATTTCATTTGCAGCTTTCGATATCATTTTGTTTTTTATTCTTGCCTATCTTCTAAATGATCCGTCTCACAGTCTTCACTCCTAAATTTTTCCATTGCCTCCTGTTACTCATTCCTATTCGCCTTGGTTTATGCTTCTACAATACATTTCTTCATCCTTCTTTTCTGCACTCTATCTGACCATGCTTATTTTCACTTCATTAGCATGAAAATATAAACTGAACCCCCATTAGTTTTCGGGTAAGTGTGCATTTTATTAACTCTATTCCTAAATGAGTGCCTTTCCATAATATAATGACGCCTCATTGAGGAACATACGCTTCGAGAGGTACCTTACGTAGATCTATTTCTGTCTACTGGCTCTTACCCTCCTCCACGTCATATTTTTGTCCATGGGGTGGGCACCAAATAATAATGAATAAATAAATTAATTAAACACATAAAAATCCACACACCACGTGATCCGCAAAAGCCTGGCGTAATTTAAGGACAGCTCACTCGATTGCCTCATTCACCCCGAAAATACCATGGGAACGCAAAAAGCATCACAGGGTCTTAGGTTGATGGGTTGGTGGTTGGGAAGGGGGGGGTTACAGAGGCCTCGACGGGGTATGGGCGGTCGCTTGGGCACCTGCCGGAAAGAAAGAGATGAGCACCGTTTCCAAAACGTAAGCCTCACCCTCTCCCCCCCCTCCAAGACGTCTCGGAACTGGTAACAAAAAGGGCCGTTGACCCTTTGAGGTGGCGACGGACGGGTGCATGAGGCGGCAGGAAAGGGGAGCAAGGATGTATCTGCCTAATTCCCTCAAGGGGGGGCAAGTGGCGACGGGTGTTGGAGCTAGTCAAAGTGATTAGGGGAAAAGGAAAAGCTTACAGGGGTTTAGAAATGAAAAATATATTCAATTGATTCCATCGGCAATCGTCAGCGTGTTAAATGCTTAGAATTGGTCTTCAACCTTGCTACATATCCACCTGGGGTAAAGGGTTACTGAGTATTGCCCATAAGTAAATCTAATGAAGGTGCCTTCAGCGCGTTGATCAGTTTGATAGATGGCAGAAGTGCTGCCCTACTACGGTGCGTGAAATCCACACGCTATTTGTACTCACACGAGGGTTCGCGCCCTTTCTATGAAGTTTCCCGGGAAGGTCTGGTATCTAAAAATCACACGGATATGTTTTCGCATGGAGTGATGAAAAAAAACCAAGACTAAAAACTTCCGTGCCTTCCGCTTGTGGCCGAATACTCTTCCCACTCGTTATTAAATAGAAGATCCTTTAGCTTATGGCAACAATAAACCATGAATGCATTCATTCGCTCATCGTATTCGCCAACGTATGACAATTCGCCTCTGAGCATAGGGTGAGAAACAGTTCGCTTCTGTTCCACAATACACCTTGATTAATTGCTCACGTAAAACTTACGGATATCTTGTTTATTTATCTTGGGCGACATGAATTTCCTTTAGGGTTCTTAAAAATTTACGAGAAATTCGTATGCAAGATTCCAAAATTGACATTAAGCAAGCTGATTAGTCTATCAAGTTGTTCATGTTGTCATTCGCTGGAAATGCACCCATTCTGCATTCAGCCATATATCCGAAAGGTTGGCGAGATATATCGAGGACTCATGTTGGAGGCTTAAAAAACATGTGATGAGCGAGAAGGGAGAGGTTGGTGTGAGTCAATGTTTACTCCTTCGGTGGCAGGAACAATAAAACAGTTGGCGAATCCATCCACCCCAATGAGTCAGCAAATAACCGTCAGATCTTCTATTTGCACCGAACGAATATCCTGACATGCGGAATATGGTCAAAACCACCCAAGGGGCAAAGCTACAAGTATCAACTCTTCTGTCATTGGTCACCTGACATCGGATGAAAGAGAAAGAGGAAAGACTTATTCTTTAGGGGGGAGGCGAATTAGGGTTATGGCCACGTTGGTTACGACGCTAAGTATACATCTATGAAATGAAATCTATGCGTGACCACCTCAGGGAAAAGTTACATCGATAAGTCAGGAGATCAAACGCTTTGAGGTTGAGAATCTCTTGCGGGGGGCATTCTGCTTGCCAATAGTTTGACGGCACACCTTTTACATTTACAGCACATCTTACCCTGATGTACACCGCTATATACGAGGCATGAAATTCATATTAAATAGGAATTAGTAATTGTGGCCATTGCACAGAATGTTATTTTCGGGAAGTCCGAATTTTCATTCGTAATGTTGTGTTCGCGGATTTGACATAAGAAATATCATTCCTTATACTAAAGACAACTTCCATTATGCCTCGTAGCTTGCGGTTTGATTGACAATTCAAAGCGGCACAGAAAGTACATCTATTTCCTGTGCTTTAGCTTAAAACTCGAATGAATCGTCTTTCTCCAGCACTAGTCGCGCATGTAACCTTCTTACTATCAATTCCTCCAAATGCAGGCTATCAGAAGACATGTTGACGGTTCCTGATCGCCCATAGAGATGGAAGGAATGGCCAATTTCTCTCATTTCTAAGCTTATACCAACAAATATACGGACTAGGGAATACGTGTAATCAGCATTTTAATGAAGTATAGATTTAATTGGTTTATTTGTAACAATTAAGGGTACCTGTTTGTTTCTCACACCTATTAACTGTTTTCGAAGGAGTTGTAATTTTTATGTGATTTGCTTTCCTTTTGCGGCGTGGTTGACATTGGTTTTTTTCCTGCTCAACATTAAAATTCATATTTATATGGCAAATTTTTTCGTTTGGGATATCTCTCTCCCGTGGTAACGATCCTTCGTTCCTTAATTTGACAGATAGTGTATTAAATACAACGCTTGCGTCTAAACTTCTCAATGAACAACACTACACGTATTGCGAGGATGAGTACATGTGTGCTAACTGGTCGCTGGGACAGAAACGGGCATTATTATTACCCCCATCGTACTAGGGTAGGAGAGATATGCCAATAAAATTAGAGAGATTAAGTGTACAACAGATAGATTTAAGATGCCATTTTTTCCTCAAACGATAGGGGATCAGAATAACATTGTTCGACTGCGGTAGGGGTAAAAATTAGTCCGGTGTGTATTCACCCCCTGCCACACACCCAAGCGGTGGCTTGCAGGGTAATTAATTAAATAAATAACTAGTATGGCCCTATTTTTATTTATTAATTGATCTAGCGCTAATGCAAAAACAGTCAAGTTCGTATTTACATATACTATATTCACAAACGAACAAAAACTTTTCTGAGGTGGTTGACATTTCTGGCAGTTTCGGCTCTACGCGGCATTCCATTTTACTACGGCAACGACTTGCTTTCGATCCTTTGAGATCCTTTCGCTAACTCGATATAGGATCAAGTGAGAACTGGGTGGCCTCTCCCAAAAAGATGTCAAAAGATTATTCATTGGCTCATTTAATAAAAGTTTTCGTGACTAGCAGCCTTGCAAGTACGGATACGAGACAACGTCTCGTCCCGAACTGTGCATGGCAAGGGGTGCGGCTGCACCCCTTGCTACATATTTCACCGATGGCTCGTAGGGAATCAGTAGATGTAAGTAGATCTTCTCGAAACGCTACAGTTTTTCCCTGCGGGGAACTTTTCTCTGGTATGATTCGACACTGAAAAAGTGCACTTGGTGTGTTAGTACAAGGTCTGTCTCAAAAGTAATAGGACTAAGTCGATTAACATATGCATTGCCAGAATTGATGCATTCACTCTAAAGTCTTCGAAGTATATGTGCGTCTACACACCGCTACCTGCGGGTTTTCCACACCTCGTACGCCTTCTGGAAAGTGTCGCCGGGAATGTTAAGTTTCCTCGTCACGGCCAGTTGTAACGCTTCCACCGAGTCTTGGTGACGTCCTTTCTGGAGGGATTTGAGGTAGGTGAAGAGGAAGAAGTATGGTGGGGCATTGTCTAAAAAATTTAGATTCTCACTCACATGGTCGAGAAGCTCTTGGCAGATCCGCGTGCGAGTTTCCTTATCTTCGTCCGAGAGCACTCGCGGTACCAACTTCGCACACAACCTTCTCATGTCCATTTTTCGCTCACATCACTTTTATGGAGGCCAAGATCATCAGAAACCATGTGATCACTTAATCTGCGATCCCTGTACAAGAAAGTCTTCACTCTTGCAAGTGTTTCGTCACTTTCGAGGGCGTCCTGAACGTTCGGTGTCTTTAACACCTCTCCCCACACGAAACAACTAGTTCAACTAAAAAATACTCGATCTATGGCCTTATCGCCATAAGTCGCTTTGAGCATGTATTGAGTCTCTTTCCTGGTTTTGTCCAGTTTAACGCAAAATTTGAAGACCTAGCGCTGTTCCAATGAGAGGTTCATGACGGAGCGTACGAGGTCACGTTATAGAGGCTTCGCAAGCGAACGATCCGCACTCCGCAAAGCCAGCTGCCACCGGCCTCTAGTCTTTCCTGAGAGCCCCCTCCCTCGAACCCAGCCAGAGAAATTACCACCCATCCGTCCCTCTATCCCGGGAAAAAAAGTCATACTACTTTTGGGACAGACCTTGTATAATGGTGTTTCAAATGCGGGTAGCTAATGATATTTAAAGATGTAAACTACGTAGCAACCGAGTACTTATTCGGAAAGCGACAAGGGAGTATGAGGGAAGAGAAAGGTTAGTGACCCTTGATGAAGATGATCAATCGACGTGAGCTACATATTCAGCAAATGGTGTTGAGAAAACCATTCTGGTCCCAAGTCATGGGATGAACCGTATTTACGCCCCTCCACTCTCCCCTTCTACTCCTCCCTCCACTCCGACTCCACTTCTACCTCCCTTCTCCCGAGCCGGGTCTAGGAGTGAGTGAGGAGTGGGGGGACTCCGTCATTCTCAAGCTGTTGCTCATTTGGATCGGCAGGCCATTAGCCCGTTTCCCCTTCCTTATCGCATGTTATGAAATGGTTAAAGGGCTCAACGGATCAATAACAAGGCAGGCCCGAATTTATTATTGTTCGGAAACAAACACATCGCCTAGTTCATCCAGAGAACTGATATCTTATACCATAGCTTCCTCTCATCTTATTCAGCTTAGAAAAGCCAAGCGAATATTCTCCCCAACAATATCAATGAGAAATTATTTGTAAACGTGTTAATGCATACGTTGTAACAAAACGTAGAATGTCCGTCTGCCAGGAATAAAATGTTTACTAGCAATCAGAAACCGAAGTGAATGTGAAGCTACATTTTTCAAACGTTACTTATATTATCCATTGCCATATTACAGGCGATTGATAATATAATATATAAAACAGGGAGGTTACTAACTGTTCCGTATGTCTGGTGTTAAATCACCCCAATCCCACACATCCTAACAGCGACTTTCAGGGTTTAACCTAGATTTACGATATATTTGTCTGACAGGTCGTGCGTAAAAGTGAAAATGACCATAGCTGAAACTATTTCCGCTGTTCTTGCGTTGAGGAATTGAATCTGAAACAAAACACTCTCTCATTTTGTACATTAATTCATTTGAATTTGTTTATTAAATGGAGTCACTATAACCTGTGGTAATTGGAGTGTCCTTGCATTTTCGTAAATAACTTCGCTGGAACGTGTGGAAAGAGTGTTAGTCGAAACTTTTTTATTATTATCTATTTATTTATTTAATAGCCTGCGAGCTACCACTAGGGTATGTGGCAGAGGGTTGACCTGACTACCCTTGACCGAAAACACCTTACCATCCAAGCGCGGTCGGGTCACTTGGGAAAAATGACATCTTAAATCCATCTGTTCTGCACTTAATCTCTCGAATTTTACTGACATGATCTCTCCTAACGTAATATGATGAGATTAATAGCACATTTTCAACATCATTGCTAATTGAATTAGATTTCTGCTCCTCGCTCCGGTGGTCCGGCTGCCAGCTGGGATTCTAATGAGGCACACCCGGCTTGTAATTACGTGTCCAATGATCTCCCAAAAGCTTCATGCTTTAACAGTATTCAGAATTCATAGTGTAGTCATGGTGTGGGATCAACCTCACCACGCCGTAGCGATGATTTCACTAGATATTATACAGATATATAGTAAATGTATGAGCATAAACGACAACTTTTTAATATGTTTGAAGTCAAACTTTTTTTTCTATTTTTGCGCGATAGCATAAAGTTTGTATTCATTTACGTATCAAAAATTTAATTTATACGAAAAACTTCAACATATTTTTTTAATTAGGAACATTTCTTTATGTCCATGATTCGATGCCTATTGTCCAGGAAATCGTGTTAACACGCAGGGAAAAATTAGATGCTCGGGCTATTTCTACATTCGTATGTACAAGGTTTGCATAAAATGCATCGGAAACCATTTTTTCCTAACTAGACTGTACGTCGCAGCGCGCTCTAAGGCGAGGTAGGTGTCTGATCTTCAACACGTACCAAGCGCCAATCGCCAGCTGGCGTTCGTTTCGGCTAGATCGCGTTTTTTGTGGAACCCTGTAGAGTGCCTCAGTGCAGGCGCAAAATGCAACGAACGATTGAAAAGGGAGCGATACACCATCAAATTTAGTCTTGGACCGGGGAAATCGGGTACGGAGACGTTGGGCGTGAATCGCCAAGTATTCAAGGATTTGGACTTTTTGGGCAATTCTGACTCGGCACCAGAAGACTATTTCCTATTCTAAAAAGTGAAATCCTCCCTCAAAGGACACCACCAACATGGGACACTGTAAGTGCCGTCAAAGAACCTTGCATGGGTACCCTTGTAAGGACCTTCCGGAACCCCCTTCGAGTGGTGGAAAAGCCGCTAGCAAAAGTGTGACGACGGTCAAGGGATATACTCTGAAGAATTTTGAAGGAATGTAGCAATATTTGAAATAAATCTATTTTTCCGAAACTTTTTACAAAAATTTTGTACGTCACTCGTACTATATATCAAGGTCGCAATAACTAAACTTGAAATGGAAAAATATTACCAATTCCAGATTAAATATTTGGTTACTGAAACGACGCTTGTAAATTCGTTCAGTTTGCTTTGTCCTACACGCCGCATTAATCGTCACTCATTGATCCCTCTATCTACATGATACACACTCCAACCACCGCCAAGGAATGTGGCAGGAGGTGATAGTCTTCCTAAGGTTGATTCAGTGGATTTGGACTCGGGTTGATACCAAGGATATTTCACCCCGAGGAGTGAGATGTTTCCTTACTTCTTCCTGCAATCTAAAAACACTTCTAAGTTTATCCTAACATGCTTTTACAAACCTAAATGCTCTCCACATACCGCCGCATACGTTCTAATTTGGGCATCTTAGAAATGTGCATGACAGTTCGTGAGAGTGCTCTCATTTTGCCTGGCTCAGAATTTCGTAGCACTGACAATCCGCGAGGGTCACGCACGCCTGCGCACGGATGGAAATCAAATTCATCAACGCAAAGTAAATTTGACGTCCTTACTCTTCGGGCTTCGCGGGTAGAACTGCGCAGAATCCGGGTTCGTCGTCGGCTGGCCCGTCTGCCCCTCGCCCGAATGACTGACTCTTGTGTGTGTCAAGTTCATATCCAAGACGCAGTTCGCCGCATAGTTCCACACCCCCCTCTCCCTCCTGTCCCGACTCGAGTCAACTACCCCTCACTCATGCCGCCCCTTTCGCCAACGCGAATGAAAGGGGTGGAAGAAGAGAGAGAGAGAGAGCAAGAGAGTGTGAGGGGGACCATGATGGGAATATAAAGACAAAAGGGGGAGGGTAGAGGTCGAGGGAGGGGTGCGCTCGAAGGGGCCTTAAATCGGATGCAGCTGCTCCTTCCCCCTCCCCCTGCTGTCCCCCCCCCTCCGCTCTAAATTGACCAAAAAACCCCACGCGGTGGCCACGGAGTCAAGTGTATTTCTTTTCCTCCTTTTAAGACGAATAAACTGCAACGCAAATGGCTTCAGTGGGATCACTCAACGAGGCGGAAACGGAGAGCTACGAATTCGTGGATCCGTGAGTCAGTGCCTTCAGCCGTCAGCCCGTGTCAACATCACCACGAAAACTGCAGTTGAACTGTATGTCGGCATCAACGGGGGCTGCTTAAAAAATAATAATGACTGTGAAACCACTATTTCCCAACGTGGGTGGGGCCTGCTCCGCACAATGGGTTGTCATCTTCAACATGCTGGCGCGAATCAGAAAATGATGCTGCCTCCGTCACCACATCGCCAACAGACTAACACAAATTTCAATGGTAGGGGGAAAGTACGTAATATTCATTCAAGAAAGTCAAGCTGAAAATCGCTTCACCTATTTTCCTTTTTTATTTGGAGTCACAATTTATCTTATACCTTTTTTTAGACCTTGTTTAGCTGTGATGGAAGAAGGGGTATCGAAATATTTGAGGTGTGAAGGTGGGATATGATCTTAAGAATGTTAGGAAAGATCGTGATGAAAGACTAAATCTTTCCAAAAAAGCGAACCGTCAACTCTCATACCACCAATCAAATAAGGGCATATACTATAGACTTTTTGATTTTTTGTGTTTCACGCACAATACCCGTTCAATTGTTTGAAAAATTCAAACCAAGCATCAGGGACAATTGAGTAAAATGAAAATGATTTTTTTTTAACAGTAGTTGGTGGTGATTCTGTCCGGGATCCTTTCAACCCAGTTGTCTTTCCTGATCGCCTAATGTGGGTTCTTCATAAATGGCGTTCCTGTACGGTATAAAGCTCATTTCTGGTCAAAAATGCAATCCTTGACGGAACTCTTGGTGGTCAATGGATAGTCATTCGGCTCACCAGTGAACGCTCGCTCTTCAGCGTAGAAAAACATGCCATGGAGAACTCGAGAGTCGAACAGTTGCTCTACCTTTATGATATGGGAATTCTCCGCTCCGAGGATTATCCGGCCCATTCTTATTACTGATCGCATGCACTGTCGGTCGCGCACTTCTAGGCAGTGTAGTGGAGGGATGAGGAAAAGAAGTTCCCTCCAGGCAGGAGATGCGTACGTGAAACCTTAGGAGCGATTTCCACCGGTGCACTCGGCGTTCCTGGACCAGATGTACTGCTCCAATGAGAGATGTTATTTGGCATCGCCTGTCTGTTGCGTCTGCTGGAATCGACTCGTTTTGCATATATGAACATGCCAAGCTGGTCGTGACCCGAGATGTAGAATTAATGGAAGTCACGGAATTTGTTCCCCACCGACGTGATGATTTCCTCGTTTCCTCACACTGGTCTTCGTTTACCTAAGATTCTTCCCTCTTTCATAGTATTCAATATCCCACTGCCGATCAATATGGTGTTCATCCATTTTTCCTGTCTTCTTCTGATTACTTCTAACAATCCTCTCTGCTCCGCCACCACAGCGAGCACCTCATTCGTCTTCCTTTCCGTTCATTTCTCCTTCTCCATCCTTCACCACACCCACATTTCAAAACCCTCCAATCCTATCATCCTGCTAAAGTGATTATGTTTCATGCCATGTTTCTGCACCGTACATAACCATGCTCCGTATCAAAGTTTTAAAAAGCGCTCTCTTAAGATTCTTACTCAATGTCCCTGTCATCAATTCCTTCCTTCTTGTAAAAGCTTCGTTGCCTATCGCAATTATTCTACTTCTACTACTTACTCATATACCTACTGCACGGACTGTTTTCGTCCAAAACACTTCCGAGATATGTAAACTGTTCCACCAGCTCTAGTTTTTGTCTTTCTATATGAACGTGAAACTGAAACTTTCTCTTCCTGGAAAACCGCATAACATTTTGTGTTGTATGATTGCTTTCCTACTGTCCTTTCCTCTTGTGTGTGTGTGTCGTCTATTTCTCCTTTGGTGGGTGAAACACCTCCATAACGCATCTCTTGGCCAAAGAATCGGGACGCGTTGTTTCTTAAAGCCTCGCAGATTTCAGTGTAAATTACGTTTTCAAGAGAAGAGGACGAGAATGCTGAATGGAAGGGGCAGGAGGGAACGGTTTGAGAGGGGGAGAGTTGGGAGGGGAAGGATTGAAAGCGTGGAATTGACATGAACAGTTTTGGGAGCGGAGAGGGGATGAACATTTCAGAGGATTGGGGTAATTAATGTCTCATATTGACCCGTGGCTCATTCCAGGAATCGAGGACCCAGATATGTCTCTTCTACTATTTTGAGTGTGAGTGGGGGGCAGCATATCCTTTCCCTGTGGAGAGCAGGGCTAAAGGAACTGAAGGGATGACCAATTTATGTTCAGGAATGCGTGAGGCCCGCGCAATGCCATAGCAGTTATGCCATAGTGCAATGCCATAGCAATGAGGTAACTAATAGAGAGGAACATTTATTAGAGACTTTTGAATTGTGGACGTGTTGATGGATAGAAAAGGTGAAATGGACAGAAAGAAAAACATACGAGGAGGTACTAGACATGGTGAAGGGGCAGAGAGTATTTTTTGGAGAAATCCAAAGGAGGCAGAAAAGATGAATGCAAAACGTTTTGAGAAAGATGTAAGTCTAGGACAGATTGATTTATGATGTCGTGTTTCCATGGATGATAACTTGTCTGAATAACATTATCTGGCTGTGATGGGGGTAAAAGCATATTGTGTCAAAATTAGTTTGGTTATAGTAACCCCCTTCCAAATACACCCTAGTTGTGGCTTGTAGATGTATTCATAAACCTACAGTGAAAATATTCCAGCTATTCAATCCTGAAACTTTGGTTATATTTCGTTAATTTTATCAATCACATTAATAATACTAATGTACGAGGGTCATCCGGAAAGTAGTACCCGTTCGTGCCGCATGAAGTGCTGACGACGCGAGTAGCCGCTGGACGAGGTCAGATAGCTTCAGTGGCTTGTCTGCCTTCTCTGAGCCAAGTTGCGTGACGCTAGCATTGCCTGTGTTGTTTCTGTGATTGTTTACAATGTTTAAAAAAATTGAGAACGCTGCCAGTTGTGAAGTGAGGGCAGTGATTAAATTCCTCAATGCAAGAAACGTTCGCCCATGTGATATTCATCGCCAATTAAAGGAGGTGTATGGAGACAATGTAATGGACGAGTCGTCTGTTCGGCGGTGGTGTCGCAACTTCAACATGGGGAGGGGGAACACACACGACGATGAGCGTTCGGGGAGACCGTCTGTCATTACAGACCAACTGGTGAGCTCAGTTGACGAATTCGTGAGGAACGATCGGCGCGTCACAATTGATGACATCTGTGAGCATTTTCCCAATGTTTCTCGAACAATTGTTCATGAAATTGTTAAACACCATCTGCATTATGCAAAAATTTGTGCAAGATGGGTCCCTCGCATGCTTACAGATGAGCACAAAACCAAGCGTATGGCTGCAGCACTGACGTTTTTGGGACGTTATTCTGATGAAGGAGACTCTTTCTTGACTCGCATAATTACTGGTGACGAAACATGGGTTTGTTATGCATCACCTGAGAGTAAACGACAGTCAATGGAGTGGCATCATGCTCCTTCACCAAACAAACCAAAAAAATTCAAGACAGTTCTGTCCACCAGGAAACTCATGGCAACCATTTTCTGGGATCGACGAGGTGTATTGCTTATTGATTTTATGGCCCGTGGAGACACTATTAATGCCAATGCGTATTGTGAAACATTAAAGAAATTACGGCGGGCAATACAAAATCGGCGGCGAGGTCTATTGTCTACTGGTGTCATTCTCGTTCATGACAATGCCAGGCCTCATGCAGCTGGGATAACACAAAAACTTTTGCAGCAATTCAAATGGGAAACTTTCGACCATCCACCGTATAGCCCGGACTTGGCCCCTTCAGATTTTCATCTCTTTACAAAGCTTAAAGACTTTTTGGCAGGAAAAAGATTTGACAGCGATGAAGAACTTAAAGAAGGAGTGACCCTGTATCTCAATGAGCTGGCGGCGAAGGACTATGCAGCAGGAATACAGAAACTTGTCACACGTTATGACAAATGCCTTAATTTGCTTGGAGATTATGTTGAGAAGTAGTTTAAAGTATCCTCTTTCAAATAAAATTTTTTATGTTTGTTAATATTTACTTTTGTGTCTTTATTTCACGAACGGGTACTACTTTCCGGATGACCCTCGTAACTAAAAACTCAGCCAACAGAGAAAATAAAAATTGTGAGTAATATATTACACAGTTATTTCAGGATTTCTGTCTCGAAAGACTGCAAAGTCTTGCACGTATTATGAATTGAATAGTACGTTTTTTTGTACCCTGTAAGCCACCGTTAGGGTGTGTGGCAAGGGGTGAATACACACCAGACTAATTTTGACCCGAATATTTTTACCCTTACCGCGGTCGGACAACGTTATTCGGATCCCTGTTCGCTCGTGGAAAAAATGACGTCTTAATTCTATCTGCTCTCCATTTAATCTCTCTAATTGATTTATTGATATGATCTTGCCTACCGTAGTACGATGGGGGTAATAATAATGCATTTGTGTTATTATCTATTATTAACATTAGCATTTCAAAACTATATTTCACAATCTATCTTACCGCAACACAGTTTACTAGTCACACCTTTCTCCGAGAGCAGACTGCCTTCTCAGAAGATATCCCCTTCCTCCACTGAGCGATGATACGAGCATAAACAGCCCCCAATCAACTTCCTTCGCTCAGCCCTCCTCCCTCGATGGAGACGTAGTTGCGCCGTGTCACCATGAGGCAGAGTAGATAAGGTGGTCATTTCCGCCTTTAGAAATTGTGCAGATAATCTGGGAGAACTGGAACTAGGTGGAGAGGTGAGTTTATAAAAAAACCCAAGGAGATTGGTGAATGGGTAGGAAGTGGTTCTAGTGAATGGTTATTAAGGAAAACCTTTTCAGTGATCAAAAGTAGAGAAAAATAAAATATGCTATTAGCACAAAAAGTAACAATATTCTGTCACTGGCAGTTATGAAGAGTTTCCACGTTTGTATTTTTTAGTCCAACTTGTACTCACAATCTACGTGGTTTGTATAAGCAGTATCGGAAAAAGTTTGGGACACTTTTGCCAGCAGCTTTTCCACAACTCGAAGGGGATTCCGGAGGGCCCTTTACAAGCGTACGCGTGCCAGGTTCTTTGACGGAACTGTCCCACGGTAATGGTGTCATTTGAGGGAGGATTTCACTTTTGGGAATAGGGAATAGTCTGCTGGTGCCAAGCATGGTTGTAGAAACGTTCTTTAAAAACAATAATGGCGTGGCGGTGACGCCGAGGGGTTTTCGTACGCGGTTTGGTTTGACCCATCATGACAGGGTTCCTGATGCTAAAACCATTAGGAAAGGGATTACTAGTGAAAGGACACCAGAAAACATCGTGGCAGTGAGAGCGTGCGCGCTGTGCGGGGAAGCAAAACTTTCGTTATTGGGCGACAGACAACCTTCGTGAACTTCACCCAAGGCCTCATCATAGCACCTGTGACAGTTTGGTGCGTTGTGTCCTCCATAAGCATTATTGGGCCTAACTTTTTTGAATCTCGAGATTCAACTGTTACTGTGAACTCTGTACGCTATTGTGAGATTCTGGAGAACTTTTTACTCCCCAAAATGGAAAAGTATGGTGGGAAATATGACAGAGAAGCCTTCTGGTTTCAACAAGGTGGTGCCACGGCTCATACCGCCCGTCGTTCACGCCAAATCCTGCAAGAACATTTTCCCGGCAGATGGGATATTCCATGGCTCCCTCGAACCCTGGATTTGAACCCATGTGATTTTTTTTCTTTGGGGACACCTCAAATATGAGGTTTATAAAGTTCGACCAAGGACTTTGGAAGCTTCTAAGGAGGCAATTACAGCTGTCATCGCTGGAATAACGCAAGATATGCTGAGAAGAGTTTTCGAAAACTTTTTGAACAACTCAACATGTGCATCGCTCACCAAGGCGTCACGTAGAAGAAAAAAATTTTAAAACTTAATGAAAATAAAATGTCATTGGATATAGTTTTCGGGAATAAAAATCTTTTCCAATTATCTTTGTTTGTTTTTTTACATCAATCCTCAATACAGAGATTCCATTCTGCTGCACCCTGTACATACATTAATGTACATATATGTGTACATGTATGTACATACGTATATACACACACCTGAAACACGTACACATGTATATTATATACAGATACGCATTTGTGTGTGTGTGTGTATATATATATATATATATATATATATATATATATATATATATATATATATATATATATATATAAACACACACACACATGCACATTAATACCATAATAGACGCCGAATATTATCAAAAGATCAGTTTAAAAAAAACCATTCTTCTGGTTCCATGGTGATGAATGTGAGCAGTGCCGTCCCAAGGACGACCTTCACGGACGTTGGGTCACGATGCGTATTAATGAATACCATAGAAATGCTGTTAATGAGCTGAATGTAGAACCATTAGCGTCTTTTTTACAATACATGAAAGCAAAATCGATGACGGTCAAATAATAGGGATACGCAGAATCATAAATTATTCGGTGATTCCAAGTGTAGCGTAATTATATTTTATTTTGTAACACAAAAATGTAACGGATAGAAATTGCATTGGATAGACTCTGCAAAACCTTTAAATCTTCGCAAAGTATTCATAGGGTAGTGACAAAATTGCCACAATTTTTATGACTGAAAATTATATTGGAAGATAATAAATACATAGAGTTAACGCAGTCAATTCACCCATTTTATTCCAATCGAAAAACTGACTCTTTAACTCTTTGTCAGGAGCAGTACGTGTTTGTAGTCACCATACTCACGGCTTGTGGGGGAAGCATTACAGTTTCCTCGCCCCAGTTCATAAATAATAATAGTTGAAAATATTTGGTGCTAATTTACTAAAGATGTTTATATCTCAGAAATGGCGCCAATCAATATTTTCCGTAACCCCCACTACGAATGCCTGTGACATTGTATGTGCGATATTTCGTCACAACATCTTATTCCTTTAAAGGCCCCAAAATCTCGGATTATATGAGGACGCCTCGGTAGCTTAACTGGCTAAAATCCTCGGTCGGACATTGAGGGATCCGGGTTTGAATCCCGGTCAAGGGGAAATTTTTGCATTATAATAAATAAATCGATTATCTCAACGATCATCAGTTCGAATTTGGGAAAAATAGATGCTCAATAGAATATATGTATGACCTGACCTGTATTTAGGGTCAGGGGAATGAAACGGGGCCAACAGGTATTCGTTGCATATTGGATCTGAAAAACCATATTATATCATTGAATGATACAAAGCGATTATATCATGAAGGACGATTATATTGGTAAAAGGGAGAGCCACAACCTACATTGAGCTGCGATAAAATTCAGACTTCAAAAAGCAGAAGGAATTAATAAGAAAATGATGCGAAATCTCACTCATTATTATTATTTTGCGAATGGGTGAAGCAATAAATGAGAGCAAAGGAAATGGTTCATTAGAGGAGATTCAAATCAGAATGACTTGTTTATTAGACATAGGGACTTGACTGATAACCAGGATACCGTTGCACCCTCATCATTAGAAGGCACGTGGATGAATCAAGTGAAATCCTTGAAAGTGTAATAAAATTTCAAAATGGTGTCCCCAACAATGGCATCCTGGTAGTTTTCACAGTGATAGCTCAATAGTTTGATTAGTTCCCCCCAGTTACCTGCATGGTACCAGAAATCAACAATATTGTGCGACAAGAACGTAAACATTGCAGCTACATTTGAAACATGCACCACAGCATCTGTCTCTCCAACAAATTTACATGTAAACCAGGCAGCTCCTAAAGAGCATTACTTCTATAAGAGCCGCCTCTCTCCTTGACCAGGTCAGATATACCAAGTATAGACTCCGCTGACCTTAGGAGTATTAAAAGCCATGGCAATTCTGAAGTTATCGTGAACTTTCAAAGTGCTGGAATATTCCTATTGCACACCATGGAGAGTACACATGAAAATAATATATCTGAGAATCTCTTGTATTCAAGAAATTACGTGGTTGAAAATGCATAAGTTTCAAGGTTTTCATTTGACTCTCCCTAGTATTTTATGTCTATTGGCACACAAGGACGCCCGTCAATTCCAACTCTCGACGACAAAAAATCATTTGGGTTAATTTCATTTATTAATTTTGCTCGTTAGTTTTTTCAATGAGGTCGCCCATGATTTTCTGGATGAATTTCTTTTTTTTAAAACAGCTTTGATTTTAAGTAGGTTGCAAGCTCTAGGTGATGATAAATTAATTTGCCAATTCCATGTCACCTTGCCTCACAAAGAATTTTTCCCAGAGTAAAGTGTATGGCGACATAAGACCTTACTCTCTGACGAATCCTAAAAAAAAAACACCTACATCATATAAACAGCTAGTTTTGCTCAAGAAAATAGAAAATGCGTCTCCCGAAACGATTTCATCTGGAAGGACAAACCTGATGCCTGAAAAAATTACGCCTCTAAGTCTTCTACGCCTGACGATATTTTGACGCTGATATGGTGAATATTATTATTTTGAAGCATATTAAAAAATGAAAAGCAGACAGGGAGGAAATAAGATAACGAATAAAACGGCGGAGCCACGGGTGGCTTCGTCACGTGGAAAGTTCCATAGGAAAGTCGTTAAAAGAAGGAAATCCCGCTATCTCGCTGCTCGTATTTTTAGAAATCCACTAATTACGTCTCTGCTACTGGAAGGAAGACTAAATGTTTAATTGAACTGCCTATCCTCGGCGACAGAGAAAACAGACAGATTAGGGGCCTGAATGGGCTGAATACAGTGATTTTTTATTTACTTAATGAGTTCACCAGTAGTTGAGGAGCATATTGAAGCTTCTTGTTTCATTTATTAGTTACTTTAGTCGCACAGATTGCACACAGGATAATGGAACCTCCCAAGGGAAAGGATATTAGATAAATTGGATCTGCAAACGCGCAGTTCTCGGAAAAACTGTCCTATTTGTACAACACGGCTACACCAATCAGAGGAGGCCACTAAAAAGAACTAAAGGGTGGACACAGGAATAATTAAAACTATATACAACAGTCTTAAAAATGTTTATCGCAGGATTTTTATCTATTACCGAGTGGTTCATTCAGGCGCAAGATTAAATATTTAAGGGAGTCATATAACAGAAAAACTTAATAAAATTATTGAATAAACATTACTAAAATATCATTTCTTTTGTTTATTTTTTTGCAGGAAGGTAAAGAAAGTAGGGGCTTTTAACCTTTTCTTTCGTAAAATACGAGCGTTCGATATGTATTCATTTATATGAATGGACGGTGGGGATGTTTTGATAAATGCCTATTATTTTATCAAAATACTATCAGAATTACACATTTTTTAAGCCAGGTCTTCGAAAGTTACATTTTGCTAGTAGTTATTAGGCTAGTTGTTATTGGGCGTATGCAGGCGGTGTCACGCTTAAATGACTGAGTTCACACTGTAAAACTCGAAAAATGCCAGGTGACGGTGCTGTCTCAGGTGGGAGATGACGGAGAAATGTGGTGTAAAATCTAAAAGAGAATTAAGAAAAAGGAGAAAGGTAAACGTAAGAATGTCTGGGGAAAGTAACTACTGGTTTCGTCAAATGTCCTGGTGATAGCATCAGGAATAACTGGGCTGGTTGGGTTTGAAAAGCGTGTCATAGGTTGCGTGCGATTTAAATAGGCGTGTCGACACAAGTCATTACTGATTGTGAGGGCAAAGTATAGAGAAATAGTTGAGCAAAAGAGAGATGAGGCATGAATTTCTCCACAGAAATACAGGTGAATTCAGGGTTTTGTCAAAGAGAACGATGGCTTAATTTGGTAGAATTTTCCAAAATCTTGTTCAAATCGTATATACGAAAGAATACTAAATATTAAGATGAGCTTGAAATACTAATTTCGAATACCTGTCCCCAAAACAAGAAAAATCTATCTAGAACTTAAAAATGAGGGACAAAGAGAAGGAGCTATTACGTGTGAGTGAGCTTCTTGAATGATAGTGCAGTCAATTTTTGAGGTGGGGTTGGATGTCCTATATGTGATTACTGAAATTCACTCACTCACTATACATAATTACACCTCCAAGTGTGTAAATTAGAAATATCTTATTTTTCAATGGAACAACTTCATTGTGTAAAAATCATACGCATTGACCGAATCCGGGTTCGATTCCCGAAAAAGATTTTGAATGATTTTTACACTATGAAATTGTTGCATGTGTAATATCAATATAGCGGATGACTCCGTTTAAAATTACTGACGCAGTATCTCCCGAAGTTTCTTGGAGCTTATTTTTCATACTTAATTGGCTTTCACCTATATTTAATCGTCAAATTATATTATTGTGGCTAATATAAAGCAGGAATTAGATCTTTTATGAATCTCTTAGTCATAGAGTTAAGAGTTAAGCATTTAGGGACCAAATTACACCAAAGGAAGACAGAAGAAAATGTTTAATACACGGAAAATACCTAACATGATAATCCAATAAGCATTCCGATAAGAACCATACCGACATTTTCAAATACTACAAACTCCTGCAATCCATTTTCAACTGACCGATTGAATGAAATGCTTCAACATTTAATCCTAATCTAAAGTGACTGATGATGACAGTGAAGCGACGACAATTTCCTTGGCTGTATTCATGCACAAATTGATCAGAGCAATATGCCCTAATCAAACTGCATGGAAAAGTTATCTCTAATGTTAAAATACACAAAACGTTAACACAAAATACGGAAATACTTTTATTCCAACACGCTCCTTGACCTATTAATGCTTTTCTGTAAAACTGAATCTACAAATATGTCACTAACATTCAGATATTCCTATTATCATAAATATTTCAGCAATAGTTATATGTTGCAAACGAATGTATGCATACTGTAATTATCGAAACGATTATTACTGGGTATTGCCCAGCAAGTCCCAGTGTATCACTAATTCAATTGAAGTAGATTACTTCGAGTTTCGTAACCATGACCTTTGGGCGTACTCCCTTAAATATATTCATTTAGATCAAATATAGTTTTACCATTTAGTCATGATTCACATTATATCCATAAAATAATAGAGATGGGATAAAAAGGTCACACAACACAGCCTGGGATACACAGTTGAAAATAAGTATATAACGCCGGATGACCACTAAGGGGTGAATTACGGAGTGAATAATGACACGAAACAGAACCACAATGGATTTCGTATCATGCGTAAACAATTGCGATTACTAATATAATTATTAATGAGAGAAATACGAGCAGAGCTTAAAACATTTTCAGCAAAATAAAACTCATTTACTTTCTAATAACCTCTTTTTACACAAAACGGTTGGATATTGAATCGTAAATAACCACGAGGAATCCTATTAAAAAGCATACCACAATGGCACCTACCAATGCGTCGCGTCAATTTCTTACCCTTGGAGCGAATATCAAACTTTCCTAATCGCCTCTCGCGGCGTCACAAGGAGGACAAGGCCGCCGGCGCCACACAATGGGCACCCGGCCTGAGGGGTCATTGGCCGTCTTTCCCTTCCCTCCCATGTTACGCCGCTTGACTAGTTTACAAGGAAAAGTCTGGCGTATCCTGCCCTTCTAACCTGAAAGGATTTGGTCTTAATAAGTAAGCCACCTATCGCGGAAAGGCCTTTCCTTTGCCAGTCAGTCACTCCATTTCTAGCGACCTTCGAAGCGAGAAAAAAAATTCACTACAAATATTGAGGAATTTGCAATGAAAGCGTTCCTTCAATCAAACCTCTTCGAGTACAACCAGTGACCACACGTGTTTTTAAGCAAGGGGCGAGATGCATCGTAAACACGAAAGTGAAAACATTCAGCGAAAGGTAGAATGATAATAGAAGGATTGGCGTCACAGATAAACAAAAATACCACAATAAAATAGTTAAAAGAGACTTGAGCTTATGACAAAGGAGTTATAAATAATGTAGTATACAAAAATCATAAATAATATAATGATTACCTAACAATTTTAATCCAAACACCAAATTGCCTGAATAAATAATTCAAGGACATAATAAGAGTTTTTCATTCCTTAAACATTATGTTGTGTCATAACTTAAACAAACCTTGTGGCACAGTAGATTAGTTAGAAAAATAAAAGGAGGGAAAATTGAAGGGAAGACCCACTAAGGAAGGCCAAGAAACATCATTTTCAGGAGGTGCAATTAGACGCAGAATGGCCGCCATAGCGCGTATCTCGCTTGGCGTATACGCACAGCACCGAGGGATTCAACAGATAGCTGCGGAAAAGGAGCCATCAGCTAATTTCGGAACTGCCCTCAGATCCGAAACCTCCTTTTATCAAGCTAGCGTCCCGAGTGAGAGGACCTGTGCCTCCGTGTGATCTCAGGCGCTCATTTCCGAGAGCCGCGATTCAGCAGTCTTCCATCCACCCCTGGCTTCCACCCGTCAAAGCCGACACTGAGCGCAGCCCCTGCCATACACCTTCCAGCGAATAGCTCCTAGCGACAAATGGACGCGTTCCACCTCCTTGGATAATTTTCCTCGTCCCTACGCGTTGGAACACTCAACGTTTAATATTGAGCGATTTATTTGTCGATTTACATGTCGACTCGTCCTGTCGATGGCAATGTTGCAATTACGACATTTTCTTCATAAAAATCAATGTCAAGGTCGAAATTCATGACACACTTACATGCATGTCGCGTCATATCATTGTCGATCATTTTCGAAGTTGACTGATGTGTTGAGAAATCTATGCTCGCATCAATATCTTTTCTCTTTCCGTTTGTAATTGTACCACCCCGAAGAGGAGCGTACCCTAAAACGGGGTTTCTTTTATGTTACTGTAAATTAATTTAGAGTTTTATCACTTCTTTCGCTGTACCCACTCACAACGGAAATAAAAATCTATTCAATCTGAAATCTGAATCAACGAGATGTCTTGGAGAATTTTAAACTGCCCTCATAGTTTTCCGAAGTAAAATTCTTCTGCGAAGAGTTCACACACACGAAATATTCTTGTACAGTGTTTAGAAACGTGGTAATTGCGGGTGCAATGGCAATCCAATGTATTTTTGTCGCCCGCTAACAGAATAATTAAAGTTAAAAGTAAAACCATAACTCGCAAAAATTTTTCTCACAATGGTAACTCCCTTTAAAGTCTTAAAATGTCTAATTTAATATTTGGCAAAACTATGGTCTTTCAAATCAGTGTCGCCATCGTGAAATATCGATGTCGACATCAATATCGAAGTTTATATTGATATCGCTCATCATACGTACGTCGATTTCGTCTAATCTCAATGTCAGCATGTCTACTTCTAATTTTAAGTTAATGCGTTTCAATGTCAACATGATACGACTTTTTTCTCTTCCCGAAGTTGAAAAATCACCTCAAGGGAACTCATTTTGGGACGGTCGAAAATATTCAAACGGCTGTAACCGACCAGCTGAAGGCTATTCCAGCAGCGGTCGGTGTTCCACCACCTCTATGAGGAGTGGAAGAAACGTCTCCAGCGCTTCACCTCAAGCAATGGCTTCAGAAGGAGGTTATTTTGAGGGTGAAAATATAAAATTGTAATTCTATTTGAATGAAAAAAAATTTTTTAATCGGTCTCTTTACTTAATTTACAGACATCGTTTATCGTGATATCGCATAGCGCTAGCCACAGTGTGTCCACTGAAGGAATGCCCACAGTGTGCGGACCTTACTCCTACCTACGAATATATGATTTGTGTGTATCGGTGGACTGACTCAGCATGTCTTTGAAATTCCATCACGGAGCGACACGAAAGTCACTTTCACCTCCATCCTTGTCACTTCTTGCTCATGTTCTGGAATAGTTGAAGCAATTACTTCACCTGCGCCAAGGAGGGAAAAAAGTTGTCTATAATAAAAACTGATTTGAACGTGTGTTTTTCTATTCAAGAGTATCAATGTTATGTAAACAATCGAAGGTGCCCTAAGACATCTGTTTTACTAACTGCTTTCGATGTCTTACAGCGGACCTTCCGATTCCTTATACCGATAAAGTACAAATGCCTAAAACGGGAAAAATATCTGTCAGAACAAAATTTAATGTGGAGTTAATATGCTCAACAACGAACTTAGTCATTGTCCTGGTCAACATGCTACCAAGCAACCATAGAAAAGAAGAGGTTGATAGGAAATACGAACAGATAGAGGACACAGACGTGGGTGTTCCTGAAGAGACACGTCTATCAGTGACTGGAATGAGACGGTAGGCGAAGGAAGAGATGATAGTGAGGTGGAGGACTACGGTTTAGAAATGACTGCGGGGGGGGGGAAGCCATAGAATTCCACAGGAAACGGGCACCAACACTTGGTTTAGACACCGCAAAAGGTGTAGGCATGCATGGAAAATGCCAGGGGACTCAGATATGTATCACTTAGACCATGTTATGGTCAGGCACAGATTTAGGAACAACGTAAGCAATGCACGCACAGTTTCCCGGGAGTGGATGCGGACTCGGATAGGAGTTTAATAATAATAAAACGTAGCATCGGACTCAAAAATACATGGCAGGGGCGGCAAGTTAGGGAAGTGAACCGCCTTTGGCTTGATTTGGCTGGCGTCCGAAAATGAAGGAGGACGGGAATCACGGGGAGCCAACACAGTACCCGGGCACCCAAACTAATCTATTATATTATATCGAAAATGAAACAATACCTGCTCCATCACTTGGAAACATGGAAGGAAGGAACCAACGTCTTTGGTCAGGACCCAAGGAAATAATGAGTATTCTCTCAAAATGACTCAGCCATTTATAAAAAGAAGCCAAAGCAACACTAATCAACCCGAAGGTCTATTAGATATGTGGGTGAAGACCTCGCATATTACTAAGCCTACAATCGTGTGAAATCCACACATTAGGATAATAAGAGGGGTCATTTCCTTTCCCTATGTCGCCGGTAGCTTCCCAAGAAGATCTGGTACCCAAAAAATCACACGGCCTCATTGGGTGGGCCTCAGGGTGCCCGGAGTCGAACCCGAGCTCTCTGGCCGGTAGCCCAGTATCCCAATCAATTGAATATCACGCATTCACGTAACATGGAAGAAGACATAGTGAAAACTACGAATAACTTCAAGTATGGGACCGAAAGACGCAGCTCTCATTAATAACCAAAATTAATGACGAGTTAAAAAATTAAAGCTAGGTTATCACTATCAGGATTGAGATAAGATTCAGCTTAAGGTCGAAATTACACGTCTGAGCATAAAAGCATTCTGTTTTAAAAGGAAAACATACGATGCCCAAATTATAACAACATAAATAGACGATGTCTATTAACTTTGGGACATTTCACATTTCGTCATACTGTGAACGAAAAAAATGCGAAGAGAAAGGACAAATCTTACAGTTTGGCTGCTCTTATTTCTCCTGGTTCCATCGGGGTGGTTATAATCTGACGATGAAATACTTCCTGATTAGCATTTGGAGACGACGAGGGGGTCAGTTATTGCCATAAATATGCCAAGCATAAGAAAATATTGCTTCCAATCAAAATTTCGTCGATTTTTCATTTCTTTTTACATCAACTTGATACTCAACAATTTAGGCAAAAATCTTCTTCTAACAATCAACCGCATAATATTCAAATTCCGAATGAGGTCTGTCAATTTGTAATCTCTAGTGATATTATTCCAATGAAATATAGGTTATTAAGAATTTATTAATACACTTCCACTCAGTTACGACAGTGTGGCTAGAGCACTTCCCGGCTAGCTTGTGGGATAGAGTTCCGCCTGTTGAATGGATTCCAGGTTGTGCAATGGATATTCCCGAGTTGAACTTATTATGCAATCTTGCGTCATCTTTCGATGTATGATTATTACTCAATCACTACTGCTCACTTAAATATGGTATATCCTTTCGTGGGCTCAACAAGCTACAATATTCTCGAAAATACCGCAATCTTCTAGTCAAAATCTCTATCGAATAAACCCTTGCTAAATGAAAAAAAAGAAAGAATTTTACGTCCTGAACGTGGTGTCGCTCTCTGTCTTGTTAAGTGTTTAACCTGCTACGCTGTTTGTGTACCTAGTGAGTCCTTTGCAATTCCTATATCGGTGGACGATAATAATACTTAGCAACGTGACGTCGGACACAGTTCTTCCACTGTTGAAATTACAGTCAACCTTTGACAGTCAAGTAAGCATTGTTGAAATATTATTTTTTTCTCACTTGGAAAGAATGCATAAGTTCTTATAAACAAATGTTGTTTCTGTGGGAAGTTGGGGGGTGGGGATGGAGGGTTGCATTTTGCCCAGGGTTCCTTGCATTCACTGAAAAAGAAGCTTCCATAATTATTTCTACTTGCGGCATAGTTTTACGAACAATTCAGGTTCGTGGTCAACGCTGGCAAAAGAATCAATTCGAATTTAGAGCTCATTTAGCTTTCACATAAAATGCTCTAATTATTTTCACTGACTTCCAGACGGCCTAGAGCGTCTGTTATAATCGGACACATTCGACGGTGGAGCCTATCGATTGTGAAGCTTTGTTTTTTATTCCTTCTCTTCCCATTTCAAGCGAAAAAATTGTCCCTGGTTTAGGATCCGATAGGAAAGTTATTTTTAATTTCCCTTCTCAATCACGGCATTTTTTGGAGGAATCTTAAGTAAGTGAATATTATTAAAGATATATTAATGAAAAATGCTTATTAAAAGGTCCATTCTTCGCCGATGTTTCCTCCGTGTCGGTTGCTTAGGAGGAAATATTATCGCCTTCATGTTCTAATGGCGTCTTCAGGCCGTAGACACACGTCAGCAATCATCACGAAGGAAAACCCCAATGTTTAGGCCTTCAGTATTCGTACGTACATGCATCGCGGAAGCCTTCAAATCAAAAGCAACACTTTCATATCGAATGAAATATGTTACATAAGCTTCCTTGTGAGCATTCTATTGTCCCGCTTTTCTTCCTCGTTTATCTTTAATAATATTCTCTTCTTAATTTATTTCGTCCGACGCACCCCAACCCCTCCCTCTCTTCACGATCCCTTCAATCATCCCCCGAAACCGTCTTTTTATTTCAACTGGACTGATTCGTGGCCTCTAATCTCAGGCAAAGTTGTTGTTGGCAATTACTGTTTGACAGCAAACTTTGTTGAATCATATCGAAGATGTTATTGAATTATGAATTTGTACTTTAGTGCTCTGTCGTAATAAAGCGTACACAGGTGTATAGCAGCTGAAAACCATTCAGTAATCACACGGGTGCTTGGAAACTTGCAAAACTCCCATTTCCTTCTTCGTCCTCAGCTCCTTGCTTCCACCATTCTGGTCCCAAGTACTCATCTTCTTTCTCCCACTTCATCGAGTACTTGATAACATGCTCCTGATCGGAATCATTCAGCACAAGCTGAGCTTTCGCTATCCGCACTCAATCGAGTTTTTTTTAAATTTTTCACCTTTTTCACACCATCTTTCATTCATTCTTCACACAATTCAATCGCTTCGCGTCCGTTTATTCACTTTTTATATCCATCTTTAAGCGCTCATCAAAATCCTCTTTCCCAAAAAAATTAAAGTTTCTAACCCTTATTACGATAAACTTCAATGCAAATAACCCATGACGTATGCTTTTAATTTTTCCCCATGAGACTTCAGTGTGTGACCCAGAGGAATCGATTATTATTCATCCCTAACGTCTAACTATATAAATTTGTGAGCAATGTAAGAAATAAATATTTCTCACTTTAGTTCTGAGCGTGCCACATCGGTATACGAGGTGTATTTATTCTTTTCAGGCCCTGGCCTTTCTGGAAAATTATCAGGAATTTTCAATTGGATACGCTAAAATAGTGGTGATAGAGATTACGGTGACATGTCATTGTTAATGCACGAAATAGATTACGCCCGAAATTATGCTCCAGCATAAATTATTGGAAGAGTTAGGAAGAGAGGAATCGTTCACGGAGCGAAGGTTAAATTACAGATTAGATCTCTTGCATACATACGTTGGAAGGAGGTTTCTTTAGCAATAATGTTAAAAATGTATTATTATCCCAATTCCACTAGGGTAGGAGAGATCACGTCAATAAAGTTAGAGAGAATTAATGTAGAACGAATAGATTCAACATGTAATTTTTTTCCACGAACGATCATCACATCAGAATAACTGTCCGACCGCGTTGGGGGTAAAAATATTCGGGCCAAAATTAGTCTGGTATGTATTCACCCCCCGCCACACATCCTAGCGGTGGCTTTCAGGATACTAAAAATACAAATACCTATCTAAAAGGCATGGTTTTCTTTGCCTCAGAGCGGAACTTCAGTATTGGGGGTGGACAGTAGAACCCCACATGCGCAATCCTGATCTGGACAACATTATTTGAACGTAAGCTGGATAATAATTTTTTATCATCATATTCGTTTTATGATATTTTTAAGAGGGGTCTGCCGGTCGAGGTAGGTTTTTGATTAACGAAGCGACGTTGTGCCGCTAAATTGTAAAGCCCCGCCATACCACGACACAAGCCATCACCATATGAATACCATCCCTGAACTCCCAACTCCATAATGCCTCATTCTTTCCTCCCTCTATTCCGCTCACCCGATACACCCCTCCCCTTCTCCTCCTACATACCTATAACGGTCTTCAATATCCTATTTGCCTTCATGAGGCGCGGAATCCACGCACAAACGGTTAAATGAATGCTACATAAATGGTAGAATATCTCATTATTGCCTATTCATCGGCTTCACCACGACAGGCTCTGCGCGGAGAGGTCGACGTAGACAAATTCGTGCACGACGCGAAGATCCCTCTCTCGGCGAACCATCACACGGTCTGCAACGATGACTGGAGGAGCACTCCTGGGAAGCGTGGCGTGGAGGCGGCAATGGGGGCCGCGACAATAGGGGCGAAGGGTAGTGGCGGGGGAGAGGGCGGGTGATTCGACGGCAGTGCCGCTTGGCGACCCCGAGAAAGAGTGAGAGACAGACAGACACTTATGTCAACATGGAGCGTCGCGTCTGGAAATACTCTGGCAATTGGAGGAAAATTTGGATGAAGCGAGGGGGGACGGCTGGGATGTCAGAGTAGACTGGGGGTTGGGTGAGGGTTGGGAATGATTATTAAAAGCGAGTGGGAGGGCGTGGTAAGTTTTTGCTGGCATTTTTCAGGCAACAACCATCACTTGTGTTTGCCTCCGCGTCGACACGCTATCCCTTTGCACACACAGATGCATCCATTCACGCCGTGCATCCCGAGTACACACGAAATGCCGTCCTCCATGAACGTAGACTTTCCGTGAATACCTCATGGGGATTCCTGCGGCCATGCAGAGGAAGAATTCAACGTAGAAACACTAATTTATTTCCGTGGGAGCACTAATTACTCACTGCGCGGGACAATGGCACGACTCGTACTTCAGGTTAATATGTCTCCCGATAACATGTGACGTACACGAAAATTAAAGTTTCCGCACCCGTATGAGAGTCTAGCTATGTTGTGGTTGGGCATATTTTAATCTAATACGCTAAAATGGAAAAGCTAAAAACAATTAACATTGTCAAAATTTTGGAATTCTATAGTTATACTAATCTCTAAAACTAAAAACTATACTAAAATCTAAAAACTAATTCTATAGTTATAGTACGTGTATTATTATAAGGTAATCAACCGGTCAAGGTAGGTCTTTGGATGGACACAACTATCAAATAAATATTATTTAGCTGCAAAAAAAACCCAATCCAGCAGCCAGAAAAAACAAATATGCTGAATGAAGTTATTTTTGACCCTATAAGTCGTAGATATTTGGGTAGACGGAGTAAAAAAAGCCTGATTCCATATTATTATTATTAGGTAATCTACTGGTTAAGGTAGGTTTTTGGATGAACACAACTATCAAATAAACATTTTGTGACTCCCCACCTAGCAAACTAATCTATATCAGGTCCCTCTTCATCTCGGTATACTTCTTTCCTCCCTTCATCCCGTCCAACATCCCTATCCTGTTCCTACCCTTACCTCACTTGCCCAACATTCTCCCCTCTATTACCCTCTTCAACATTCCACTACCGCTCAATACGCCTTTCATCCATTTTTCCTGCCTCCATAGGATTTCTCTTAACAAACCCCTCTCCTCCCCCACCATTTCTAGTACTTCCTCATTTGTTTTCCTTTCGGTCCATTTCACCTTCTCCATTCTTCTCCACACCCACATTTCAAAAGCCTCCAATCTACGTCTATCCTCCTGCTTCAGCGACCACGTTTCCGCGCCGTACATAGCTACGCTCCATATCAGAGTTTTTACGAGTCTTGTCTTAACATCCCTACTCAACGTCCCCGTCATCAACTCCCTCCTCCTTGAGAAAGCCTCCTTGCCTAGCGCAATTCTTCTCCTTACGTCCCTACCACTTTGACCGTGTTGGTCCAAAACACTTCCGAGATATGTAAACTGTTCTACCTGCTCTATTTTTTCCCCGCCTATTTTAATATTTAGCTTAGCCCCTTTCTTTCTGGAAAATCGCATAACCTTTGTTTTATTAATATTTATTCTCATCCCATATTTATCGCACTGAACCTCCAATTCACTCAACAATGCTTGCAACCCCTTGGCTGACTGAGCAACTAATGCTTGGTCATCAGCAAACCTAACCGATTTTACGAATTCCCCTCCGACTTTCATTCCTACCTCCAGTTCTTCCCATGCCTCTTTAATCATTTCCTCTACATATACGTTGAACAGTACCGGTGACAATGGGCAACCCTGCCTTACACCTCTTCCTAACACTGCCCATCCGGACTCTCCGTTCCCCACTCGCACCTGAGCAGTCTGAGACATGTACAGGTTACGGATCAGTCTCCTGTCCCTCCAATCCATTCCTATTTTCTGCAATACACGAATTAATTTTTCCCAATTCACTCTATCAAACGCTTTTTCGAAATCTACAAAACAGGCAAAAACGTCCTGATTGTATTCTATATTCCTCTCGACTAGTGATCTCATTACTGCAATGGCATCACGCGTACCTCTTCCTTTCCTGAACCCAAACTGATCATCCCCTAAGTAATCATTTGCCTAACTCTCTATCCTTTTGTTGATGATCCTGAGAATAACTTTAGCTGCGTGGGATATCAAACTTATTGTTCTGTAATCCTCACATGACGAAGCCTTTGCCTTTTTTGGAATAGGAACTAACACCGATCTCACAAAATCTTCCGGCCAGATTCCTTCCTCATAGATACTACGAATCAGTCCATATATGGCCTTCTTCCCACCTTTCCCTAACCATTTCAACATTTCTACAGGAATATTGTCCACCCCCACGGCCTTATTTGCTTTCATCTCCTTTAATGCCCTTTCTATTTCATCGTCGAGTATGCCTGGACCTAAGCTATCTTCTTCTACGTCATGTTCCTTTTCTATGTCTAACCTTGTCGGCTTAAGTTCTTTACCATACAGTGTTTCTATATATTCCTTCCATCTCTCTTGGATTTTTCCTGGTTCAAGTATTATCTTACCCCATTTATCTTTAACTGTTAGCACAGATCTTGCCTTCTTACTTCCCGATAATAACTTAACCTTGCGGTATAGAGCACCAATTTCACCCTTCTTCTGTAAACTTTCCATATCCTCGCATTGCGTTTTCCACCATTCTTCTTTTGCTTTATTTGTAGGCCTTCTCAATTTATTGTTTAACTCTTTGTACTTCATTTTGCCTAACTCTGTGTTTACATTTCTCCATCTTCTTCTCTCATCCATCTTCTTCTCTCATCCATCTTTGCAATCATCGATTCCATATTATGACAGAATTATTATTTGGTAATATACCGGTTAAGGTAGGTTTTGGATGGACACAACTATCAATTAAGCCCAATCCAGCAACCTCATCTACATCACGTCCCTCTTCATCTCTGTGTACTTCTTTCCTCCCTTCATCCCGTCCAACATCCCTATCCTGTTCCTGCCCTTTCCTCGCTTGCCCAACATTCTCCCCTCTATTACCTTCTTCAACATTCCACTACCGCTCAATACGCCTTTCATCCATTTTTCCTGCCTCCATAGGATTTCTCTCAACAAACCCCTCTCCTCCCCCACCATTTCTGGTACTTCCTCATTTGTTTTCCTTTCGGTCCATTTCACCTTCTCCATTCTTCTCCACACCCACATTTCAAAAGCCTCCAATCTACGTCTACCCTCCTGCTTCAGCGACCATGTTTCCGCACCGTACATATAGTAGCTACGCTCCATATCAGAGTTTTTACGAGTCTTGTCTTAACATCCCTACTCAACGTCCCCGTCAACTCCCTCCTCCTTGCCTAGCGCAGTTTTTCTCCTTACGTCCCTACCATTTTGACCGTATTGGTCCAAAAAACTTCCGAGATAGTCTTCAACATGCCACTGCCACTCAATACGCCTTTCATCTATTTTTCCTGCCTCCATAGGATATTTCCCAACAAACCCCTCTCCTCACCCACCATCCCCAGTACTTCCTCAGACAATTTAATCATTCAATTCCAAGACTTTTTTTGGCGTTATTTGTTCAATATTGTTCGAGTTACTTAAATTTTCCAAACTTTGAACTTAAAATTTCGAAAACAGTCGTTCGAGCATGCGACTCTTGTTTACCTTGTGTATAGCTTTCTTGTTTGTCTTGTATATCGCCGTTTCGAAATTTAGAAATCTGCTGCTTCTGCTTGAACTCAAAGGAAAGTCATGGGGGACAGGAATATTTCGTACTTTCATAGGAAGAAAATAAAGTACAGTTACTCAGGAAATAATATTATTTGAAAACCAACCAATAGATGACTACTGAATACTGCGCACATGAAACAATTTTAAAAATTACTCATCAGATACGTTTTCTCATTGAGTCAGATGAGAAAATTAGTATGTTGGGATGTGGGGTATATAATCACTGGATCACCAGGTGAGTTCATGGTATTGGCACTTGGATAACCCCTTTCAAAATTTGGGGCTCCCCACTTCAATTTTTGTGCGATCGACACCAAGGATCGTGATTGCGGGAAATGTGAACTCGCCAAGAATTTATACAAATGATGCTGATCGAATAATATCATAGCCTACTACATTAGAACGTTTTTAGATTGGATTTAAAACACATGGATAAAGTTTCTTTTGATATTTCAATCTACCTGTGAGTGGAAACAAAGAAACAATTCGACAAGACTTTCGTGTGGAGCATGGCGCTCTATGGTTCCGAGACTTGGAACATTGTAAAAGTGGACCAGAAAAGAATAGAAACCTTTGAAACATGGTGCTGGAGGAGAATGATGAAGATTAAATGGCCAGACAAAGTAAGGAATGAGGAAGTTTCTAGAAGAGCAGAAGCGGATAGAACCATGTGGAGAACTCTGCGGCAAAGAAGAAATAGATGGATTGGACACACATTGAGGCACAATGGATTGATTAGGAATATGAAAGAAGGGGAGATTCCACGAGGAAGACCAAGAGACATGTACATAGGACAAATTAAGAAAGAAGTAACATAGAAATGGTAACAGGGATTGAGGGAATTGGCATTATTAATTATAATAGAAATTATTATTATTTAGACATTAAATTAGATATTAAAATAGACATTATTATTACTTATAGAAAAAAATATAAAGACATAGTTATTCCTATAAAATGATTACATACAGGCAAAAATAGTTAGGAATATACAAGTTACCTTCTCTCCAAATCACTTAATGGCTGGCGTCCTAACAGAGTAGAATGGAGGGCTGCAGTAAACCAATCCTAGGATTGAAATACTAATGATGATTTCAATCTAGTTCTAATTCAGTTAAAACTTTTTGAATAATACGAAGATTGTTCAATAATTATTTGGAAAATCCAAGAGATTGCGCTCATAGTGTCAGAAAAATGAGGCTTTGGGTACACCTCAATAGAAATATCGAACAACAACATAATTTGAGATGCGACTGGCGCACACGGAATGAGAGTTAAGAAAAAGGGAATTTTGCTGGACTTCTCGAGAATACTTTACTTATGCATATTCCATGCGAGAAGGCTAGCAACTAGGAACATGAGACGCGACTGAGCCGCATACCAAGAAATGCAAGAACACGGCCTATTGAATTTCCCATTGTCATCAGCATTCTTCACAAAGTGCCAGTGCTATCTTGAAAAAAACCACAACCAAAGGGGCATTAGGACAAACAAAAGGTGCTGTCGGCCAACCCGAGCCTATTTTCCTCCCTCCGCGAGCACGATAGAGATCCCAGTCCTTCAACGGGCGCTGTTTAACTGCAACGAATGTTGCAAAAACAAGACGAAAGAAACAAAGAATAAACGAACAACACAAAAGCAAGTTCAACAGAGGAGCAAGGCACAGACTTCGTTGGACTGATGCCGGCATGCATCACGGAGTACGCGAATGTATTCTAAAATATAATTTACGAACCAAGATAAATTATCCACTCTTTCATTGATAACGATCATGAAAATGGCTTTATCCTCCACATTTTAAACTGCCAACAGGAGTTGAATGCACCTGGATAGCTTAAACTCTAAATGGACACAAAACTTGATCGTTTCGACGTTAGTGTCGTCAGTTTAGGTAGGACTCGGGTATGTGAGGATGTGATGGCCCTTTGGGCGGGAGGGGGGTTAATATTAACTTTTAAAAGGACGAATGGAAAATGAAAGTAACATAATTCAATAGCTTCCCTATCTTCTTTTGTCGAGCGATTTAGAACTATTCGAAAGCATCAGGATTGTAGTCATTTGACCATTCAGACAAGAAAAGACAATAATAGGGGGAAATATTTCAAATGCCATTACCATTTCTCCGCATAGAGAAAAAAGTGACAAAATGACATTGTACTAGTTTTCTCGGGGAAGTTACCAACTGAATGTCTAACTATTATTTCACTTGTGATTAATTTGAAATAACATTATGTATTCCGATGACAAATATTTACAATTTAAGTGATACAGAGGAGAAAAAAGAGGGGGAAATATAAGTGGAATTCATAAGATTAAGTGTCCCTTGATCAAACGGGGAAGAGTTTCGAAATCAATCCCGAGGAGCAAGCCGGAGAAGTCGGGGCCAAGCACCCGCCCCCTTTGACGGCGAGGCATTGATTGGACGGAGTGGGCACACGGGTCCTTTTCTTTCCTACCAGGCATACTTCAGCTAGAGACGAAACGCAGATGGCTAGATGCTCAGTAGCAATTTGAAATCGTTCGACAAAATAGGACAGGAAACCTATTAACTGATGTGACTTTGCCATCGTACCCTTTTAGCCATTCGCCATAGCCATTCGTACCCTTTTAAAGTTATACTTCAACCCCGTCCATCAGCCTCACAAACCAGGGTCCTACCTAAACTATAAACTATAACTAAGAAAGAGACTTTCAGCCTTGTGTTGGAGATGTTTTTCCCTTCAGTTCGCTGAAGAGGCCACTTTGTGGCCGAAACACGCGTGTTCGACGCATATCCTCGTCTGCGCTCTACTTGTGTTCAGATTCTCCCAGAAGTTGAGCCCTTTGAGTGTGTGAGTGTGTGTTTCTTGAGTGTTAGTGTGTGTGATTGGTCTGTGCTCGTCCTTCGTGGATAGTCACAGAGTGTGTGCTTGTAGAATATCCTGGAATCTTAAACGGCGTCTTCTCTACAGCCTCGTGAAGGATTACATTTCCACCTGGAATCTTAAACGGGGTCTCACAGCCTCGTGAAGGATTCCAGACAGGATAGTGTGTGTGTGTGGCTGTGTGTGGTCCGACGAGAGTTGCGACTGTTTACAGGTATTACGGCCATTGGAATGCAACAATTTCAGAGTGTACAAATCATTAGCCTTGACCGGGATTTTTACACTTTGAAATCGTTTCATTGAAATGCGCATATTACGGAGGACTCCGTTAAAAGTTACTGTATCTCAATCTCCAGCAGTTTTTTGAAACGTCCATTGGAGTTTCCCCCAGCCTCCTTCTTATTTTAACTTAGAGGCCGTAGAGCTCATGATTTCTTGCCAATGAAAAGGTTGATTAGCAGGGGAAGTTCCTCTAGAAAAATCCCAATTTATTCATACCGTCTAGCTTTTTTAAGGACCTCGGATCTCCAAGACTGTAAATCATCTAGGAAAAACTATTCAGAGTAAATACAAGTGATTGATCCAAGTAAATCGTAGTTCTGAAGTATTTTCGTATCTTAATTCTTCGTTTAATAACTCTTCCTGAAAAATCCTCATGAATGTCTATGTAATAGGTAGTAATTGTCACACCTATAGACTACTTTTTTCCCTTTCCTTACTTTTCTCTTTGCTCCCAAACCCATCACTACAGCAGCAGTTGCTAAACGCTATCTTTATGAGGCTTGGGCCACACCTTAAATCATCACTACCCTTCCAATTGAAATCTCGTTTCTAATATTTACAAACGGTCCATCGCTATGTGTTAAAGATTCATACCTTTTACGTATGACGCGCGACCCAAATACTGCATACCTCTCAGGAGAACCATTTATTCACAAACCAAATTTAACCCGCTCTCTCCTTGTGAGATCCCTCCCCTAGATCGTGTGTATCGGCCAACATCAGCGAAACAAGCTCAGCGGGGATGAGCTAGCAAGAGATCTCGAAAGCCATCAACGAAAAACGCAGCGGGTTGACTGAGTTTAAATCGGGTTTTCTAATCAGAAAATAATTAGTCGTGCCTGTCCGAATGATAACAGATTTTAATGGTGCGTTACTGGATCAATGCAGTTTCAATCATTAGGGCGACTAATTTAACCATTGGGCAGATTGCACTGAACATATAATTGGATGCACATTGGCGTCGAGAGATGGAAGTTACGAGAAGGAAATGCGCCACCAATAATATACGAGATGGCATATCAGAATTTCCCTCCCGTTACGCGAAATTCGCGCTTCGGATGTTCACGTACGCACTCGATTGTTTGAACGGGCGGCGACACACGTCTCTCCCAAGTTACGGGAATCACTCCACAGCGAAAAGCCAGCCATCAACTGCCGTAAATACCTCCACCCAAAAATTAATTACACCGATTTTTTTCCCTTTAATTTCTTTAATTTAATTTCTGGCAGGTGGAAACTAGCAGAATTCAAATCGTCACGCGAAGGCCTTTTTTTTGCTCAATCTTGTTTCGGTGATTATAAGAGGTTGGGTCGACCTTTTTTTTCATTACACCGATTCGTCGGTCGGCAGAGTGATTCTTTGATTGGGAGAATAACGCTGGACCAAGTTTTTTTTCTTCTTTCTCCTCGTCTCGAGTGACGAGGCGCATTATTTTTTTGCAGCGGCTTCAAATGGAGTGTCGCAACGCCAGACAGAGGGCCATTAAAAGTGGCCTTTTTTTACTACTTTTACCAGCGCAGCGTCGCAGTGCCCATAAGGGAACCCAACCGGCGACTCGCTTGCACGGTGATAGACCTTATCTCTCGCCCCCCTCCCTTCCCTCTCAGGCATCCGCGGGCGGGCCGTACTGGAGGGCCGCGCAGAAGATGCGTGCTCGTTCCCTGGGCGAGACGGCGTGTGTGGGAGGTGGGTGGCGGCCATGTGCACCGCGATGTCGCGCAGTCACGTCCGCAGAGGGCAGGGTGGTCTCGAGATCGCGTCGCACGCGGAGACCATGTTTTTTTGTGGTGCAACGGCAAAGCGGGATGCTTGGCGCGTGATTATTCAGGCATCATGGGTGCACATCTGCTCGAGCACGCAGACCTCACGTCCTTGTGACGGATTCGTTTGAAATTCGTGCGAAGTAGAGCACCATTCCTTGGAATTACAAACTCCTTTTCAGGGAATCGTTTATCTGAGCTACAAGTCGATTTACATGTCCTGTGACAACAACCTTGGGAGTTACATTACATTTGCAACTTTTCATATTGGGTATGCAGGGAAGTCAACAGGTGCTGCAGCATTTGTAATACATAGTAATTACGATAGTATTAATGAAATGGCGGGTTGAAATTAGTACTATTCACTACCAATTGAGTATTATCTGCGCAGTACTATTAATATGTCTGAATAGTATTTATTCCATACAAATGTTAAAAGCTTCCATTTTTAGCAATTTTCAATTCGGAAGCAAATTGATTTCGGAATAACTGGAAATCACGGATATTTTTTCACTCTTTAAGATCATAATTCGACTTCATTTTGTCCGATGTGGTCTGCTCTTTGCATTTATACAATTCTTTGTTTTCCCTTATAAATTGGTATCAATGGTTTCACCGTAAGTTTGGATTAAATTTCACTCAAACGTGTGGTCTCAACAATTATGGAAAAAGAAAAACTTAAGATAAAATTGCAAAGACAGGACATAGGCTGCCGTCAGTTGCCTGACGCACTCGTGAAAGTAAACGAGGCAGATTGAAGCGATAAATTTGACGAATTTGAAAGTTTTTCTCGGGCGAAAGTCACTATCTGTTACCCTGTGGTTTTATCCTCTCTCCCACTATTTTGCTCAATGGCAGAATCTGTCACAATCGATCCACTTCACATACGAATAATTTCGTTAATCAATGACTCTGTTCTGTGACCTGAAGTTACCCCTTAGCAAGGGATCCCAAGTGAATTTTTTGCAGAAGAGTCTATCAGTGCGAACGTTATGAAGGGAATTGCTTTGAGAACCTAATTTATGGGCATTACGAGAAAAATACCGAACCGAGTGCGGGTGGAAGGGGTGGAGCGAACAGCGGCAAAAATCCCGCATCTGGGTGGAGTGAAAGGAAGAGTCAGCCGAGCGGAGGAGGAGGGCGGGGGAATCGTGCTCCCCGATTTGTCGAAGAAAGTTTTAAGGCCACCCCGACCTTCAAGAAAGTTTTCCCCTCTTAAGAAAGTTTTCTGGAAACTTCTGTGATAATTTTCTACGGAGCAGCGCTTAAACGCATTACTCCGGCTCAAGGGGCCAGTGACTAAGTCGTGTGATTTCAGGCTCACGAGGTGTCAATAAAATATCGAGTTTATAGTGAAAATGAATATAATATGTATGAAAAACTTTCGCCTGGGCGTCTCTCTTTTCAGTAGTACAGGCATCATCACATTCACGGCCCATCAATACGAGAATTGGTTGGTAGAATCTCTCTCCAATCCATACTCCTCCAATCATAATCTATTCATTCTCTCATAGCTCGCAATGCCAACATTTTCCATTACCAGACGCTTCTCGTAACTCATCCTTTGCCTTCTTCCTCTCCAATTCTTTCTCTCCTCTCCTTCAACCATGATATTCAATGCATATCGACATAAATACCCCGCGATCCACCCAAAAGGTGCGTGGCAGGGGGTGCAAGCATCAGGTGGGAAGGGGAGATGATAGACACGGGAGAGAAAGGGGTAAATGTATTGTAAAAATCTGTCAAATAACGCTCCAATTATTATACATGCTGGAGGAAGATTCAATTCAAAATAAGGGTTAATTCACCTAATTAATTACTCATTGTTACACGAAAAAAAGTTAATAAAAATTAACCACAACCACAGACCTCCACCAAAACAAGACGGCTCATAGAGAATTTAAAAGTTCGAGGGGGAAATTCTACTATCACATGGACATACAACTCATAGTCTCCGCCCCTTAAAGTCACAGGCATACTGCCGTGCCTAACGATATATCCAATTAGTTCCCTTCTTCTTCTTGTACGTGTCTTCCATGAGCTCTTGTTTCAACCCACTCTTCGAAGTACGTACTTCTCCAGTTGTGACTACGTCTAGGCATTAGCTCTTACCATTCTTTTACTTGCCCATCGCTTCCAATCTTCTCAATCTCACATCACCCTAGCCGTGTCGCTCTCCCTAGCCGTACTTGCAGGTTATCTTCCCCATTTAGAATGCAGAACGTTGCCTTGGTTTTTAATGTTGTTCATCTTTACTTTATACATTTTCACTCCGATCTCTACATATCCAACTCATATCTTTGTCAGAGTTCCTCCTTTGTTCTCTGATGGCAAAGTGCCCGCAAATGACAACATATTCAACCCCATTTTGTAGTCAAGCAATATGTATTTCTAAATGTCCAACGCTCACTGGTATCATTTAAAGAATCCTATACGCAAGCAAGATTTTTTAAATATTCATTAGGGAAGAGCTATAAACAAATGTCTTTAAGGCTAGGAAATAATTACCGAAGGTATAGAGCTTTTGGCAATTTTTCATTATAGAAGTATCTCAGTATTGATTCATATATTTTTAACTGCAGAAATCCTAATTTTATCCTTCCCCTTTTGCCCTAGGATATGAACAGTTAGGTTCATTTTTAAAGTCGCAAATGCAATCAGAATGGAAAAGTAAAATTATTAAATGAAAATATATTAATTTTATGAGGCGGGAAAGCACGAAATTTGCAGTTCAAACATTAAAGAAGGAATTAATAAAGTGTATAAAATATTCAGTAACTAAAATGATATCATAATGCATACTTTACTAATATACTTTCCATGTAGTGAGCAGGAGGTACCAATGCCCTTCCCTATTTTTTCAATTTTAAAGCTATACGTATTGACAAATATAATTTCAAAATTATTATCGGTGTCGCAAGGGAGATTTCGAAAGCATCTGCAGAGCTTACAAAAAATTCATTGAGGATTTGGTGAGACAGAGGGGTAGCGAATGAAGGTAGTGAATGAGTCTGAACTCATGAGCTAAAGCTTGGAGAAAAATAACGCCAGGAATACTACAGTAGCTGTGACGAAATTGGTGTGACAAAAGAAGCCCTAAGAGTGTATTTTACCCGAGAAACTAGAGAGAAACAGTCGTAAGTGATCGGCAATGCAATGAAATATCAGCGATGTAAATACATCTTAGGCCTAAAAGCAACACCCAGTCGCAATAACCACGACCCTCTGTTCATTAGTGTTTCCTTCAGACCTCCTCTTGGTTTCTTCCAGAAACTTTACCTTTAAATATGTGTTTTAGGTATTGCTTATGCTTTAGTACATACGCAATCAGTTCTTTTAGTGGGAGTTGAAAAAATGTTCTGCTTTTCAGGCAATTGGATATTTATTGAATAATTTTGTAACAAAAATATATAGATATGAGTCCGAAGTTGGAGCTCTTTCCGACTCACAATTTGAAGAAGCTTACTGCACATTCTACAATGAATATCAAGATGACCATCCAAATTGGTAAACCACAAAAAAATCGAAAATCAAATATGCGTAACCCGCAGAAATTGGCGATACTTTATGAACAGAGCTCGTGTATATATATATATATATATATATATATATATATATATATATATATATATATATATATATATATATATATATATATATATATTTTTTTTTTTTAGGTAATCTACCGGTTAAGGTAGGTTTTTGGATGGACCCAACTATCAAATAAACATTTTGTGACTCCCCACCTAGCAAACTAATCTATATCAGGTCCCTCTTCATCTCGGTGTACTTCTTTCCTCCCTTCATCTCGTCCAACATCCCTATCCTGTTCCTACCCTTACCTCGCTTGCCCAACATTCTTCCCTCTATTACCCTCTTCAACATTCCACTACCGCTCAATACGCCCTTCATCCATTTTTCCTGCCTCCATAGGATTTCTCTCAACAAACCCCTCTCCTCCCCCACCATTTCTAGTACTTCCTCATTTGTTTTCCTTTCGGTCCATTTCACCTTTTCCATTCTTCCCCACACCCACATTTCAAAAGCATCCAATCTACGTCTATCCTCCTGCTTCAGCGACCACGTTTCCGAACCGTACATAGCTACGCTCCATATCAGAGTTTTTACGAGTCTTGTCTTAACATCCCTACTCAACGTCCCCGTCATCAACTCCCTCCTCCTTGAGAAAGCCTCCTTGCCTAGCGCAATTCTTCTCCTTACGTCCCTACCACTTTGACCGTGTTGGTCCAAAACACTTCCGAGATATGTAAACTGTTCTACCTGCTCTATTTTTTCCCCGCCTATTTTAATATTTAGCTTAGCCTTTTTCTTTCTGGAAAATCGCATAACCTTTGTTTTATTAATATTTATTCTCATCCCATATTTATCGCACTGAATCTCCAATTCACTCAACAATGCTTGCAACCCCTTGGCTGACTGAGCAACTAATGCTTGGTCATCAGCAAACCTAACCGATTTTACGAATTCCCCTCCGACTTTCATTCCTACCTCCGGTTCTTCCCATGCCTCTTTAATCATTTCCTCTACATATACGTTGAACAGTACCGGTGACAATGGGCAACCCTGCCTTACACCTCTTCCTAACACTGCCCATCCGGACTCTCCGTTCCCCACTCGCACCTGAGCAGTCTGAGACATGTACAGGTTGCGGATCAGTCTCCTGTCCCTCCAATCCATTCCTATTTTCTGCAATACACGCATTAATTTTTCCCAATTCACTCTATCAAACGCTTTTTCGAAATCTACAAAACAGGCAAAAACGTCCTGATTGTATTCTATATTCCTCTCGACTAGTGATCTCATAACTGCAATGGCATCACGCGTACCTCTTCCTTTCCTGAACCCAAACTGATCATCCCCTAAGTAATCATTTGCCTTACTCTCTATCCTTTTGTTGATGATCCTGAGAATAACTTTAGCTGCGTGGGATATCAAACTTATTGTTCTGTAATCCTCACATGACGAAGCCTTTGCCTTTTTTGGAATAGGAACTAACACCGATCTCACAAAATCTTCCGGCCAGATTCCTTCCTCATAGATACTACGAATCAGTCCATATATGGCCTTCTTCCCACCTTTCCCTAACCATTTCAACATTTCTACAGGAATATTGTCCAGCCCCACAGCCTTATTTGCTTTCATCTCCTTTAATGCCCTTTCTATTTCATCGTCGAGTATGCCTGGACCTAAGCTATCTTCTTCTACGTCATGTTCCTTTTCTATGTCTAACCTTGTCGGCCTAAGTTCTTTACCATACAGTGTTTCTATATATTCTTTCCATCTCTCTTGGATTTTTCCTGGTTCAACTATTATCTTACCCCATTTATCTTTAACTGTTAGCACACATCTTGCCTTCTTACTTCCCGATAATAACTTAACCTTGCTGTATAGAGCACCAATTTCACCCTTCTTCTGTAAACTTTCCATATCCTCGCATTGCGTTTTCCACCATTCTTCTTTTGCTTTATTTGTGGCCCTTCTCAATTTATTGTTTAACTCTTTGTACTTCATTTTGCCTAACTCTGTGTTTACATTTTTCCATCTTCTTCTCTCATCCATCTTTGCAATCATCTCATCCGTTACCCATGGTTTCCTTATCCTTTTCCCGTTAACGGTTCCTATAGTGTCTTTAGCGGCTTCCAATATCCCTTTCTTGATACATTCCCATTTTTCTTCGATAGTACTCAGTTCTTTACCGTCATCCATCATTTTCTCTACAGCCTCCTGATATTCCTTCCTCGTTAATTCATTTACTGCTTCTAAATTCCATTTTTTAGCCCGCCGCCCTTGCCTTATCTTCTTGAAACGAACATTACATTTCATAACAACTAAATTGTGGTCAGAGTCCGCATCCGCTCCTGGGAAACTGTGCGAATTTATCACACTGTTCCTAAACCTGTGCCTAACCATAATATAATCTAACTGATACCTTTCTGAGTCACCTGGCATTTTCCATGTATACCTACGCCTTTTGTGGTGTCTAAACCATGTGTTAGTGATGACTAACCCCTGTCTCCTGCAGAATTCAATTGCTTTCTCCCCGCGTTCATTCCTCGTGCCTAACCCATAGTCCCCCACCTCACCACCATCTCTTCCTTCGCCTACCGTCGCATTCCAATCCCCCATCACTATCAAATGTTTCCCTGCAGGAACACTCGCGATGATATCCTCTAACTCATCATACATCCTATCGACTTCTTCCTCCTTGTGGTTGCTCGGTGGCACACAGCACGAGAACACATAAAAAGAACACTCACAATAATATCTTGATAATTTCGACGGACTCGAGCTCCGTCTTCTTCGGAAGATAAGATATGACTCATATGACTGTATTATATACTATTATGTACTCATATGACTATGTTATATATATATATATATATTTAATCTTGAAAATGACGCACTCCGGCGACGCACAAACACACAAACACTAGGTTAATAAATATTAAACACACAGAAACATAAAAGAAGGACACTTACAGTATATATATATATATACATATATATATATATATATATATATCCCTCCCATGGACTACAACCTTGTCGTGGTGGAAGGGCTTGTGTGTTCCGATGACCCTTAGAGCTGTGCTGGCGGGAGTAATAATAATTACTCCTGGAAGGGTCACCCATGCCAGATAGGTCGAAGGTTAGGAGCCAGACGAAAGGTAGTCCACGCAGCGTCTGTTCCTCAGTGAGGCGGCTGCAATGGCGTCTGACCCCAGCGGGGCGGCCATTAAGTGATGGTGTCACGTTAAAAACACTATTGAGGAAGGCAACGGGAAACCACCTCAATTATCATTCCCAAGAAAATATGATGGACGCAAAACAGAAATTGAGTCCTGGCAACTGCGGGACTCGGCCCAAGGGGCCGTGTGTCGTGCCCGGCAGCGGGGGAGGCAAGGCTTCCGCGGTCGTCATCCCACGAAATCCTTGCGGGGGAGAAATAACAGGAGCAGGACAGAAGATGCAGAAGAAGACGAAAGTAGTTAGAATAGGAACCTGGAACGTCAGGACAATGTTGAGGAGAGGCAAATTAGAAAATATTAAGCGAGATGAAAAGAGGTAACATAGATGTTTTAGGTCTCTGCGAGGTGAGATGGAAGGATAGCGGGGATTACTGGAGTGACAATTATAGAGTAATATACAGCGGCGGGGACGAGAGCCAACGAGGGGTTGCCGTAATTTTAAATAAAGTGGTAGGAAGAAGCGTAGTCAACATAGAGCAAGCGACGGATAGAATTTTACTCGTAGAGATTAAAGCAGAGCCGACGAACTTGGTCATTGTTCAGGTATACATGCCACCGAGCAATCACAAGAAGGAAGAAGTCGATAGGATGTATGATGAGTTAGAGGATATAGTCGCGAGTGTTCCTGCAGGGAAACATTTGATAGTGATGGGGGATTGGAATGCGACGGTAGGCGAAGGAAGAGATGGTGATGAGGTGGGGGACTATGGGTTAGGCACGAGGAATGAACGCGGGGAGAAAGCAATTGAATTCTGCAGGAGACAGGGGTTAGTCATCACTAACACATGGTTTAGACACCACAAAAGGCGTAGGTATACATGGAAAATGCCAGGTGACTCAGAAAGGTATCAGTTAGATTATATTATGGTTAGGCACAGGTTTAGGAACAGTGTGATAAATTCGCATAGTTTCCCAGGAGCGGATGCGGACTCTGACCACAATTTAGTTGTTATGAAATGTAATGTTCGTTTCAAGAAGATAAGGCATTGGAGGCGGGTTAGAAAATGGAATTTAGAAGCAGTAAATGGTTTAACGAGGAAGGAGTATCAGCAGGCTGTAGAGAAAATGATGGATGACGGTAAAGAACTGAGAACTATCGAAGGAAAATGGGAATGTATCAAGAAACGGATATTGGAAGCCGCTAAAGACACTATAGGAACCGTTAACGGGAAAAGGATAAGGAAACCATGGGTAACAGATGAGATGATTGCAAAGATGGATTAGAGAAGAAGATGGAAAAATGTAAACACAGAGTTAGGCAAAATGAAGTACAAAGAGTTAAACAATAAATTGAGAAGGGCCACAAATAAAGCAAAAGAAGAATGGTGGAAAACGCAATGCGAGGATATGGAAAGTTTACAGCAGAAGGGTGAAATTGGTGCTCTATACAGAAATGTTAAGTTATTACCGAGAAGTAAGAAGGCAAGATCTGTGCGAACAGTTAAAGATAAATGGGGTAAGATAATAGTTGAACCAGGAAAAATCCAAGAGAGATGGAAGGTATATATAGAAACACTGTATGGTAAAGAACTTAGGCCGACAAGATTAGACATAGAAAAGGAACATGACGTAGAAGAAGATAGCTTAGGTCCAGGCATAGTCGACGGTGAAATAGAAAGGGCATTAAAGGAGATTAAAGCAAATAAGGCTGTGGGGGTGGACAATATTCCTGTAGAAATGTTGAAATGGTTAGGGAAAGGTCGGAAGAAGGCCATATATGGACTGATTATAGTATCTATGAGGAAGGAATCTGGCCGGAAGATTTTGTGAGATCGGTGTTAGTTCCTATTCCAAAAAAGGCAAAGGCTTCGTCATGTGAGGATTACAGAACAATAAGTTTGATATCCCACGCAGCTAAAGTTATTCTCAGGATCATCAACAAAAGGATAGAGAGTAAGGCAAATGATTACTTAGGGGATGATCAGTTTGGGTTCAGGAAAGGAAGAGGTACGCGTGATGCCATTGCAGTTATGAGATCACTAGTCGAGAGGAATATAGAATACAATCAGGACGTTTTTGCCTGTTTTGTAGATTTCGAAAAAGCGTTTGATAGAGTGAATTGGGAAAAATTAATGCGTGTATTGCAGAAAATAGGAATGGATTGGAGGGACAGGAGACTGATCCGCAACCTGTACATGTCTCAGACTGCTCAGGTGCGAGTGGGGTACGGAGAGTCCGGATGGGCAGTGTTAGGAAGAGGGGTAAGGCAGGGTTGCCCATTGTTACCGGTACTGTTCAATGTATATGTGGAGGAAATGATAAAAGAGGCATGGGAGGAACTGGAGGTAGGAATGAAAGTCGGAGGGGAATTCGTAAAATCGGTTAGGTTTGCTGATGACCAAGCATTAGTTGCTCAGTCAGCCAAGGGGTTGCAAGCATTGTTGAGTGAATTGGAGGTTCAGTGCGATGAATATGGGATGAGAATCAATATTAATAAAACAAAGGTTATGCGATTTTCCAGAAAGAAAAAGGCTAAGCTAAATATTAAAATAGGCGGGGAAAAATAGAGCAGGTAGAACAGTTTACATATCTCGGAAGTGTTTTGGACCAATACGGTCAAAGTGGTAGGGACGTAAGGAGAAGAATTGCGCTAGGCAAGGAGGCTTTCTCAAGGAGGAGGGAGTTAATGACGGGGACGTTGAGTAGTGATGTTAAGACAAGACTCGTAAAAACTCTGATATGGAGCGTGGCTATGTACGGCGCGGAAACGTGGTCGCTGAAGCAGGAGGATAGACGTAGATTGGAGGCTTTTGAAATGTGGGTGTGGAGAAGAATGGAGAAGGTGAAATGCACCGAAAGGAAAACAAATGAGGAAGTACAGGAGATGGTCGGTGAGGAGAGGGGTTTGTTGAGCGAAATCCTATGGAGGTAGGTAAAATGGATGAAAGGCATATTGAGCGGTAGTGGAATGTTGAAGAAGGTAATAGAGGGGAGAATGTTGGGCAAGCGAGGTAAGGGCAGGAACAGGATAGGAATGTTGGATGGGATGAAGGGAGGAAAGAAGTACACCGAGATGAAGATTAGTTACCTGATATAGATTAGTTTTCTAGGTGGGGAGTCACAAAATGTTTATTTGATAGTTGTGTCCACCCAAAAACCTACCTTAACCGGTAGATTACCTAATAATAATTATATATATATATATATGTATATTATTAGGTAATCTACCGGTTAAGGTAGGTTTTTGGATATATATATATATATATATATACATATATATATATATATATATATATATAGCGGGTCCCGGTGGTCTAGCGGGTAGAGCGTTGGACTGCTGACCGGAGGGTCCCGGGTTCGATTCCCGGGCAAGGCACTTTGGGCACCTGCAGCTCCACCCAAGCTTGTTGATTTTTCGGGTACCAGATCTTCCTGGGAAACCATAACCGGCACAGGGAAAGGAACTGGCCCCCCTACCCTGATGTGTGAATATTCACACGCCGTCGGGCTTGGTACATGGGTGAGCTCTACCATCACCTACTAAACCGACCTTCGGGTTGATTACTGTGTTTATGGTTTTATATATATATAACATGCATGTACGAGGGTCATCCGGAAAGTAGTACCCGTTCGTGCCGCATGAAGTGCTGACGACGCGAGTAGCCGCTGGACGAGGTCAGATAGCTTCAGTGGCTTGTCTGCCTTCTCTGAGCCAAGTTGCGTGACGCTAGCATTGCCTGTGTTGTTTCTGTGATTGTTTACAATGTTTAAAAAAATTGAGAACGCCGCCAGTTGTGAAGTGAGGGCAGTGATTAAATTCCTCAATGCAAGAAACGTTCGCCCATGTGATATTCATCGCCAATTAAAGGAGGTGTATGGAGACAATGTAATGGACGAGTCGTCTGTTCGGCGGTGGTGTCGCAACTTCAACATGGGGAGGTGGAACACACACGACGATGAGCGTTCGGGGAGACCGTCTGTCATTACAGACCAACTGGTGAGCTCAGTTGACGAATTCGTGAGGAACGATCGGCGCGTCACAATTGATGACATCTGTGAGCATTTTCCCAATGTTTCTCGAACAATTGTTCATGAAATTGTTAAACACCATCTGCATTATGCAAAAATTTGTGCAAGATGGGTCCCTCGCATGCTTACAGATGAGCACAAAACCAAGCGTATGGCTGCAGCACTGACGTTTTTGGGACGTTATTCTGATGAAGGAGACTCTTTCTTGACTCGCATAATTACTGGTGACGAAACATGGGTTTGTTATGCATCACCTGAGAGTAAACGACAGTCAATGGAGTGGCATCATGCTCATTCACCAAACAAACCAAAAAAATTCAAGACAGTTCTGTCCACCAGGAAATTCATGGCAACCATTTTCTGGGATCGACGAGGTGTATTGCTTATTGATTTTATGGCCCGTGGAGACACTATTAATGCCTATGCGTATTGTGAAACATTAAAGAAATTACGGCGGGCAATACAAAATCGGCGGCGAGGTCTATTGTCTACTGGTGTCATTCTCGTTCATGACAATGCCAGGCCTCATGCAGCTGGGATAACACAAAAACTTTTGCAGCAATTCAAATGGGAAACTTTCGACCATCCACCGTATAGCCCGGACTTGGCCCCTTCAGATTTTCATCTCTTTACAAAGCTTAAAGACTTTTTGGCAGGAAAAAGATTTGACAGCGATGAAGAACTTAAAGAAGGAGTGACCCTGTATCTCAATGAGCTGGCGGCGAAGGACTATGCAGCAGGAATACAGAAACTTGTCACACGTTATGACAAATGCCTTAATTTGCTTGGAGATTATGTTGAGTAGTAGTTTAAAGTATCCTCTTTCAAATAAAATTTTTTATGTTTGTTAATATTTCCTTTTGTGTCTTTATTTCACGAACGGGTACTACTTTCCGGATGACCCTCGTATATGGTGCGCGGTGTTGGCCATCGTAGCGATCAGAGATTAGGCTCTAATGCTGATATTCCAAAAATCACGAAAGCTTTTTAACACTTTTGAGGATAAGGGTGAATCGACATGATATTTTTCCGTTCAAAAATTGTAAAGTGAGCATTAGGAAAATTACCATTTTTATTTTCGAAATCTATTCCATCAAAATAGCACGCAAAACTTGCTGGCGTCATTCTGTAGAATTCTCTCCTCTTCCACACGGGAGCGAAAGCATGGTGGAATCCAGAGTGGCATTCTTAATTCACCTGGTTACATAAAATACATCATTAAGAACACTTTACATCAAAATGATTGTGTGAGCTGCCGATGAATTAACAATTGACCGCGGATTCTACAAAATGTGCAAAACTTCACTCATGCCAACTAAAACGTGAAGCTATGAAATCTGGAGAAAGAGCCATTTTTTCCGACATGAATGTGGGAGGGGGGTATGGAAATGAGGAACTATGGCGATCGTTTGAATGATGTTAACAAATGAACAGCACGGTGAGCGAAGGCACTGCGATGGCTCGCGGGGGGAAGGGGGTGGCGGAGGCGCATGTTGCAGGTGGGTGGGGTGGGAGGCACGATTACGGCGACGGAAGGTTGCACTGCAAGCGACCTTTCATCCTCCGGCGCGATGCCCCTCACCCCCAGCGGACACCCATTACCTCCCCTCCCGACCTCATCTCCCTCCATCTGCCCCCCACATCACCCTATGACGCAATGGTATTGGGCGTGAGTTGGTTAGTGGGCCGAGTTCGGAGAAATTCCGGGAAATATTCTAAATTTCGTGTTTCAAGACAAAATATTTTTTTTTAATTTAATTAATTTTAATTTGCATTCTCCATAGTTTTCACCGAAAGCGAGGCACAAGACTACGCGACCACCATCCCCAAAGAGATATTCTAACCACTCAACTTCGCGCCATAAGACGCTAGACCTCTTGGGCAAGTCAACTGAGAGCCATCACCTCTTTGAAGGGCTGTCACGACTGTTCTGCCGGAAATTGAGAAACTAGAAGAGAAACTTGTAGAGCCTTCTTCCATTCCATTTGGCTCTCGGAGGGGAAACTGAACCTTGGTCCCCTGGCTCACGTGCCTTCATAACGCATTTACAGGCTTCGGGACGAGGTTTACTCATTTCATACTCAGGTAAAATGTATCTTTCTAAATATCTGCCTTGCTAGTTAACACCGAGAATCTAGAGGTCCCCAACGCAAATGCCTCCGGTATACCGGTGACGAATGCTCAATTCTCGTAGCAATTTTTGACAAACGTAGAGGTTTTTACCAAAACCATCTCCATTTTCTTCAATGAATCTCTCGTGGATCCCGAATACGTTGAATTTTTTTTGGATATTGAAAATACGGCCAAACAAAAATAAAGTAACACCTCTCAAGGTTAAAATCAAGTAAGGCCAGCATCCTTCCCATTTCCCTTCACATTTGGGATGCAATTTATGTGGTCACCGATGTAATCCATGTCGTAGCTTCACACCCCCTAGCTATAAATAATAGCATCTCATTTTATAAAAGTCCAGCATGAGTTAGCACGTACGTAATTGTTGTGCCGAATGTCATAATGTCATTCAGATTTAGCAAGTTTCGTTTTGATTTCGTATGAAAAGCACTACGTTCAATTGCTTCGAATTGATTTCGAGTTCTTTGGAGCGTGGTAAAAATCCTACCTCCTCCTGACATCAATATTTTAATAAATCTGAAATTCTGGAATACCGTCACCACTCGCGACTGGGGGCTGTAGACGCTTCAATCGCTTCCCGTCCTAACTTAAATTTCAACACAAAAGCGCTCTCAGATGACCTTAATGCTATACAACGCTGGTGCGACACTGCGCAATTAGAATTTAACTTAAAAGTGCGTAGTCATAAATTTTTGGAAAAAGAGCAATTCCCTCCCGAACGCCTACTGCATCGGGAGCACCGAAATGAAATGTGTAGACTCGATTAAATACTCTCACTCACGATATCTCCCGGGTGAGACATATATGGGGAATATGTGGACATGCTAACAAAATATTAGGATTTATTAGAAGGGTACCAGGTAAATGTGATGAAAAGGTTAAAGAGAAATGTTATCTTTCGCTGGTTAGGCCTCATTTAGAATATGCTGCAAGTATATGGGACCCTCACTAAGTTGGATTGATTGCCGAATTGAATCGCGTGCAGCGTCGAGGAGCTAGGTTTGTAAAACGTTGTTATGATAAACACAGTAGCGTATCCAAAATGTTAGAGCAGCTATGCTGGGAATCACTCACGGTTAAATCACCAAGGTTAAATTACAGATTGAAGCTCTTGCATAAATTGGAAGGGCGTCTCTTAAGCAGCGATGTTAAAAATGTATTATTACCCCAATCGTACTACGGTACGTGAGATCATGTCAATAATATTAGAGAGTTTAAATGCAGAGCATATAGGTTAAGATGTCCTTTTTTCCACAAACGATAAGGGATCAGAATAAAATGTCCGACTGCGGTAGGGTCATGTTCGGGTGAAATTATTCTGGTGTGTATTCTGAAACAAATCAATTTCTCCGAAACATTTAAGTATTCTTTCATACAAACCATGTAATGTAAGGGTGAAATTATACTACCTTTAGTGAACGCTGATAATGATAAATTCAAGTGAATGAGAATAGCCTCGAAACTATTTTTCCATCACTCGAAATGAGTAGGAAAATGTCAATTGTCGAAACATTTCGGAGTTATCTTAAAGCGTGAAATGTTGATATTCAATCGGATTTACGAGCATTTGGACCTGGACATTTAGTATTTCAACCCCTGAGGGCCAGAGACCCTCGACCCAGCCGTTTTCAACTGTCTTCAAGATTTGTGCGGATGGTCGCTAAGCTGTGGGTGAAATCTGATCAAAATCGTGTGGCAATGGAACCGGTTTTACCGCGAAAGCCTCGGACCATGGCAGTAACATCATAGTGATTGAATAAGACGGAGAAGCCTTGGTAGGCATACCACATGTCAAAGGACCACCGAAATGCTTGCTCCTATATCCCATTTGCAGCGTGAGTCACTCACGAACGCAGGAATTGCAATGCCCACCCGATGATTTCAGAATTATAAAGGATAGAAGGAGAAAATCTCCCCATTTCGTGAAGAATATTAATGAGCGAAAAAGGGTCACATTATTATTGAATAGCCTGCGCTGGGAGTCACTAGAACCACTAAGTCACATGAGCTACCTAAAAGTCATTCATAAACATATTTCATTAGAGTTTTATGCCGACTCAGAGGATGAGGGATGATGCTTATCGGAATGGGATTGGTGGACGAGATCGGCGAGAAGTTTAGTACTTCAAAATCACTTTCAAACCACATGAAGGATTATTCAATCAATAGAAATTATTCGAATTCAACGATGATACGAAGGAAATAATTTGAGTTCCGACAAACATTGGAGATGGCGGATTCAAGTAGGGGGAGGACCCATGCCATATTCATTCGAGGAATATTTTTACCTTCGATTAAATTCAAAATAAATACATTACTTAAACGTCCGGCACTAATTTTTGAGCATTTGTTGTCCCCAGAGCATGAAATTTATTCCGCTCAGGGTGCGTTGCGGTCGCTAAGTTAGTACAATTATTTTCACATTCAACATTATTCTCAGTTTTCCTTCTAGGAATAAAGGTTATGAAATTAATCTTGTCCAAATTTGAGGATGGACTACCCTGAAGCGGTTTTCTAGATTCGCTCCAGTACTTTGGCATGGGGGACCAACAGCGAAGAGAAGAGGGAAATTAAACTGGTGAACACACCGGTTCAAGGAATCTTCCGTCTCTCACAAAATTCGAAATTAAGACAGAAGAGAACATAACTTTCGTCAAATTGAGCTTCCCGAATGCCTTTGAACGTCAATCACCGATTACTCTAATGGACTTTTACTTGTGGTCCACACCACACGCCATCGTGAATGCCTGCAGAATAAGAAGTACGCGTAGATGATCCCGGGCCGTCACCGTGGAGCACCAATGCACCGAGCCCATCCCCGTGGTAGTGTCCCTCTCCGGCAGGTGCACGGCCGGTCGCCGGTGGGTCGCTGGCTCGCTCGCTAAATGGTGCCACCAGCCGGCCGCTCTCGCATCGGAAGCTCTGCCTCTCGCTCGCCTCCAGTGTCTTGGGAACGACGGACTGGATTTTCACTTATGGAGGTCAAAGATCAAAACCGGGTGCTTTCCAAACGGACTGAGGAAATCGTGGGTGTTGAAACAGATTTATGAGCCTCGTTTGGAGCAAAAGGGAGGGAGCTGGACTGGAGGGTCCAAAATCGATTATTCGATATATTTTCGCTTTAATAACATTTCCGGTGCGTTTCTCTTTGCATGGGTCCCGCTTACTCCCCGTGCTTTCGTTGAACACGCCTATGTAAACTTTATTGCACGCAAAGGGTCCTGAGACCGCCTCTTGTCTCCCTCAACCCTCGCCACCTCAAAGGGATGCTAAGAATCAGGCTAAAACTCAAGCACGTCGACTTAACTGGAATAAATTTATACGCAATTACGTAGTTATCATATCATACCAGTTTGTGAAAACCCACCAGTCTGTTAAAATCTTGGCAATTTGACTACAGCAAATATCGTACAAAATTGGACGGCTCCAAAAAAGGAGTCATTTGGTTTTCTACTAAAGAACGTTTCTGAAATTTATTTATGTTATGCTTGTTTGTTTTTCCCGTTCTTTTTGGTTTAAATTGTGATTATATTTTTGGGAATACGTTAAATTCGACAATTTATATAATAAAATATATTTAAAGTATACCGTCTGAAGAAATATCAAGAGCTAACCTCGATCAAATCAGCATTTTAAACTATTTTTTCTTTCAGAAGCCACCCAAAAACCATCCAAGGTGGACTCCCTCGGATACTTGTCCTGATTTATCTCCAGTCTAGCATTCCTCTTTAGACTAGAGCTTTTACCTATTCCCCCTTTGCTCAACCCTCTCTTATTCCTTCCATTATTTGTTTCTGTAAAATATATTTTCTCGAGATGGGTCCTATCACTCTGGTTTTTCTTCCCATTATCGTGACCCGAAACATCATTTCCTCCGCTGCAATTTATTCTGTATGACTCATTGCTCACTCTCACGACACTCTTACAATAATATAACTTTTGAAAATGATTAACTGTTGAATGTAATCATTGAGGCTTATATGATCGGACCGCGGAGATTGAAAGAACCGGTTCGACTTCACTCGGTGTAATCAGAGCTGCGACACCACGTGTGGAGTAGCTCAGACGGCCTCCTGCTCCCATTAACACAGTGGCGCGAAATCGGCATGGGGACCTTTCCTTCAGGGTTCCAACGAGTTTAGAATGATAAGCAGCCCTAATGGAGATGTATTCCAGGAATACGACAGATAGCGAACTTAAATATGCCAGAGCGTATCATTGACGACTTTAGATAAATACCAACATAGACAACTGAACTTGGCATCGGCCGTTGGGCTGCGACGCACATGTGGATCAGAGCTTATTCTTATGTCGTATTCCCAAAAGATGATCAATATCGACACAAATACCCCGCGATCCACCAAAAAGGTGTGTGGCAGGGAGTGAGAGCAATATGTAGGAAGGGTGAGTGATAAGGGAGGAAAGAAAATTGTAAAAACATTTGTTAAAAAACTATCAAATAACGTATGCATACAGCAAGACCCTATTCGAAATTCAAATTAAGTAGGTGTGAAGTATATAAAAAGGGTGGCCTCTTCTCCTTCAGCATGCGTCCATCGTTCTCAAATGAAATTGCACTAAAAATACTTATTAAACGGTGCTTTTTCCACTCTAATTTATTCTACGGACACGGATTCATTAGGATATTAGATGATCATGGGCCCTTGATGGCTTAAGTACGCCCGTGAAGCAAATTAATACCAACTTGCTCGCAACGTCTTCAGTCAAGGGGGTGAAGTTTAGTTTTGTTAACGAAGCCTCCTGATTAGATTTCGAAATGGATCAGGCAGTAAATAAATGTTGTGCGAGAATTAATATGTTGTTTATCGGAGTCTTAAATTTTTTAAAAGTTGCATGCACGAAAGTGAAAGCCTTTTCTTATCGGCCAATTGAATTTCCGCCTACGTACTTCCTGCATTATAGAAAGCAGAAATTAACCGATATCATTGGTTATGAAACGATTATAAAATTTTCGCAGTAAAAATTTTAAACTCGATCGTGAATAAAAATTGTAAAATTTTAGTTTTCAAAATATTTCCTGAAATACGCATTTGTAAAATGTTTTTTTCTTATTTTTAGGGAATCAGCGAACGATGTTTTCTGTTTCAATTTAAATTTGAATAAATTAAGTTTCTTCAAATTTTCTTAACAATGGATGGATCTGCGTTAAACTTCAGTTCATCTGTACTTTGGGCTGATACTATATACAGCGTGCGCCAACATATCTTCCTTTTTTTAAAGGGGTTTTACCGAATAAAAAAGGAAGTTATTTTGCCGCAGCCTATATTAATTGAAATGCACGATGAACTTTAATTTTTATTGAAACAGTAGGCTGTTGTAATAAAACTGTTTGCTGCTTCGGCCATGTTAATTAACATCTGTTCTCGACAGTGTCAAATTCTTTCCTTGCGAAGTCCGGAGTTTCGTGAATACAAATAGTAATACGAAGGAGTCTGCTGTCTTGGCCCAAATGCGGCCACCAATCGTTCGTTCCCATTGTTTGAGGATTGCGCATCGGAAAAGCGAAATCCCCTCTCTCGATGCCGCCGCCTTCACCGCTTGCTTAGGCGTGAATGGATTTCCCCTCGTCAGCCTCGTCTTCTGCAAGTTTCACCCAGGCATTTCTCGAATCTCATCCATAACTCATGCTTTCTTTTCCCCAATATTTCATTTGTATTCATTCGGTTTTATCTTTTATTTTTAACGTCGTCGTTCATTAAGTTTTGAAGCAGAGGGGGAAACCTTTCATTGAAAGTATCGGTTCAATGATTGAAATAAAAAAGACATAATTATAAATTAGGACATAATTAATTTTTAATTGTTGCTAATGGATAAGCGTGTGCAGGGAAAATGTGTCAGACAGGATGGAATTATTATTTTCATGTTAATTTCTCTATCGAATACGCAATTAAGTTGATCCTTCAGATGAAATATCGTGGATTCTTTGGCCTATTAAACATCCAATAAAAACTTCTGCAACCTCATTGATAACTCTGCCCGTGCCACACTACCCACAAAAGCTACAAATGCCGTATTGTACGGTGTACATATTTTAGTTAGAATTGAAACGCATCTCTTGAGTTCCATTAGCATAAATATCGCAGAAATGAACACGTCTTCTATCTTTCAAGCAAATGCAATATCTGTCACGCACGAGTGAGGCTCACGAACCACATCTGAGTACACGTAATAGGAGACGTACATTCTAATCGCATAGTCAGCATAGTAGTTTCTGAATGCGGCGTACCTGTTTCACGTATGACAATTGCACTGTTATCTTAACTGTTTCCCATAGATGGAATGTTTGGCTGTGATTTTCATATTCTCATTCTTTCCTCTTAAAATAGAGGCAACTCTAAATTTTAGGTGGTCTTCTTAGAATGCGTGCGTCACTTAAACCAGGCAAAAAAAATTACTTTTGCTCACGGATTATTGTACGCGGGGTCATGATTTTTTTATCATGACATTCCACTTTGCCCTGCCAATGGCTATCTAATGTTTCATACAGTAATGTTTAAATAATCCTTTTAAGGAACTCATATTTTTTTCCATTTAAGTATCAATTGTATCCAATTAGTAGCAATGATATTACACAATGGAATACAGTCAGCGGAACAACAATAATTCCCTGGACGGGAGTCGAACTTGCTTGAATGTGAATTAGAAAGGAAAAACTCCTTTCCTCCCGTTTGTTTTCCCCGTCCATGCCCTGTTGCGTCAATTTCGTCCTTGATTCAGCGTTCATTTATTTTTGGCGAGTTTGACCTAGCAAAAAAAGTCCTGAACGGTCTGATGAATTGGGGCATGAGAACCATATGAAAAAGCGATTTATTTCGAACAGTATAGATGTGACAGAAAAAAGGAAAATGCGTCGGCCAGCAGACCCATGAATTGAACCTAGAAATATTTTTAAAAAGAAGTTCTGAAGAGATTTTTGAGCTTGCAGCGGAGAGAGCGCCGCTTCAAGGTTCACCGTCCGTTCTAAACTGAGAGCCCCCTCCCTCCCCTTCCATGAAGCGAGCGAATGGCGTAAATCTCAGCACGCGGCCCTCCGGCAGCAAGGGGCGAGCGGCCGCCGTTGGAACGAATGAGCCGCACTGAATCATTCGGACGTGTTTTTTTATAAGTTTGCCAACAATATCTCTCTACCCCCACGCTACCTCCCCTCCCCTCTATCTACCGCCCCTTTCACTCTCCAATGTATCCCCCACCCGCTCGTCTCCCCTCCCTCCCTCCCTACACCCACCAGCCCACCCCAGCTCCGCGCCTCGCGTGAGAAGCCTCCAATCCCGCAGCGCCTCGCCCATCCATTATTGCGCGCCGAAATTTCGCGCGCCCAAAGGAACCACCAGCTCCCTCAAAGGCACGTGACATCCTGGGGTAACCGGATTCGCTGGCACGCAGGACGAACGAATTTCGAGAAGCGAAATCCAGTCGAGGCGAAAGCGCGAGATTCCACTGTGAGAAGAAAAGTATTACCGGGAACCAAAAGTGCCAGGATTCGAACCGGGATCCCTCCATGTTCTCCTTACTCAACGCACAAAGATTAGATAAGGGAGAAAGATTCCAGTACAGAAAGATACAAATATTCGTTCTATCCCCGGAAAATCAGGAATCATAACAGTAAACAATCAAAGGTAGTACAGAAATAGAATTGACATTCGATTACAAGTCAGGACAAGGTTAAACGTTGCGTAGACATAAGGTATATTCCTAGGTGCATGTGTATTGTAGTTGATAATATACGAGGCGCGTTCAAAAATTAACGGGAATTTTAATTTTACAGACAATAATATTTATTTATTCTTATACATTGATTGATGTTGTCACCTTCAAAGTAGTCGCCATTGGAGATTATGCACTTGTGCCAGTGCTTCTTCCAATCCCCGAAACACTTATCAAACTCGATCTTTGAGATAGCCTTTAGTTCTTTCAGCGATGCGCTTTTAATGTCATCGACGGATGTAAAACGACGGCCCTTCAAGGTTCTCTTAATTTTTCGAAATAGGAAAAAGCCACACGGAGCCATATCTGGGTGTGAGCTGGTGCATTATCGTCGTGCAAAAGTCATGAATTGTTTTTCCACAGATCTGGGTTTTTTTTTCGGATTGCTTCAGGCAAACGGCATTGAACTTGTAGGTAGTTCTTCTTATTAACCGTTTGATCTGGCGGTAGGAATTCATGATGCCATTAAAATCGAAAAGCACAGTGAGCATAACCTTCACGTTCGACCGCACTTGTCGAGCCTTTTTCGATCTTGGCGATCCAGAATGCCTCCACTGGGATGATTGAGCCTTAGTTTCAACGTCATATCCATAAACCCATGTTTCGTCACCTATTATAATACGTACGTTTCAGTAATTCTGCATCGTCGTTTACTTCATTTAGTTACGCCTGAGTAACTGCCATTCGCCGCTGTTTTTGTTCAAAATTCAACAATTTTGGAACGAATTTTGCTGCCACGCATTTCATACCCAAAAAATTGGAAAAAATGTCATGACATGATCCAATCAATATGCCAACATCATCAGCGACCTCTCTAATTGTGATTCGGCGATCGTTCATAACCAATTCTTTCACTTTTTCCACGTTTTCATCGATTGTTGATGTGCTGGGGCGTCCAGGGTGTTCGTAATCTTCAAGGTCTTCACGGCCTTCTTGGAAACGATTATACCACCCGTAAACTCTTGATTTAGTAATAGCAGACTCGCCTTTGTTAACATTTCACACACTTTGTTACACTTTATTTCATTTTTTACGCAAAATTTGATACAAATTCTTTGATCCCTTTCTTTAAACAAAGGAAAATCGCCGAGCTCATGAAACACGTCTCACCTTAGTGGCTGTCATAGACAAAGTCCACAATGAAAACAGCTGAAGGTTTTATCATACTTCAGGGGCATGGAAACCAACATTATAAAAAAAAAGTTTGGCAATCGAACTCGCCAAGCCCGCGAAATGAAAAAAATCCCGTTAATTTTTGAACACACCTCGTATATACGGTTTGGTGTGGGTAGATTGTCATGAATTTGTGGATTTTCCATGGGGTTTTATTCTTAATTACAGGTGGGGACCTAACATCGCCTGCCATCACCCTTGCGGCGGCTTGCGGGGTACTATGTAGATACGAATGGCTGAATCACTCGACTAGAATCAAGGGATCCAAGTTCGATTCCTGGTCCGAGCTAAATAGTGTTTCACCCTAAACGTCCTCGAATTTTGTGTACACTAACGGGTAATTACGTAAACATTACATTTTTGCATTACTTTGAATTTGTCAATTCAGCCATTCTTATAAATAATTCTACATTAAATTTATTATCAATTATGAAAAGAAAACTTCAATAAATCTCATTAAATGAACATAAAGCTAAGTAAACTATTTTGGGTCATTTCCTTCATGACCTGGATTACTGCTGCACTTCTATCTGGGCTATTCATAATTTTCAGTCTTACAATCAAAATTTGATTCTTAGTCCAACTAAATTGTTTGGATTGACATATTGTTTTGTTTCAATACATCCTCAGAGTGGTATTTTCCAAGGACTGAAGTTTCGCATATTTAAAAAAACAAAGACGTACTTATTGAGAACTGCTTCCTAAAAAAACACTGAAAATAGAAAAATGATGGATTATACGAGCTCGCAAAGCGTGCAAAAGAAAAATGAGTCTTTATGCACGACATATTATGCATTGATGTAACGGAGAGAGGATTTCAATTTTCATTTGACACACAACTTCTGTGCAAAGGTCGAATTTCAATCAAGTTATGTAATCAAATCCCTGTGGTCATCGACAGCCACGACAAAATTAACTCTCCAAGTAATCTCCAAACTAACTTAGCCATTGAGCGTAACAAGTGTAAAATATGTTGAGTAATTAATCTCACAAATTGTTGTTGATGAATCCCGGACGATTTTCCATTTGCGAAGAAGACAGAATCACCCCATTTTTCCAGATTCAGAATAATTTTATTTTCTTGAAACAACATTAAAATCAAATAATGAACGAAATAAGGTCAACTACACTGGAAGATTTACAAGAGACAACAAATGTAAAGATGAAGAAAAACCTTCATGAAAATCATTCCGGTCTGCAAAAAAGGCTTTTAGGACTTCCTGAAAAAAATCATTTTGGAAAATGCGTCATTGATTTTTTGGGTCCATAACCGCTAATCTGTTTCAAAAATAAAATGGAAGAGAAAGTTCACACTACATCACAGCACCTGAGAGGGTTAACCGGACAAATGCTATTTTGAGGTGGGTAAAACAAGAAATCTTTTGGAGGACAGCCGGAACCGAGGCCAGGGTAGTCGGGCTAACTAACCTACGGAGGGAGGGAGGGGCGAAAGGCAAAATCAAATCGTGAAGGGGGAAAATCAGAACGGAGGACTTTCTAAGCGCTCGCTTCGTTTTCAAGAAAATGGTTACAGTTTTACACCAAGTCACTGCAAATATTTTCATTGTGGTTACTCAGGACTGATCTGGAATAAATGCAACCTATTTCTAAAATACGACTAATATAATCCACGAAATCCAATTGATTTCTCCCTAATATTCAGGAATAGAAATACGCCGGGAAAAACTGAGATCCTTGATTTCTCCCTAAGTTTGCAACTTTTCAAAACATCTCACAAAACTGAAAAAAATGCCAAACTTAACCGAAAAATTAACTCTTGTTCCGAGTAATTTTGAAATACGTAGGTTGGTTCTAAAATACGTGTAGAAGATAAGGGCACCAGATAGCCACCGATTCCTATGTATTGGCAGGGTCGTCAACATTTCAACCCGAAACTTTGTTGACAGTAAGCATACAGACAGAAGGAGTGGTAAATCACGGACTGCAAAAGATGCTTTCATTATTATACATTTCAATTCCACCATCCTAGCTCTAAACCTGCCTCATTATCCACGTGCATAAATATTTGGCAAACAAGAGAATTTAAATTCGAATATTCCAAGTCATTCTTCGGAAGACGTAATTTGGCGTCCAATAACCTGATCATCACCATTCAAAGCTTTTACTTGAAATCAACGAGCATTTTTGAAGGCTGGAGAAAAAATATATGTATTGGACACAGAAAAAAAGATAAATTAACCTCGTGGAAATATGTTATTTTTAACGGGAAAATAGCTACTGAAAGAAAAGCATCCAGCATCGATAAAAAAAAGCTATGCAAAAGATGACATTTAGAGAGAGACGTAGGAGTGTGTGCGAAGTTGGCGCCGCGAGTGCTCTCGGACGAACAAAAGGAAACTCGCACGCGGATCTGCCAAGAGCTTCTCGACCATGTGGATGAGGATCCAATTTTTTTATATTTTGCCCCATCAGACTTCTTCCTCTTCCTGCGGCTCGAATCCGTGCTGAAAGGACGTTACCACGACTCGGTGGAAGCGTTTTAACAAGCCCTGACGAGGGAACTTAGCAGCATTCCGGGCAACGCCTTCCAGAAGGCGTAATAGGCGTAGAATACCCGCAGGTAGCGGTGTGTGGACGCACGAGGGTGCTACTTTGAAGTCTTTTGAGTGAATATATACCGAAATAATTGCCATCCTCTACTTCGCACACAATTGTTTTGTATAATATTAAGAAAATGCGTTGATTACGCATTAATCGATTTTAGGCTCTACAATAAACCAATAAAGGAAACACAAAACATTTGATAACTAGCACAAGTAGTTTCAAAACATTCTGCCAATTAATTTTTTTATGTGGACTCGGTCATACTGCTTTTGGGACAGGCCTTGTATAATTCAACATCATTCGATCTTACTGCATGCAAGGAAATGTATTCTTTTGGCACTTTCGTGTCGGAATGAGAGGTTTTTAATGGACTGAATGAACACCCTTCGCTTCGTGGGGAAGGAGGGTGGCGGTTTAGGGTGGTTTGGTTGGCCGGTGGGTAAAGGAGGTGGGTCCAGGTGAAAATGGAGAGGTGGGGGTGAGGAGAGAGAGGAAAATATGATGGAGCCATTTTATAAATAGAACAAGGCAGCGTGCGGAAGCATTTACGTTGGGACGGGGGGTTTGCGTTGTCTTAGAGAGAGGATGAGCTCGCTGGACTTCCCCCTCTCGCCCGTGATGAAGCGGGAAACACCGCTCGCGCGCCCCCAGCTCGGCGGGCGGATGCGGACGCAGCCAGCGAACGCAATTATCGCCCCAAGTGGTCAGCGATGCGCAAGGCACGGGGAATTATCTGAGTCACGATCAGGCAAAAAACTAACCACTGCTCGTGCTCCATTTATGATTGCATTGACGGGATGTGGGCTCATGACATCCCCCCTAAGCGAACACTTCGACATTTCCTCCTCCATCTTTGGTCTCGAATTACGTGTGGTAAAAATAAGATTCATGTTACGCATGATTTTCGGCGTTCCACGTCCCTTTCCACCGTGGTTCGGCCAATTGTGTAGTTGGAACGATTCTCAGAGCAAATTCCGCGAGTAATGTCAATGATTTTCTGAATCGAAACATTTGTTCCGCGGCCCGATGATGGACGAAGGCCATGGGTGACTGTCGCTGTTGCTTAGAATCAAAGCTTTATGAAATATAACTGTTAAATTCGATCTCGCTCTCTACATATGGAAAATCCAATCCCAGTAGTGGTTTCCTGCTAGTCATAATTCCGTCCTGAGCCAACGTTATCATTTCTTTTCGTCCGAAAGTCTGATTTTCAATTTTCCCACTTCCTTCATCCCTTCATTTATTTCGTTCTTAGTCTTTTCCCTCTTTCTTTCTTTCTCTCAATCTAATTTCTCATCCATTGTCGCCTAAAATCGGCGGTCGTGACTTCTTTGGTGACAAGCAACGAAAGTTCATCGACATGGATACTCCGCGATCCACCAAAAATGTGTATGGCAGTGGGTTCAAGCACCCTATCGATGAGCATCGTCCATTGAATTATTTCCAATTTTGTCGAATTAATATTTCAATTGTTTGGTGTCCTTTATTACCCGACATTTTTCATATTTTATGATCGTCATCCACAGATTTCTTCCATTGCAACAGGTTTTACGAGAAGATCTAAAATTTATCGGCATTCCACCAATCAAACAAATCAACAGTTTTCATTCAATAACTTCCTAAGTTTTCCATGAAAAGAGGAGGAAAGGGCTAACCAAAGCATAATATCGCATTTCTACTCCTATTTGAGATGGGTACTGTTGCTTCCGAGACTTAAAATATTGGAAAAATGGACCAGCGAATAATAGAAGACTTTGAAACATGGTACTGGAGTAGAATGCTGAAGATTAAATGGACAGACAAAGTAAGGAATGAGGAAGTATATTGAAGAGCAGAAGAGGATAGGGCCATACGGAGAACTCTATGGCAAAGGAGAAATTGATGGATTGGACACACATTGAGGCACAATGGATTGATTAGGAATGTAAAAGAAGGAAAAATGGAAGGAAAGATTCCACGAGGAAGACCAAGAGACATGTACATAGGGCAAATCAAGCAGGACGTAAAACAGAGAGGGTATCAAGGATTGAGTGCATTGACATTAATTAGAGTAGAATGGAGGGCTGCAGTAAACTAATCCTAGGATTGAAATACTGATGATGACGGCTGACTGTTCCTTCATCTGTTATGGTCACATTGGCTACTAAATACTCCTATTTAAAATGCCATTAATATCCTCCAATAGGTCCGCGTATTCCTCCATGAACTCTCATGAATGATATGATAACCGCAAATTTAATACAGTGGTTATTGTTTGAATTTCAAATAACTATTTCTAAGATATCCCAATAATTAAATGGCTCAAATCTGCTTTAACTTATCAGTTGATTTTTCCGTAATGCGGGAAATATATAAAGGATAACAGGATTTTCTTAAAGCTATTCCAAGACAAGAATGGTGTAGTCTTACTTATTAATGGAATCTGGGAAGTGTTTCAGTGAAACCGTAAACTGATTTCTACTATTTAATCGAACCTGCTCATCTCAGAACTAAAATTTCTACATCTAATGGCTGAATGAGTGATGCTCTCTTTGTAGATAGTGAAAAATTAAAACTCTTCATGTTTTTTTCCATTCCACGAGCACCAAAATTCCACTCGGTGAAAAAATGAGTAGCCTCCATTTCTTATCGTGTTCCTAATAGGGGTGATCGGGAAGTAATTGGGATTTGACCCTCCCGCTACCTACAGTGTTAGGTCACTCTCCCTACCATGTCCTTGGGGAAGGAGACCGTTCTATGTTGAATGTCCATGAGGTAGTGAAATTTTTCCTTCTGACTTTTCAAATTCTAGCTTGCACGTCATTGGATAATTTTTTTACTACATTATGAGGTACAATTGTTTGTTAGTTGATAATATACGTATTTGCATGCGTGTAAGCTGAGAGGATTTTTGCATGAATGTATACGCTACTGTGGGAAAAGGTTTGCATGGTTGTGTTTATTTTGCATGCGGTTTTGTTCCCTTTTACGGGTGGTGACCAAACACCCCCCGCCACACGCCCTTGCGGCGGCTTGCGGGGTATTATGTAGATGTAGATCGGTCGGGTAAGCGTGGGTGAAGCATGAAACAGAGAGAGAGAGACACACACACAGGAGACAGGAAAGATGAAATGAATCGATCGATCGATGATGACTTCGAATAATGTGGGACAGAATGACGCCCATTAGTTTTTGCTTCAGTGCTGCGAACAATGAGGCGAGTCGCGGAAGGGAAGGCGAAGGGAGTTACTCCGTGAATCAACCTTCAAAGGCTCTTGCCGAGAACGGCCAGACGTACGTATGAGAAATTAGTGCGCTGTGCTGGAAACCATTAAACTTTTATAAACAAACATGTCAAGGGTCCTAATATGCGTCACACAAGGACATTTTAAAGCTCGTATCCAGGGAGAATGCTTAAATCTGGAAGTTGAAATGTGGAAGCTATTATTCTGAAATAGGACAATCGGTAAAAAGTAGAGTAAGTTCCCGGGAAAAACCTTAAATAACCTTACTTTTTCGACTTTGCTTCTCCCGAAAGGGAAAAGCGCAAAGGGAATGTCAGCATTCGATCTTGTCCGTGTTCCAAAAAGTACATTCTCAGATATTTTCTAGTTCATTGAATGAGACGTTATTTTCACGCAAGCAAGTGGACGCCGAAATATGTAATTACCAGGAGTGTAACCAGGAAAAAAAACTATGTAATTACCAGGAATAACTTAGAAGGACACTCAATAGTTATTAGACCCAAGAGACATCTATCAAGCTTAAAATTATTAATCTAAAATCTTTGAAACCTCTGAAAAATGTACTGTATTCAGTCACCATGCATTACGAAATATGGACGCATTAATCGGATTTAGACTTTTACGAGTCCACGATTAATCATGAAGGATGCTCTTTCCCATAGATCAATTAATCCAAAAATGAGAAAGTATGCTTTTGAAATCAACCTTCAGGTTGATTATTGTGATTATATTTTTAACCGTACTGATGCTCGGTTAATAGCATAATTGGGTTACTATCAGGATAATAAGATCCAGCAACATTAATCGAAAAGAGGTGTTCGGAAATATTAAGGATTCTTTCCTTCCATTCTATATAAAGGCTTTCAACGAGATACTGTAAGGTGAAATACATGAGCTGATCTACATGTAAATTAGAATCCGGATAAAAATGGCAAACGGCATCGTTATCATTAATACGATTCATGAGTGAGTGACAAATGCCTTTTTGGAATCATAGGATCGCAGATTTGAAAAATGATCTTCAAGTAAAGTTACTTGGAAATGATAAGTAAACACTTTGATATGAAGCATAGAATCATGCAGGTGTGAAAGAGGATGGCAATGAAAATTGGACGGAAATGAACACACACGGAGACTCGTCACGGATAGGGGAAAAGAGAAGATTATTGCGATACTTTTCTAAGAAGAAAGTGGAAATGGTGGAAGGCCACATTGAGATTCGGTGGAATTTGGAAGGACGCGATGCACAGTGGAGAGGATTGGGTGCGCGAAGGGGAGGGAAGAGAAGGGATTCGGTTATTCATGTTGAACGGTATTGGGTCAGAAGGTACGTGGAGTTCGAGAATGGCTTATCGTAGCGAAGGATGTTGCATTGTCTAGTGCCTAGTGTAAGGCATGGGGGCAACGCGGAGGGTGATCGTCACTTGTCGCCTACCCCAACAATCACCACTCCGTTGGCACACTCATCTGTCCACGCGCGAGAGAGTCAGTCATTGGCTCTCGCTTTCCTCGTCTCCACATTTCGGTGACTAGGGCGGAAAACAAAAGCGCGAAGGAAAAAGGAAATAAGATCACGGCAATGGGGGGGGGAGGAGGTGGGTGAGTCAGAGAGCGGGAAGATGGGCGAAGAGGAGGGGGGAGAGGGGAGGGGAGGAGGGGCGGGATGGGACTGCGATGAAGCTATTTCAAGTGAATTACTCATTTGTGGACGGATTGCTCCGCAAAGTGGCGGGCGTGTGGGCTGAAAGAAAGCGACTTAGTAAAATTACACTCGCCGGCGTCATCAGTGGTAGCCGTCAATTTTGAGACCGTTTGGTTAGAATGCCCGAAATCTTGCATCATTAATCGAAAGGTCGGAGACCCCCATATCCTCGAACAATTGGAAATCGAGCAACAGAAGGAGACGGGAAATTTTAAATGAGGTCTTATTGCAACCCTTCCCATCTATTGGAATTAACCTTCCGTGCTTGAAAATGAAAATACACTGTATTTCCACATAAAATTATATATTTCTTTAACGACCTAGATTCCAATTCATACCTAATGAGGACGCTACGCGTTGAAACCTAGGTCGTCTAAAAAGACCTAAATTTATGTGGAAATACTAAAAGTATCCTTTTAAAAAATGGCTCGCTTCGTCAAAGTATCGTCAATCTGGAAAGTACATCATAAACCATCCGTGCATTTGATAGAAGCAAACCCCACATGACGACTGATACTCGTACTATAATGCTTTTCTCACAGCACCTCCAATTCCTCCCTGAACTCACCCCAGCCCGATTTTGCGTATTTATATCGCACTCTGGACTTCTAAACATTTTTGTACCTGGGGATGATGCAAGAAGCACATACATGCGTTGTACGACATACATATCTGTGAAAATTTGCAATTTTACTGTTTTGCATCGTTTAACTATGTTCACGTAATATTAAGTTTCTGGTGACCTCCTGCTCTACCCACCGGAGGTGGCTTGCACTGTTTTGCGTAGATGTACATGCAAATAACTCCTAACAACCGCTTCACTCATTATCTGCTTGAGGTGTTCCATATTCATTTTTGCTCTAGTTAGGTATTTCCACCTATGCTTCCGCCTTCCATTGAACTCAGGAGACTGCTACGTATTAGATTGCGTCAGTCAATGCGACTCCTTTTCTTTTTCCTCATTTTCGCCAAATTCAAATCCTTTACTCCCGAACCCACATGCTGGGGATTAATGATTGGCGTTTCAAGACAGTTCATTACTCATCATTCTTCGGTATTCATCACTTTTATACTACTCCTAATCCTCCTTCGGCGTCTATCATTGTCTCAGCGCCATTGATTTTTATGCTCAATATTTTTTTTATTACGCAATGTATTCTTACTCGCATGCCTTTATTTTTCGTTGTAAGTAGAGCTTTCTCCTGGTGCACTTTTTTTATCCAAATACTGATATGCTTATCAAAGCTGTCTTTTTTCTTCTATAGCTGATGATTCTGCTTCCTCGGTTACGGTAGTTTTGAAGTTGCTAAAAGTTTTGCTTCCCCGATCACATACCTACGCTGTATTCTCGTATTCTTTGAAGCACCATTCTCCTTTGTAAGTATCTAAATTATTTTGCATCAACATTTATTGATGGGACCACATATTATTTTAAAACGTGGGGTAAAGACAAAGAATGATACATGTGAGTCACTATTGAATTCTTTTAAGTTGAAATCTTTGCATCAACTTTTCATACACTAGTGGCGATAATGTTCTTGATTTTTTAGCAACGAAAATTCCCGAAAAAATCTTAACAATAGAAACTGTCGAAGGAAGTAGCGATCATAGGGCCGTAAATGCTAAGTTTTCGTAAATTATTATTGTAGTCAATTTTATTACAAGTAATTTACCGATGAAGGTAGGTATTGGATGGATATAAATACCAAATAAATATTTTGTTTCTCCTAACAAAACACAATCCAACATTCTACTCTACAACAAACCCCTCTTCATCTCCCTATATTTTCTTCCTCCATTCATTCCATCCAACATCCCTATGCTATTCCTACCGCTTCCATTTTTTCCCAGCGTTCTCCTCTTTACCAAAGTCTTCATCATCCCACTGACAATCCATTTTTTGTTTTATTAACATTTCTTCCATCTATCTCCTCTACCCCCGACCATACCTAGCACCTCTCCATCTTTCGCCACACTTCCTTTTGAAAAGCCTCCCATTTCCGCCTATCATCTAGTTTCAATGACCATATTTCCGCGCCGCACATAATGACGCTCCATCAAAGTTTTAACGAGCCTTTTCTTAACACTCATGGAGCGAAGGTTGTATTTCATATTAAATGTCTTGCATAAATTGTAAAGATGTATCTTTACAAACTATGTTGCCGCCATCGTACGACGTTAGGCAAGATTAGGTCAATAAAATTAGAAAAAGTAAGTGCATAATACATTTTTTTAAGATGTCATTTTTTCCACGAACGATAGGGAATCAGAATAACATTGTCCGACCGCGGCAAGGGTCATATTCGGGTCAAAATTAGTCTGCTGTGTACACACACACTAGCAGTGGCTTGAGGGTACTAAAAAACATCCCTACTCAGCGTTCTTGTTATCAATTCTCTCCCTGTGAAACATCTTTATGTGCGTGTGTATGTGTGTATATATCTGCAAATTATGTGTGTATAAAAACGTACTTATACTATATTATATACATGGTTCGTCCGGAAAATAAGTGTACTGATTTTTTCCCGCCACTCCAGGCGCGCCCAGCACCGCTCTGACGGGCTGCGATTGGAGGGGGGTATGTTGGCAAGCGACGCTGAAAAAGGCAGTCGGCTCTGAGCTGTGGTGTAGTGAAGAGCTCTGTTAACGCGAACCTCCACGCTCGACTCACGTCACGGAACGCGATGCCGAAGTTTTTGGAGCAGCGTTATTCCATCAAATTTGCGGTAAAGGTTGGGAAATCGTCTACCGAAACTGTCGGTATGATTAACCAGGCTTACGGGGAGTCAGCCATGTCCAGAAACATGATCTTTCGGTGGCACAAGATGTTCGTGGAGGGCAGAGAAGAGGTCGACGACGAACCACGGCCTGGACGCCCATCAACGACACTCACCGACGAAAATGTGCGAGAAGTTCGCGATGTACTGAAAACTGATCGTCGTCTTAGTGTTCGGATGATAGCAGAGCAGTGTAATGTGCCAAAAACAATAGTGCACGAGATTATTAGGGACCAATTACAGATGCGAAAAATTTGTGCAAAGTTGGTGCCGAAAGTGCTCAGTGATGATCAAAGAGTCAATCGTTTGGAAATCGTGACACAACTTGTGGATCACTGCAAAAATGATCCACATTTTTTAGAGAACGTTTCTGTTCCCGAAGATAAAGAGGAGTTTGAAAGGAACGCGATACGGGACTTTGGACGCCGTCAAAAGAGGCCGTGACGACGTGTCTTCGAGAGGTTCCCAATGATGCCTTCGCGGGAGCGTTCCAGGAATGGGAACGCCGCTGGAACAAGTGTATCGACTCACAAGGGTCCTATTTTGAGGAATGTTGGCTTAAGATATGTAAAAGTGTAATCATTTTTTTTCCTGAGCTCAGTACACTTATTTTCCGGACGAACCCTGTATATATACATATTTTTCAAAATATGTAAAAATATAATATTATTTTTATATATTTTTTGGAGAAATAGGCAGAGATGCTGGGAAATTAATTGTAGTTTTGAAAAACGGTTCCCAGGTGGGTTTTTGGGGAGAGGGGGGCGGGCGGTGGGTGGCGGGGGGCAGAGGGGCCGAGAGAGGCAATATTGGCGAGTAGTGGATCCTGGGTGCGTGAGATAGTGGGTCTATTTATACAACGGCGCGGGAAAGACGGTGAAAGCGCTTTTCCGAGAATCGGCTCCAAACGCCGGCTCACGGAGCGGTGAAAACAGCATAAGCCACCGTGCGTCTAATAAATTCCCATCCCCCGCCACTTTCCAACACTCAGATGGAGTGAATAATTTTTAAGGGACCATCCTTGATTCCGTTTCCGCACCTTCTCGTCCCTCCGACCCCTCCCACTCCTACCAGGAGAATAAAAACCTTGGGAACACCCAATTGGGTTGAGTGGCAGGGGAGACTTCGAGGAGCAGGGCGGACGGTGCCAGCCGGGCGCGGAACCTAAGTGACTTCAGCGGATTTTTACGTTTTTTTGAGTACCTTGGAATCCACCACTAGGGTGGGTGGCTGGGGTTGAAAACACATCATACTAATTTTGATCCAAATATGACCCCTACCGGGTTCGGATAATGTTATTCTGATCCCTTATCGTTTGTGGAAAAAATGACATCTCAATCTATATGTTCTGCATTTAATCTCTCCAATATTATTGACATGATCTCGCCTACCATAGTACATCTAAATCTACTTAATACCCCGCAAGGGCGGATGGCGGGGGAATAGTACAATGGGGTATAATTTATTTTCAGCATCAATGCTCAAGAGACTCCCAATTTATGCAAGAGATTTAATCTGGAATTTAATCTTCGCTCCGTGAGTGATTCCCAGGGCAACCTCTCGAATATTTTGGATACGCTACTAAGTTTATCATAACACCGTTTGATAAATCTAGCTCCTCTACGCTGCATGCGATCCAAATCGGCAATCAATCCAACTGCGTGAGGATCTCATGCACTGGTAACATATTATAAATGAGCCCTGACCAGCTAAAGTTAACATCTCTTTCCATCACATTTACCCAGTGCCGTTCGAAAAATCCTAATCATTTGTTAGTTCGTCAACATATTAAATATGTGTTTCACCCAGGAGAGATCTTGAGCGAGGGTAACGCCTAAGTATTTCATCGAGTCTACACATTCCATTTCGGTGTCCCGATACTGTAGGCGTTCGAGAGAGAAGTGCTCTTTTTCCAAAAACTCACCAATACGCACTTTTTTAAGTTTAATTCTAGTTTCCAAGCGTCGGATGCCAATATCCAGATGGTGCCCAATGGTCTTCTCTGGTGTTCACGTTTTCATCGATGACGGTGGCGTCGAAATGTCGGAATTTATACATTTCATTATTATATTTTTTGCAGAATTGAACATCTCTCTACGCCCGCAGTCTCCATCGAAATTCATTTTGGCAGTCTTCAACATTTTCCCCAGCCGATGACACACGGCGCTCATCTCCCTCTTGCCTCCGCCCTCGCCACCTCTCTTCATCTAAATCTACAGCCTGCCCACTTCAAGCAGCCATTAGGACTTCGGCAGGGGGTCTTTACGTGAACAGTTTTTCGAAATTAGTTTATTAGGTAACTGTTGGTTTTCCATAAATTTTTAATTACGGGAAGTTTCGGGAATGACCTTTGGTGCCTTTGCTTCCTCTTGTCGTGGTTTCGAATTGGACTATGGGCGAATGACACCTTTTATCGATCAATCGGTTGCGCAATCAATTGATCTCATTCTCTCACAGTGGTTTCACCTACAGACATAAAAGGCTAAAATTATTCTTCATGTGCTTTCTTCGCATTCCAATTATTTGCATTTAAACCAAAATTCGATCAATCAAGCAAATTATCCTCATGTGGCTCCCAACCAAACTAGCCAATTTAAGGGCGTGAAGCTATTGTTTTTCGAAGTGATTCTTCATAAAACGGGTGACATTTCTGTGTACTCTAGTTTTCTCCTCTCTTCAAGTGGTACATTCCAGTGCTTTACTTGGCAAACATTTCTCGAACCAATCCTAGCAACATGACCCAACTGCCTCCTCTCAACGTCATCAAAAATTTCGCTGCTCTCCATACGTCCTCTTTCTCCGACTTCACTACCTCTCAATCAGTCCTATCCCCAGTCTTCTGTGAAATGTATCCCAAAAATTCAATTTCCGCTTCAATCAGGCGACCTTGAATGTTTTTCTTCACGCCCCATAAAACAGCTCACCTTATGCTATCGACCAGTGTATCATTCTCTGTCTTTACGAACAGTCTTCCGTCGAAAATGAAACATGAATGCGGTGCTCTGAACAAGTTCCTGCCTTCATTTTTATACTTGAAATAAATTCACTATTCGAGTATGCCTGGGGGGGGGGGTTGCAAGGGTGCGGATGACAAGCTGAAAAGGGTCCCCTCGTATCTTGTCTCCCACCGCCATATGGTATTCAAATAGGACGCACCAATGTGTCATATTTCAACTCGGAAAAATTTCCGCCTCCATTAAGTCCAGCGTCGGCTATCTTTCCCTCCCTGTCCCTTGCTTATCCAACATTCCTGTACTTACGAGTTTATCACTTCTCAATTTATTTTCAGCCTTTAATTTTCAATTGCCACTACCGTCACGCTTATTCTCTTCTCGCAAAAAGTTTTATTTAACCTAACAGATTCACCTTGAAACTTTTTCAGTTCCTTAATTAGCCTTTCATCCCATTAATCCTAAATAATTAACGCCTATGCCAAATATAGCCTAACAAAAGCGTAATACGACAACAATTCGAAACGAACAACTATCTTTTGCTCTTTCGTTACGTTACCAGCAGCCAGTATAATAAAACCTAGCTTCTATAAGGCTGATCCACAAAATTCTTCTGATGGGTTTATCCCAATAATGGTTAGATTTTAATGTAACACCCCCATGTGTTTGACCTTTTCTGAGATGCTTAACTTGATCTTATTCTATAATTTACATATCGTTTACTTTTATTTATATCCAAAACTTAAGTGCTGTACATTTTCTGGTATTTAATCATCCTCTATTTTTCACACAACCCCTAAATCTCTTGAGAATAGCGCGCTATCTGCCGAAGTACTCATTTCTCTATAAATTACTGTGTCGTCTGCAAATAACCAGATATAGAATAAGCAAATAAATAGATTGGTGCTAACTTGGGAGTTTAGGTCGTTGATGAGCAACGGAAAGAGTAGGAGCCCTTTAACATTACCCTGCGGACTCCTGAAGTTATGTACGCCTCTAATGAACTCAAACCGTTGACGAAAAGTTTTCATTTACGTTTGGATATTAAGTCCCTATTCCAGTTTGTCCCTTTCCCGGTAATACCAGAATTTATTAGTTTGTATATAAATTTCTCCAGATGGACTAATCGAAGGCTTTCTTGAAATCTAAAAATACACCACCCACTAGGATATTCCATTCCCCTGATTTCAGGATATCACAAACAAAAAGAAATGAATAGGTTTCCGCATGATCTGCTTTTCCTAATTTTGCACTGGTTATAACAGAGTATGCTCTTACTGTCAAGAATGGGCATTATATTGATTGCTAAGAATGATCTATTCTAAGATTCTGCAGGATAGCGATGCTAAAGAAATCGGTCTATAATTAATTACCGAGGTCCACCTCCATATCGCAGCCGTGTATAGAGGGATTAACTGTAGTGCGAGATTCAAGTCGCGAAGCACTGAGCCTCCTTTAAACGCCTAGTAAAAGCGATGGTAGAATGGGAAATAATATAATTTTGAAGTACATAAATATAATTTTTAACAATAATAATCCACAGAGAGACACCATGGGCAACAGCTCTCTCCTACTAGCTATGGTCACTCAAGAGGAGAGGTGAAGCGAGAGACAGGATAAGAGTGACCGAGGAGGGCATTTTGGAGGAAAACAGGTCCTTGTGTGAAAGTGACGAGGAAATGGGAAGATAGTTAGGATTGATTTGCTCCAATTTAAGTGATTAGCGGAGAGATAAAATGTCAATGGAATTGGCATTTAATGACAACTATGCTTAACTGGTTTCTCAGTCGCTCAGAATTACGCTCTGAATTACGATAAGTACGTCCTTTGGCTCACCGTTTCGCAAGTGGGCCGTTAATTCTGGCTGTCGTGTGGCGTCGAATAATTTCTCAACCTGAAATCGAACGCTTACCTCATGAAGGAAGGAAGGAAGGAAAGAATCGAGAGAAACAGATAGGAGCAGACAATAGGCGATGAAACCACGACGATGACCAGTGCACCTCATGAATGCACGGTCAATCATTAACATATCGGCGGCCGTCGAACAGAAGTTTCTGCCGAGGGGATCGTTTTCACAATTTCCAGATTTGAGTCACAAATGAGTGGGTAGCAATGCATTCCTATGTAGTAGACAAGATAAAGAATTTTCGTAGAGATTGTCTCTTTCCAAGAAGAGCAAACGCCAGAATATATTTTCCCTCGAGGTCGGTTTCTTGGAAAGGAGAAGGGAGGGATGAACTCGTTACTACAAGCATTGTTTTGAGGTCCGACAAACGCCTTCGAATCTATTAGCTCGAGAGCGCCCATTTTTATCCTTTATCGAGGATATGCAGTATTTTTGGGAGAAGATTGCTATCGTATTTACAATCTACGAGGTGTTTTACGAAGAGGGAATTGGGGTTTTGATTTTTGTGACACCAGGCGTGTTCTTTGGCTGGTGTTTTGAAATTCCTCCCAATTTGACCGACATAGGATGTGTTGTATTGTCACATTTTAATTTGTAGATGCCTCATTTAAAAAGTGTATCCTGTTTGTCTTTGCCACTAGCTATTAGTTTGGGGAGAGTAAGGGGTGAGTAAAAGGCCGCTTAAAGTAGAAGTAGGGAGGTGATTGGAAATTTTATATGGACATCATACAATTAAGGATATACATGCTAGAATATATTGTTTAAATAACACCTTAGGCCGACGCAAATATAAAGGCTAGGTTCCACGGAACACATAAACAAACACAGAAATCAACCCGAAGGTCGGTTTGGTAGCCGATGGTAGAGTTCACCCAGTACTAAGCCCGACAGCATGTGAAATTCACACATCAGGGTAGAAGGGCCAGTTCCTTTCTCTGTGCCGGTTATTTGTCCCAGGAAGATCTGGTACCCGAAAAATCACATAGCTTGGTTGGAGCTGCAGATACCAAGAGAGGCTTGCCCGGGAATCGAACCCGGGTCCTCCGGTAGTAGTTCTACGCTCTACCCCTGGACTACAGCGACCCGTCGATCCGTGATATCCTAATCGGCAGCCATTTCACTAATGGATAATGAATTTTATTAAGCGTTGTGGCAAAAATGAAAGTGAAAGGATGGTGTGACTAAGGACGAAGCTTTGAAAAGATAGGCGAAGGAAGAAACCCAAGGAAACATTGCAAGGGTAAAGTGATGAACTGAAGCAACATCCTGGGTTACGATAGAACACACATGACAGTAGTTGCGAAAGGAAAAGCGTGCGGAGGAAGGGCAGAGAGACCTCTCCCTCACCCGAATGCGGTACGTGGAACAGGTAATGGACATTGTGAAAGCGAAGAAGAAACTTGAGCACCGGAAGTGATTGGCTGAGAGGAAAGTCGAGTAAGTAAAATCTATGTTGGCCAATTCAATCAAAGGATTTGCAACGATATATAATGAAGAGCAATCAGTTTTTAGAAAAAATCCTCACTTTCACACATCATTACCCTGCTAATTGCTGTGAGTGTGTGTGAAAGGGGATTTTAGGTCACCAATCAATAGTAATGAATAATTAAGAAGTATTGAAAATTACTCAATTATATTAGGGAGAGTCAAATGAAAACCTTGAAACTTATATATTTTTAACCTCTTAATTTCTTGAACACAAGTACGTGCGAACGTAAGAGTGCGAATACTATGTACAAGAGAGACGAAGAGTATTACAATTTTCCACCTAATATTAAGTGGAAAATAATAATAGTCTTCGCCTCTGTTATAATGGAAGAGTTCCACCACATTACACGTGAATCTGTAATTTATGTACGTACAAGAGATTTTCAATTACATTATTTTCATATGTACCCTCCATGGTGTGTACTAGGAATATTCTCAGCAGTTTGAAAGTTAATGATAACTCAAGAAATACCATGGCTTTAACTGCTACTAAGTCCAGTGGTATCAATACTTGTTTTAGTAAGTTATTTTAGTACCCTGCAAGCCACCGTTACAATGGTACACCATCAAATATTGTGTTAGATTGGGGAAATCGGGTACGGAGATTTTGAGCATGATTCATGAGAGAGTCTGGAGGACGAGCTCCACGCTGGACAGCCGTCGACGTCCAGAACCAACGAGCAACGCGTGCGTGTAGTGCTGAATTCAGACAGTCGGGTAAGTGTGCGAATTATTATTATGTAGAACAGGCTCAAACTATTGCGCATTTTATTTCGCGGGATTTGTCTCCTGTTAACCCCGTTTCATTTCTTACTATTGCATTTATGCAGTATGAAAGCCTATTCTCCCGAATATATTTTGTAGAAATTGGTAACTACAAGATTTGTTTTGGTAACAATTTTTTCCCGACGTGTACAAGAAGTGCTGAAGGTTAAGTGTGCGCATGATCGCAGATCGCATTGGCATTGATAAGATGACTGACCATTATCACTGAAAATTTGGCGATGCGAAATATCTGCGCTAAACTCGTCCCAAAGGTCATGACGGACTATCAAGAGCGACAAGAAAAGAAGAAAGAAAAACGTCATCGCGACGATTCTCCAACCGCCTTAGAGTCCTGACTTGGCACCAGCCGATTATTTCTTGTTGCCAAATTGAAATCCTCCCTCTAAGGACACCACCATGGGTCCCTGAGTGACGGCGAAGAAGCTTGCATGCGTACCCTTCACGACCTTCAGGAATCCGCTTACCAGGGAGCTTTCGAGTAGTGGGAAAGCAGGTGGCCAAAGTATAGTATGTCGACGCTCAAGGGATGTACTTTGAAGAGTTTTGAGACATTTTAGCAATACCTGAAATAAATCTATTTTTCCGAAACTTTTTATACAAACTTTGTGTTTCTGTCTTGGGGTTTTTTCCCAGTTTGGTGGTATCTTTTATTACTACTGTATTTGGAGGCTAGCCTCCCTCTCAATTTTCACACGCGAATCGGTGTATGAGGGGGCAGACGGTGCCAACGAGCGCCTATCGCGAGTCTAACGATTCGCACACTTGTGGCGCTCACACCCGAGTGGAAAACAAAGCCTGGGCTTGTTTCAATGGGAACAGATATTATTATCAGGATTATATGTGACATCATAAACCCATCGACGTGAGGGTGGCGCCAAGCGATCCCAGGAATGCCTATACTCCAAAACTGTAATTTTCTACTACATCCAGAAGAATATTTCCAGTTAATCCGTTTTATAACTTCCTTAGACAGAGAAATGAATGAAATTTTCATTCAGAATTCTCATATGTCATCTTGAATTCACCAAATTCATTAACACAACAGTGTAAGGCTACAGAAGGAACATCATCAAGTATTAACATTAATGAAGTGTATCCTTATATACGATATTCATACACATATCCTTACTTGGCACGCAGAGAGAAAGACGCGTGGAAAATGGGAATGAGAGGTTAACATTATTAGTAATGGATTAGTAGTCGTACGTGGTAGAGTTGCTGTTAAAGCCACTCAATGCTCGCAGGGGAGAAAGGATCTTTGCAACGCTTTTTACATTTTACTGCAACATTTTTTTCAACGATTAGTGCTGCCATAAAGTGATTATACTCATCGAAGAATTAACGTTTTGATCCATGAGTGCATTCGTCCGTCCGTGCCAGGCGAATATTGGGTTCCATCTCACCGTTTCTTGTTAATCAGAATGGAGTGCTTGCCACGGAGAATGCTGGCGCGTTTCCCCTCTAATCGGGAAGTTAAGTTTAAGACTGTGATTTGACACCGGCGAATATTTGTGATGATGTTATACTGGAGTTGTGCGTACAATATTTTTTGCGGAGCCAGCCTCTAGAGGCTTCCCAGCCTCTCTCACACGAGTTCCTCTTCCCTCCCTATGATTAGTTCGGTAAAAGTAATTTTTCACGGCTTGATGTTCATTGAAAAAAGTTGTGATTCGGTCTCTTGGCGGGAACGATTGGGCTTCGGACGTTTTCTTTCCATTCCAGCGAAGTGAGAAAGTATTTCGTGAAAACTTATCTAAGGAATTAGAATTTACAAGAATGAGAGACGTGGACAAAGGGAACAGCGGTGAATAGAAGATCGAACTAAGGCGATGAAAAAGTAGTCCTGACAAGGGATGATGAAAAAATAAATAGATACAGACAGAGTAAGTAACCAAAGCATTGTTTTCGGAGAGTGGTTAAAGAAAGAGCCCACTTAAGAAAAATACAAGGAAATGGTAATTGATCGGACACGCTCTTGAGGCAGGATAGCTTACTGCAGACGAAAAATAAGAGAGGAAGAATCACCGTGGAAGATATAGCAATGAATGCGAGACGCAAGTGTCGTCATTGTAAGGAACTCTGAGCAAATGAAGAAGAGATTGGCGGATTGGAACAGGATGTACTAACTGGAGAGCGTCGACAAATCTTTAAACCACGACCATGATGATGATGGATAAATTACCGTGTTCAATTACATTTCGGTGCTTGACCATTGTGCAGGAGACGTTCACTCTGAGCACCTGGGTATGTATTCTGTCCCACCGAGCGCTCGGAACGCCTTGAGCACCACCGGAAGGCACCTTGGTGAGGGCGGGAAATGCAGTGGGGGGGACGATGAGGATGGAGGGGGAGATAGGAAGAAGGAAGCACCGCGTGCACGAAGGGAGAAGGAAAGGCAAGGCAAGGTCCGCCCTTCCTTCCGGTAATTTCCCCAAACAGCTCACACTCCACAGAAGCGCCGCCGGCCGGCCAGACTTTCTCTCCCCCGTCGATGTGCCCACTTGAAATGCGCAGGGCGGCGTGGGGAAGGGGTGGAGAGGGAGCCTCAAGCAGAGATGAGGAGGGAATTGGTGCGGGTGTGAGAGAGAGGGAGGGAGAAACGGAACCTGGAGGGCCTCTGACCTCATCGTCGACCATATTTTGTTTGCGGGTGGGGGGGGGGGCGTATGCGCCGCTTGTATCCCCCTCGGTCCAATTCCAACAACATGGTGATGTTCTTGCCAGCCACGGGATGATTTTGTGTGTAGAAGAGGGTTGCGAAAAGGCGGCAATGACAACCCTAACAAAAAAAAACTCAACTCACTTTATGCATTCGGTATTTATTGTGGGTATGTTTTCACTTTGTACATGGTGGTCAATTCCATTACTTTAGGTCCTAAGGATGATTTATAAATAAATAGAAACACTAACAATGTGAGCTAATGAAGTTTTCCGGGTCCAAACTCCATCATTGAATATAATATTGAAGTTGTGCGGTCAACAATTGGAGCGACCTAGAAAGCTGTGTCGAAAACACCTGGAATGCATGAGCGAGCAATCGCCAAAAGAGAAAAAAAATAGCTGTCGACATAACTACCGATAAAATTTGGGAAAAGACTCAATGACTCGGGAATATCGAGTAACCGCAGCAACCCCTTGCATAGCCAAGGAAGAAGAGTGACGGGAGAGGGGGGTGAAGGGAAAAGAAGGGGGATGGCCCCCGGAGGTGGAATTGACTCATCGCGAGGGAGGGAAATGGGCACCTGTTCCTTCTCCCCCTTATCCTCCCTCGCTCCACGTGCTGCTTTCCCACCTAACCCCTCCCCCTGCGGATCACGAATCCTGCGGCGACCACGGGTGGGGACGGGAAACAGTTGAACCTCTGGTTCACCGACTCTGGCTCGACTTAGAAAAAAATATGAAGGAGAATTAGCTGAATAAAACATCAATTCCAAATTCGCATCGTATCTGCCACCAAGGCTTGTGGGGGTGGAGCTCAACTAATATAAAGACCTATAAGACGTGTGTAAAATATCCACATTAGGGGTATGGAGGGCAGTTCCTTTCCCTGTAGTTTCCCATGAAATTCTGGTCCCCGAACAGTCACAAAGCTTGGGCGAAGCTTAGGGTATACTCAATTCTGAATCGTACCAGGGTCCTCCGGTTAGTGATCTAACACCTCACCCAGTGGAATACAGTGCCCCCTTCCATTACGTTAAGTCCGCAAAAGATTTCTTTAAATTAATTGGTATATGGTAGCCAGTCAGGATGCTGGAAACGTTATGAGAACAAAAGAAGATGCGTTTTATTCGCATTGATTAAGTCTGATTTGAAAAGATCAGGTATTCATTATGCCATGAAATATTCAAAAACTAGAACTGTAGATGGTTATTACGATGGAAAAGTGAACTAATATCATTAGTTTACTTTTTAATATCATTTTTCACTGTGGAAATTCCAGTGAACGCGGTTGATACGATATGATATAATCGACTTTTGGACCTAATCTATATTGCAATTAGAGTCCCATCATATACGAGTACATCACATTACAAATGCTGCGGTTATTATGTACGCATACACTCTCACGTTCTTGAAAAACCGAGGGGGAGTTCTGATCTATGCAGGATATCCTCCCTGTGAGCAAGCATACTCTTCCACTGGCCAATCGGAAGTGTGGCAGGGAAGTTTGTTTAGTTATGATACTATTTGCTTAACAGCAGAGAACTTTGAAATTGAAAAAAAATTAAATGGTTCACTAAAACACGTCTCCCTCTCACAATATTAAATTCCTAGCCTCGGTTTAGCGCCCAGAAATCTAAGAAAGCCCGAGAGACGGATAAGCAATTAAACCTAATACGAGGGTCATCCGGAAAGTAGTACCCGTTCGTGAAATAAAGACACAAAAGTAAATATTAACAAACATAAAAAATTTTATTTGAAAGAGGATACTTTAAACTACTTCTCAACATAATCTCCAAGCAAATTAAGGCATTTGTCATAACGTGTGACAAGTTTCTGTATTCCTGCTGCAAAGTCCTTCGCCGCCAGCTCATTGAGATACAGGGTCACTCCTTCTTTAAGTTCTTCATCGCTGTCAAATCTTTTTCCTGCCAAAAAGTCTTTAAGCTTTGTAAAGAGATGAAAATCTGAAGGGGCCAAGTCCGGGCTATACGGTGGATGGTCGAAAGTTTCCCATTTGAATTGCTGCAAAGTTTTTGTGTTATCCCAGCTGCATGAGGCCTGGCATTGTCATGAACGAGAATGACACCAGTAGACAATAGACCTCGCCGCCGATTTTGTATTGCCCGCCGTAATTTCTTTAATGTTTCACAATACGCATTGGCATTAATAGTGTCTCCACGGGCCATAAAATCAATAAGCAATACACCTCGTCGATCCCAGAAAATGGTTGCCATGAGTTTCCTGGTGGACAGAACTGTCTTGAATTTTTTTGGTTTGTTTGGTGAATGAGCATGATGCCACTCAATTGACTGTCGTTTACTCTCAGGTGATGCATAACAAACCCATGTTTCGTCACCAGTAATTATGCGAGTCAAGAAAGAGTCTCCTTCATCAGAATAACGTCCCAAAAACGTCAGTGCTGCAGCCATACGCTTGGTTTTGTGCTCATCTGTAAGCATGCGAGGGACCCATCTTGCACAAATTTTTGCATAATGCAGATGGTGTTTAACAATTTCATGAACAATTGTTCGAGAAACATTGGGAAAATGCTCACAGATGTCATCAATTGTGACGCGCCGATCGTTCCTCACGAATTCGTCAACTGAGCTCACGAGTTGGTCTGTAATGACAGACGGTCTCCCCGAACGCTCATCGTCGTGTGTGTTCCCCCTCCCCATGTTGAAGTTGCGACACCACCGCCGAACAGACGACTCGTCCATTACATTGTCTCCATACACCTCCTTTAATTGGCGATGAATATCACATGGGCGAACGTTTCTTGCATTGAGGAATTTAATCACTGCCCTCACTTCACAACTGGCAGCGTTCTCAATTTTTTTAAACATTGTAAACAATCACAGAAACAACACAGGCAATGCTAGCGTCACGCAACTTGGCTCAGAGAAGGCAGACAAGCCACTGAAGCTATCTGACCTCGTCCAGCGGCTAATCGCGTCGTCAGCACTTCATGCGGCACGAACGGGTACTACTTTCCGGATGACCCTCGTACATACGGCTAGTATCTATTTCAATGCATCACTTTCTCCGATGAAAAATTCCCTTAAATTCCATCCTATGATAAAATTCAACCCACAAACAGCTTAAAATGACACTCTAGAATAGTAAGCATTAGGTATACCACGTAGGCAAACACAAAATTATGTTTTTAAAAGGTAAGAAAGATGCGACACCGAATTTCTGTGATGAATGCACACTTCTCATAAGTTTGAAAATGCTTTTCGGGCGTCGCGGCCGTTTGGAGTCCGCGGAACCGCTGATAGCATAGGGAAGGGCTGAGCCAGGGAGGAAGGGGGGCATGTCCCCGAGTCAACAAGGGGGCAGGAGGCGCCCGAGCAGTCGTCCCCCGGGTCTTCCTATCTCGAGCGGAAACTTTAATCGCTGGCCGACGAGGGAGTTCCGCGAGGGTTGGAGGAGGAGGTGTGGAGGTTGATAACGTGGAGGGAGAAGAAGGGGGTCGAGGAGGGGGGTATGAGACAGTGAGACATATATCAAGGGAGAGGGGCTATGTTAATAGGTCCCCCAAACGGAGATACTGGGTGGGAGGGAGTAGAGAAGAGAGTTGTTAGAACGCGCCGAAAAGTGAGTGGGAGACGAGTGGGAGCCGAATGGAATGGCGTAGAGATCCATATGCTCCTCCCACCCTTCCTGCTGATCCCGCTCATCCGCCCGAACCAAGTGGAGTAAATTTGCAGAGAAGAGGTTTCTTCTCAAAATGTCGCAGGAGTAATATTTGAGTGTGTGTGTGTGTACATACGACAAACACACATGTATATGGTTCGTGGTAGTCCAGGGGTAGAGCTTTGGACAACTGACCGGAGGGCCCGGGTTCGATTCCCGGGCAAGCCTCTGACTCCTGGGGGCAAACTGACTCCTGGGGGATTTTGACTGCAAGCATTCTGGTCTCTCATCGTTCTAGGAAAAAATGACATTTTAAACCTGTCAGTCTTGCAGTCTATCTCTCTAATCTTATATTCGTGATCTCTCCGACCCTTATACGTTGGGGTTCGTATTATTTTCTTGATGTCATCGGAAAAGGGCCCATCTTTAAATGTTTTTAATAAGCTTAATCTATATTGTAAACGCCGCTGCGTAAGAGAATCCCGACCTAAATTTTCTAGCAAAGTAGACACGCAGCTGCGTTGGTCATAACAATGTTTTAAAAATCTAGCCCTCCGCTGAACTCGATCTAATTCCGAAATCAAATTTATATTTTGAGGATCTCATATACTGGCAGCATACTCTAGGTGGGGCCTGACCAAGGCAAGGAAACATCGCTCCTTCACTTTTTTGTCGCATTTACCTAGCACTCTTTTCACAAATCCCAATTTTTTATTAGCACGACCGCATATTTCTTGTATGTGTTTTCCCTAGGACAGATCGTGAGTAATTGTTACACCATCTTAGCTCTTCCCATGCTGTAGGTTTATATATATATATATATACATATATGTATATAAAAGCCATAAAACAGAATAATCAACCCGAAGGTCGGTTTGTCAGGTGGTGATAGAGTTCTCCCAGTTCAAAGCCCGACGGCGTGTGAAATTCACACATCAGGGTATGGGCGCCAGTTCCTTTCCCCGTGGGGCCTCCAGTCAGTGGTCCAACGCTCTCCCCTTGGACTACCGCGACCCACACACACACGACACGACACACATATATATCTATTCCACCATTTCTTCCACTCAAGTCACATTTTTAGAAGTACAAATCTCCCTCCTCGATAACAAATCCCATACCTCACCAAAAATCTAGCCTACGAACAAGCAATTACATCTTCAATGCATCATGTTCACAGTGTAACAATCATTCACTTTGACCGGGATTCGAACCCGGACCCCTCTATGCTCGAACATCTGGTCAAAGCGAATGATTTTTACCCTCTGAAATCGTTGAATTGTAATGCATAAGAGCGGATGACTCCGTCAAAAGTTACTGTTGCGGCATCTCCCGCAGTTTCTTGGAATTACATCTTCATTTGAATAGCTGTCATCCTGGCCACCACACTACACAGCCAATCCCGTACTCTCTTTCTATCCGAGGACGTCGTATCTACAACAACCCTGATTCCCTGAATAAATTTCTCTCAAGACTCCCTGTCTCTCTCTTCCAACGTGGATATCCGGACTCTCTTCTTAAAAAAATCCTAAAACACTCCAACATTAACAACTAAATATTAAATAAGAAGAAACATGACAGTCTATCCATCTGCACAACTTCCTCCCTTGGCGTGAAGGCCCTTTAAATTATTCCTAGAGATCTTTCTCCCTTCCTCTCCGATTAAGAAGCTACTGCCAAGCTACTCTCCAAATGCCCAACTGTAACATTTAAACTTGCGGCAAATTTTTCTAACAAAATTGTTTCTGATCAACATAAAAATAATTCCTGTACATGTATTGATCACATATATAGATGTCGCAAAATCTACTGGAGAGAAAGGAGAGGGGAGAGGAGAAATGCTGAGGTGGGTTGTGTCACGCCGCCTGTCGGCAGTAGCCTAATGTCATATTATTGGCTAGTCACATTTTATCCGGTTAAACGAAATGGTAATTTGCAATAAATAACAGTTGTATCCGTTCGACCGAGCGGTTTTTTTAATTGGGTTAGTGTGAAATGTGATCTTACAATACACATTGAATTGAATGAACCAGCTCCAAATTTATTTCTCTTTATTTTTACGTCTGTAACCACAGAGCTCATTCTTTCACGTTTAGCGTTGGGGGAGTGAGGAATAAAGACAGGTCTTAAAGAAAACGAAAGGCGTTCATATGAGAGTGATTGAGTGGAGTTGGGGGAGGGGTGGGGGAGGGGAAAAGTCTTGATTTCTAGAGATGCTGGTTTCTTCACGGTTTATACTTCACTCGGTGCCTATATTTAACGAGAAATGGGATACATTTGACTTTCATAATGTTTAATAATTGTCTTAACTTGAAGTAAGTAATGTCCATGTCACCTAAAAAATTAAATCTAATTTTAAGGCAATAGGAGAGAACATTTCAGATGACGTGACCTCCATGAACTTTGATCAATATGGACTCCCATGGATGATGTTACAAATTTTGAATAGACTTTGTCAGGGCCCACATGTTATTTAATAAAAGAAGAGTCGAAATAATGTCGTCCGTCATGACATCGTCGAGTACAATCGCATCTCACCCAAATCCCGAGCAGTAAGTTGTTTGCCGTGAGGGAATAAGGGTGGGAGTTGGTGTGGCGAGGAAGGAGAGGAGGGAGGGGAGCGAGAGTCAGGTGATGTGGGGGGAGAGCGCATATTGAGGAGTATTTTCGATAAGGCAGACGACGTGATTCGACGGATTTCCACGCTTTTCCCCGACCACGAAGATCTTTCCATTCCGCCCTCCCAGTGGGCTCTCGAAATGCACGCCTTTTTCCTTCAGGTGGATGAGAGTGGGCGGGGAGTCACTCCAGTAATGCACGTAGTCAAGTAAATGCATGGAAAAGAGATTTTCCAGGCTGGTTATGGCTGGAGTGCAGGTTGCAGGCGTACTTGTGGTCTCACTTTGAACTTATGTCCGATTGTATTTTGAAAAAGAGTCACAGTAATTGTGCGTGAGCTTGTATACTCCCGATTTCGCTAAAGTAAAATTTCTTCTTTCCCACTTTCCCTTGGCCGTTCTTATCTCAAAACCTGTGGATTTCTTGACGGGCGAAACTAGTTGCACTCTTCTTTTATTGAATCAACCCGTGGATCCTATCAAGGTTTATTTTAATTTTGTGACGTCCCGTATGCACACCTGCCAGTGTGAATTTTATTCCTTGGCTATAGTGCACCTCGATATAACAGGTGCTGATCATACATTGTCCTGAGCATTTTACAATGTACATTGACTGTCGGTAATTTGAATCCCAACCCCATCCTACTGTCTAGCTTTGGTTTGTGCAATTTAATACTAATATAAAGCCAACAAAGTATTTTATGGGCGGTACTTTTTCCCATTTTCCCTAATGGCACGAATTTTTTTTAGGTAATCTACCGGTAAAGGTAGGTTTTTGGATGGACACAGGTATCATATAAACATTTTTTAACTTCAAACAAAACCCAATTTAGCAACCTAATCTAGATCAGGTCCCTCTTCATCTCTGTGTATTTCTTTCCTCCCTTCATCCCGTCCAACATCCCTATCCTGTTCCTGCCCTTTCCTCGCTTGCCCAACCTTCTCCCCTCTATTACCTTCTTCAACATTCCACTACCGCTCAATAAACCTTTCATCCATTTTTACTTCCTCCATAGGATTTCTCTCAACAAACCCCTCTCCTCACCCACCATCTCCAGTACTTCCTCATTTGTTTTCCGGTCCATTTCACCTTCTCTATTCTTCTCCACACCCACATTTCAAAATCCTCCAATCTACGTCTATACTCCTGCTTCAACGATCACGTTTCCGCGCCTAACATAGCTACGGTCCATATCAGAGTTTTATTAATTATTTAATACAATAATTAAATATATTAATAAGTTTTATTAAGAGGGGTACTTCCTAACACTGCCCATCCGGACTCTCCGTTCCCCACTCGCACCTGAGCAGTCTCAGACATGTACAGGTTGTGGATCAGGCTCCTGTCCCTCCAGTCCATTCCTATTTACTGCAATACACGCATTAATTTTTCCCAATTCACTCTATCAAATGCTTTTTCTAATTCTACAAAACAGGCGAATACGTCCTGATTGTATTCTATATTCCTCTCGATTAGTGATCTCATTACTGCAATGGCATCACGCGTACCTCTTCCTTTCCTAAACCCAAATTGATCATCCCCTAAGTAATCATTTGCCTTACTCTCTATCCTTTTGTTGATGATCCTGAGAATAACTTTAACTGCGTAGGATATCAAACTTATTGTTCTGTAATCCTCACATGATGTAGCCTTTACATTTTTCGGAATGGGAACTAACACTGATTTCACAAAATATTCCGGCCAGATTCCTTCCTCATAGATACTACGAATCAGTCCATTTCGAGTCTCCTTCCCACATTTTCCTAAACATTTCAACAGTTCCACAGGAATGTTGTCCCCCCCCACGGCCTTATTTGCTTTCATCTCCTTTAATGCCCTTTCTATTTCATCGTCGAGTATGCCTGGACCTAAGCTATTTTTTTCTACGTCATGTTCCTTTTCTATGTCTAACCTTGTCGGCCTAAGTTCTCTACCATACAGTGTTTCTATATATCCCTTCCATCTCTCTTGGATTTTTTCTGGTTCAACTATTATCTTACCCCACTTAGGCATGAATTATGCATTATGATATTATTTTCCTTTAAGGTAATCAATTATCCCTTTATCACCCTGAATGCCGATTCATGTTTGCGAAAATCCTTCATTTCACACACACACCCTGTAGTGAGCAGATGAACATTTGAAAAGTCTCCTCCCATTAGATTGCTCCACGGTCACCCCCTGATTGGGCGAGCATATAAGGAACAACAACGCTGGTAAACATCGTCTCTGCAGAGTAGATTGGTTGGTTAAGTGTCGTGGCAATGGCTTTGTTCGCAGGAGGATCGGAATGCACCAAGTGGAGTTCAGTGAACCGGTCCGTATAAAATATTGCCAATATGTAAAATATGCCATTGGAGCGGCAAAATGGAACTCTTCGAATTAATCACATCCACGAAACGGAATTCATCAAATGAATGCGAAATTAATTCCAGTGATAATTGGTACGGTTTTAATTTTGACTGAAGAAGGGAAGAGTATTTTTCTACAAACATTTCTCCAAACACTTCTTCTTAAGCATTTCAAATAAAAAAATCCAAATAGCAAAATTCATCCTAAAAGCCTGAATAACCCAAGATATGGGTGCTCAACCCACATATGACAACACTGATGCTCCATTTGGCTCACGATTGGTGCTCGTATGACCACAAGGACGAAGCACCCATGAAAATGCACTACTTTTCTATTAGCCAGTAACACCTTCTCTCCGATCAAGTTCCATTGCTGAAGAATACAGCAAAAATATCTCATTTAATGCAATTTTCGCTCGTTTACTGTCAAATATTGGATTAATAACAGTAAGGTGGGCTCCTCCCGCAAACATTATTTAATATTGAGACATGAGCATGTTTCATACCTTTTTTAATGATAGATATTATGTGAAAAAATCTGCACAATATTATTCGAAAAATCGACACTTGCAATTTTTTCCAAGTAACTATAAAAATTATAATGCAAATTGTAATAAAATCTCACCATTTTATTTCATTGACACGTTGAAGAACTCTAGAGAGCGGCGGCATAAAATATCAAAAATAAACACAAGTTAAGCATAGAGAAGACAGGATAGAGGCTGAAAAGTATATTTTGTTGGAATATTAACAAAAATTTAACGTTCGGACGACCTGAAAAAACGTCGTGATGCTGTAAAGGAATTAAGCCCTAAAATTTACATGAAAACTTATCACAAATTATCTTTCCAAGTAGTCTGCAAATGCAAATTTAGAACTTGGTGGGTATCTCGTTTTATGTTGTTTTTCTCATTTTAATTAAAAACTGTGCAACTAGACTTCCTGTCACCAGGAAATGTACCCTGTGGATATTATTTTTTTAATGTTATGCATAAAAGATAGTATAAGATATTAGAGCACATTTTCACTCTGCGTGGTTTTATTTTGACCGGGCCAGAAACTGAGTATACACATTTGAGTATACCAATCACATTTTGTTCAGAAGCATTTATCAATTTTACATATATTTATGCGAACACCTGAGCTGGTTATGCATGGCCCCTAATGGGCATTTGAGTGTCATACACTCCAGGCAAATTTTTAACAAATATAGGTGCAACTGACCGGCAAAAATGAACCTTGCATGAAACTAATTGCATGGAATTTGAGAGAGGATTTTCTTTTCTCATTCAAATGATTCCAATCAACCTCTGTACTAATGGTCAATAGATACTCAATTTGATTATGGTATCTAACAAAACCACTTTTTGATAAACATATGAATTGCGACCTCAGTGCACCTAGAGCCATATAGCCGGTTAGGCAGGTTATTTATTACACGTACGAGCGTACATGCGTATATTTCACAGGATATGCGCGTTTTACTTGGCGCATAAGTAAAAAAAATGTCATCGATATACGAGAACATAATGTAATATCGTACAAAGAATTTTGGGGAAAGCTGAATACACTGCATTGAAGATATCCCTGGTGATAAATAACGGCCGTTGGAAAAAGTGGGACTTCAATCAAAAGTACGTGTGAGGAGCCATGGAGCGAGAGGCAGCTGCACTTAATGAAACTCCTGATAAAAGGCAAGAGCGATAAAGGGCAGGGCGCGCGCGCGCATGCGTGGGGGACTTCGTATCGTCCTCGTCGGCATTGGGCGAAGGTCGATCCGATACCTCCCATTGCAGGTTTAGTTACTCCGGAATTTCTTTTAGTCATCGTTGTCATATTATTCGCCATCAAAATTGCCTTTGGTCTATTATTTCCAGGGAATTCTTAGCGTAGGATCCAAAGCAATCTCCCATTGAAATGAAGAGCGACCCAACCTCGGACGTCCTAAGCCATTCCTGGGCGCCCACCAACTAACTCCACAGTTACGGCATATTTACTAAATGAGACAAGCATTGCACCTAAATTTGTATCGACATGTTGTGTATAGTCGAAATTAACACGGAATAAATTGATTCACCCACGTAATGGTTAGGTTTTTTAAAAATATAGTATGTCAATGCATCGAGCCTAATATGCCTAATTTCCAATAATTTCTCACACAGCACTATTGATTTAAAAAACGCAGTGTATTTTTCTCGCACCCCTGAGAAGTGGGACCGCAATATACTAATAGCGTTTCAAACGATTGGAAGATAATGAAAAAGTATTGTCATTCCGAATTAACATTTAGATTTTAAATACATCGTAAATCGTGCATATCGTTAAAGATACATTTTATGGATGCTGTTTAACGAAAACTTATCGGTAAAAACTTCTTTTAATGCGTAAGAATGCAATGCATACTTTTATCTTAGCTAAATTTACATATAACTAACTAAGCGCCATATACATTTCAAATGCATATTCTAAGTGAAAACATTGGGCCTCCCTTTCTCAATGGCCACTCTTTAATAAAGCGTAAATCAAATATCGTCTCTCTAATTTTTACGCTAAGTGCTGCTTTAGCACAATACGTACACAATACATTTGTTTGATACTTATTCTTTTCCTGGATAACCAAGGCTTCGTTCCAAAATTTAATAAGGTGGAGTTTTATACACTGCCGTTTTCAAAGAAGACTACAAATAAAGCATGTATATCAGATAGAAATTTATTTTTCACAAGTCAGACTAACAACAAATTTCAAGGATTTGACTACTAAATGACGAAATCCGTATTTCAAAAACATTCAGCCAAGGTTTAAGGGAGCCGTTCACTTGTTCATTATGTCACGATTGCATTCATTGATTCTGCCCAATCTCAGTGTATAGGAGATTCCTGTAGATGCTAGCGATTCGGGTTTTTATAGATTTACCTCAATGCCATTCCTTCAATTACCTCAAAGAAGACTCAAAGTATCGACCGACCCCATCCAAGCAGTCACACAATACAATGCGTCGAATGCATCATTAAGTGGAGGGAGAAATACATTCACGCCTCATCAATTCCACCACACTAATCAATGAATGCATCATCCATATTTTGACACCTTTCCTGTAAAAAGTTTGAACACAAAAGGTACTTAAAAAGCTTTTCTATTTAGCAATACCATAACTAATTCTAGATAGCAATTATTCTAACTCTTTCCTTAAAGATATTTTCATATCTCACTTTTGTTTGGTTCAGTCTGTGTTCACACACTATATCCACTCTCATTTCTCAAAACTTCACCAACTTACCTCTCTCATGAGACATATTAATATCTGAAAAGATTTTCTTTCACAAATGCATGCATTTCCCAAGTGATGATGAAGTGGTATTAGGTTATCGGTACATCTTCTAACAGACATGAAACCAAATTACACTCTCCAGATTCGGTCATAATCTTTCAGAAGAGCTTTTACGCAAAATTAACCCAGTATACTCAAAAAGACCTTACATTCCATTTAAATCTCCTTTCCTTTCTACAAAACTTCAATCACTTTCTTTGACAGATTTGCAATTTTCAACAAATGCTTTCACAAATAAATCGGTCGCACAAATAAGCCTCGAGTAACTTGCACGCACTCACATCAGTACTTGAAGTGAGTGCTTGAACCACGTCTGCGGCTTTTTCTTTTTTAAACTTTTCATGTGCTACTGTAAAATAGAAGTCCGCTGATATGAATAAACACGCAAATAGGGAAAATATCAATCCCTCAATTAGACTTTAGAAGTGACTTAACGTTTAAGGAATAGACTCACAAAACAACCGAATGTCTTGTCTAAAGCAACTTACATAGCAGCAAATAATGCACTTGAAATAAAACAATGCATTACTCACTGAAAATAAATGAAGAACAACCTCATATTAAAATTACGAGGTTTTAAAACTCCATCTAAAATTTGATGAAAAGCTATTGTTAAATTATTGTTCACCAATCCCTTTCATCAAAAGGTGTTTGAGCGGTTTCTATGCGCGGGACGGAATTCATTTGTCTATTATCGACCAGGAATCTCTGTTCATTCTTCACGTGCACGTTTAACAAATGCACAATAACATATATCACGAATAATAGATAAGCATTTTATTTAAACATTTTCTTCATTCGCAGCAATTTGTTGTCATTAGTACCGATGATTGTAGCATGGTAATTGACGAAAAAAATGGTGCTGTATCATTGAAAAAAATCATTAACCAGAGTAATTAAAATGCTCCTGCGCTTATCAACATATATACCGTGTTTTTCGATAATGAATATAATAAAATAAAGTGATACTGTATGGATGGATATAGAAACGGAAAGATAAGAATCAACTTTTAAACTGTAATTTATTTTTCACAAATTGTCGGTACTTTTGGTGATTTTCACCGTTGCAAGATGGGGAAATTACAGTTAAATCAGAAATCATACAGTATGCAATAATTAGCTCTTTAATTGTTATAACTGTAATTGCACTAGCTAATACTTTGAGTACAACAGTTCCTTAAAACATCCACCCTTAAGAGGAAGTTTGGATCCGTCCATGTTGCTAAATCTAAATTTCATAAAAGTGAAGCCTACCGGTAAATACTTTCCCTCTTTAGACACCCTTCAGTACTCAATGCTGATGTAACTGAAATCATTAAAAAACTCGTTCGATCCATCTAAACATTTGCATCACAGGAAATGTACACTCCCTCGCAACTTTTAGTATTGATTTATGTTCCCTCCTCAACGTCCATTTACATTTTTTTCAATGACAACCGTTTCTTTCAAAATGTTACACCTGCATTCTGGCTTTTGTCTTATGCAGAGAAGTTTGTGTAGCTTGTTTCTCTCAACTGTTGTATTCTCTTCTTAAGCTTCAAAATACATTAATCACTTATGTTCCTCTTTCCCTTCATTTGAAGAAATTACGACTTCACAAGATTCCTTTTTCCATTATCACTTTCTTCCAGGGTCAAATTAAAAACATAGGAGGATATATGCCCCAGCGCTATTGTGATTACTTCCCACCATTTTACTCCTCCGTTTCCGTGGCGATGTACATTTGTGTTCATTCGAGTATGTTTAATCCGTTTGGGTGGAGATGTACATATTTGTATGTGGTTAGGCGAGTATCTTTAATAATCAGTGATTCGATCCCAGTCAATTCTTTGCGCGATGAACGTACAGTTCCGGATATAATATTCTATTTTTGGACTTTATTTGTTTACTGCTTCTTGGGGAGACGCTCAGAATAGACGGATAAGGGAAAATATGTCTTGGAAGAGTAACCTTTTACTTTCGCTTTTGCGGCCCTTCCTTATTTCCCACATCCTAGTCACCTGTCCACAAACATCCGGGTTCAAGGCTTTCCTATAAGAGGGCTCGGAGGGAGGGACTCATGAGCAGAGAGGGGGGCTGCTTCGAAAGAGAATGATGCTATGGATGATTGTTCCTCACCTCTAGCAAAGGAGAGCGGCAGGCCGAGAGTTGCGCTTGAGGCTGCTCGGGGAGCCTAGTTGGTCGTCCTCCTCCCTCTGATGCAGACACAAGCGGGAGCCCGCACTGTGGAGCAACGTTTTGCATGAATTTATGCGCTACTGTGGGTATCGGTTTGCATGTATGTGTTGGTTTTGAATGCGGTTTTTTCTTCCCTTTTACGGGTGGTGACCTAACACCCCCCACCACACGCCCTTGCGGCGGCTTTCGGCGTATTATGAAAATTTAGATGAACTGACGCACGGCTCTGTGCATCCTTCGCCATGGCGCCATCACACACAACCTCCTTCCCTCCTCGAGACAATTGGTAAAATAGGCAAATATATAGGCAGCAACGCGATAAACTTCAACGCGTCAATTTTTCAAGGAACTCTTAACGCGCTCAATGCATAATTCAGTTTTATCTTTTGAAAACGACGCGTTTATTATCTCAAAAAAATTAACGCAAATTTTACATTCTAGAAGTAAGATTGGTGAGGAAAACGAAACCCTCATTGGAAAAATTTGAGATTTTAGACAAGAGGAAAAAGGAGAGAGAATGTAAATGCTTGAAATTCAACAATTGGCACTTAAGGATCAATTGAAGGAGCTGTGATTTGTGGAATTTACTCATGACGGTTGGAAAAAAAACGTTTTGTGACTTTTTCAAACATTTATTTAAATTACTTAACCGGTTTAAACGTTTTCCCATCATTATCCAAAGTACCTTATTAATTACAAAGGAAAATTACAAAATGTTTTAGAACCATAAATGGAAATTGGCTTTGATTAAAGAAATGCATAACTTTGTCAACTTCTTAGCGAAATATTGAAATGATATAAGTAACTTTGTAATTCCACACACACTTGGGGGTGGAATTTGTGTGGAATTACAAAGTTACTTATTTCATTCCAATATGTTGTTTGAATTCCATAAAGTTACGGCGGAAACAGCAAATTTCTATCCGAAACTTCTCATCATTTCCTTGATTAATGAACATTTTGGCATGAGATTTCAAAGAGTGGTAAAAATATTTCCTTTGATTAACTTTAACATTAATGTAAAATTTATTCCTGAATTATCTTAAATGAAAATGTTTATTACTTTACGAAATTGAATTCAATAAAAAAAACTAAATTGAAACTTAAAGTTAAATTTTACGATCAGATATCCCAAGTCTCTCAAAAATCAATTCCGGCTCCTCTAGACCCCGCACAGCAAATAAAATGAATCAAATTCACTTGTTTGTTTGCTCACTTCCAGCTTCTGTGTTTTCATTTGATCCCCGACACCAAGGGCAAGATAGATCGCGTCAAATACCATCGCAGCCTTTCCTTTCCGAAGGGAGGTTGGGAGCGCACGACATTTCCATTAAGTATCTCTGCATTGGCGGACGCGAGCGGCGCCTGATGGATGAAGGCGGGCGGGCCGTCGTAGTCGCTCGTAACTTGGCGTGCGTGCGTCGTTCACGTGACGAGGAAATACCGGCGAGCACGTGAGTGGAAAACAGCATGCGCCACCCGCTCCCCCCACTCGACTGCAAAGACGCAATCACTCAATGCCGTGCGTGGTTACTCAGTGAAAGTTCTACATGCACTTGGTACTTTACATGCCAACACTGGAGAGGTATGCAAAAGGAGGTGATTATACACCAGACATGCATCACCAAAATTAAAAGCTACTTCAATGTTTTTTTATTGCGTAGATACTAATCGACGAGTTAATTGATTCAGATATCGGAAATAATGTCACCACAGCTTTCATTCGCAACAGGATTTAAATTTAAAATACTGCTCTCTACGCTTGCAATATGAGGTGCTAGCAAGACTTTTTGAAACTCTCTATTGCTATCGATCTGGAGAAAATTAAGGATATTTGTGTGGACAATTGGGGCAAAAGAAATTTCTCCCTTCAAGAATAATTGAAATAAGAGGGCGAATCCTTGGCTTGGACTGACACATTGCACCCGAGAGTCGTCGGAAGACAAAGCATCAATCGGCGGCGGGAGTGAGATTCATTCTTTTGTTTATCGTGGCCAGTCTGGGATACTACGGTGTCTGACTCACCTACTGGCCAATCCAAAGGGAGTGACGCACGCTTCATTAGTAGAGGCGCTCACGTTACGTGATTCAATGCTTTCTCTTTGGATTTCCTTTCTTTCGCTTATGCGCATGTTGATTCGGAGCACAGTTCGGGAGATCGTACAGAGATTGCGATTGGACTGAATTCCAAAAGGTTCGAATGGTAACTCACTGAGAAAACAATTTCCTACTTCCGATTAGACTCTGTAACGTCACTGAATTACCAATGCTGCCATTAATTTGATGACCAACAAACATCCGACGTGAATGTAACACGGAAAATGGGTAGTGTGAATGGGACTTCGGGTGTGTGGCCAAAGGTAATAACATCAATATTGTTTGTTGCCAATGGTTATCAACATTGACCACCATTAATGCCATTTGATGCATATTTTAAATAAACATAATTAAAGAAATATTGAGGTGGCTATTACAATGCCTTTAAATAATGTAGTACCCTTTACAGTATTGCTTGCTCTGCCTTTTCCGTCTTTAAGTTCCTTCCATATCTCGTCTCTCTCCGTGGGAGGACCCTACCGCTAACTGATGCATTGGGTCATATTCCGTAACTGTGTATTTGGGGAGGAGACCGGTGTATGTTCCATGTCTATGTGGTAGTGGAATTTCGCATTTCTTACTACATCCTAAGGCGCAATTATTTGTTAGATGATAGTATATGTATTCGTATGGGTGTATAATGAAAGGATTTTCGCTGTGTAGGATTTGTCATTGTGGGCATAGTCTTGCATGTATGTGTTGATTTTGCAACTGGTTTTTATTCTTTTTACGGGAGTAAACTAACACACCACACGTCCTCGCGGCGGCTTGAGGTGTATTATGTAGATGTACCCTCCCATGGACTACAACCTTGTCGTGGTGGAAGGGCTTGTGTGTTCCGATGACCCCTAGAGCTGTGCTGGCGGGAGTAATAATAATTACTCCTGGAAGGGTCACCCATGCCAGATAGGTCGAAGGTTAGGAGCCAGACGAAAGGTAGTCCACGCAGCGTCTGTTCCTCAGTGAGGCGGCTGCAATGGCGTCTGACCCCAGTGGGGCGGCCATTAAGTGATGGTGTCACGTTAAAAACACTATTGAGGAAGGCAACGGGAAACCACCTCAATTATGATTCCCAAGAATATTATGATGGGCGCTATAGATAATATGAGTCCTGGCAACTACGGGACTCGGCCCAAGAGGCCGTGTGTCGTGCCCGGCAGCGGGAGAGGCAAGGCTTCCGCGGTCGTCATCCCACGAAACCCTTGCTGGGAAGAAATAACTTCAGCAGGACAGAAGACTCAGAAGAAGGCGAAAGTAGTTAGAATAGGAACCTGGAACGTCAGAACAATGTTGAGGAGAGGCAAATTAGAAAATATTAAGCGAGAGATGGAAAGAGGTAACATAGATGTTTTAGGCCTCTGCGAGGTGACATGGAAGGATAGCGGGGATTACTGGAGTGACAATTATAGAGTAATATACAGCGGCGGGGATGAGAGCCAACGAGGGGTTGCCGTAATTTTAAATAAAGGGGTAGGAAGAAGCGTAGTCAACATAGAGCAAGCGACAGATAGAATTTTACTCGTAGAGATTAAAGCAGAGCCGACGAACTTGGTCATTATTCAGGTATACATGCCACCGAGCAACCACAAGGAGGAAGAAGTCGATAGGATGTATGATGAGTTAGAGGATATCATCGCGAGTGTTCCTGCAGGGAAACATTTGATAGTGATGGGGGATTGGAATGCGACGGTAGGCGAAGGAAGAGATGGTGGTGAGGTGGGGGACTATGGGTTAGGCACGAGGAATGAACGCGGGGAGAAAGCAATTGAATTCTGCAGGAGACAGGGGTTAGTCATCACTAACACATGGTTTAGACACCACAAAAGGCGTAGGTATACATGGAAAATGCCAGGTGACTCAGAAAGGTATCAGTTAGATTATATCATGGTTAGGCACAGGTTTAGGAACAGTGTGATAAATTCGCACAGTTTCCCAGGAGCGGATGCGGACTCTGACCACAATTTAGTTGTTATGAAATGTAATGTTCGTTTCAAGAAGATAAGGCAAGGGCGGCGGGTTAAAAAATGGAATTTAGAAGCAGTAAATGAATTAACGAGGAAGGAGTATCAGGAGGCTGTAGAGAAAATGATTGATGACGGTAAAGAACTGAGTGCTATCGAAGAAAAATGGGGATGTATCAAGAAAGGGATATTGGAAGCCGCTAAAGACACTATAGGAACCGTTAACGGGAAAAGGATAAGGAAACCATGGGTAACAGATGAGATGATTGCAAAGATGGATTAGAGAAGAAGATGGTAAAAAGGTAAACACAGAGTTAGGCAAAATGAAGTACAAAGAGTTAAACAATAAATTGAGAAGGGCCACAAATAAAGCAAAAGAAGAATGGTGGAAAACGCAATGCGAGGATATGGAAAGTTTACAGAAGAAGGGTGAAATTGGTGCTCTATACAGCAAGGTTAAGTTATTATCGGGAAGTAAGAAGGCAAGAGCTGTGCTAACAGTTAAAGATAAATGGGGTAAGATAATAGTTGAACCAGGAAAAATCCAAGAGAGATGGAAGGAATATATAGAAACACTGTATGGTAAAGAACTTAGGCCGACAAGGTTAGACATAGAAAAGGAACATGACGTAGAAGAAGATAGCTTAGGTCCAGGCATACTCGACGATGAAATAGAAAGGGCATTAAAGGAGATGAAAGCAAATAAGGCTGTGGGGGTGGACAATATTCCTGTAGAAATGTTGAAATGGTTAGGGAAAGGTGGGAAAAAGGCCATATATGGACTGATTCGTAGTATCTATGAGGAAGGAATCTGGCCGGAAGATTTTGTGAGATCGGTGTTAGTTCCTATTCCAAAAAAGGCAAAGGCTTCGTCATGTGAGGATTACAGAACAATAAGTTTGATATCCCACGCAGCTAAAGTTATTCTCAGGATCATCAACAAAAGGATAGAGAGTAAGGCAAATGATTACTTAGGGGATGATCAGTTTGGGTTCAGGAAAGGAAGAGGTACGCGTGATGCCATTGCAGTAATGAGATCACTAGTCGAGAGGAATATAGAATACAATCAGGACGTTTTTGCCTGTTTTGTAGATTTCGAAAAAGCGTTTGATAGAGTGAATTGGGAGAAATTAATGCGTGTATTGCAGAAAATAGGAATGGATTGGAGGGACAGGAGACTGATCCGCAACCTGTACATGTCTCAGACTGCTCAGGTGCGAGTGGGGAACGGAGAGTCTGGATGGGCAGTGTTAGGAAGAGGTGTAAGGCAGGGTTGCCCACTGTCACCGGTACTGTTCAACGTATATGTAGAGGAAATGATTAAAGAGGCATGGGAAGAACTGGAGGTAGGAATGAAAGTCGGAGGGGAACTCGTAAAATCGGTTAGGTTTGCTGATGACCAAGCATTAGTTGCTCAGTCAGCCAAGGGGTTGCAAGCATTGTTGAGTGAATTGGAGGTTCAGTGCGATAAATATGGGATGAGAATCAATATTAATAAAACAAAGGTTATGCGATTTTCCAGAAAGAAAAAGGCTAAGCTAAATATTAAAATAGGCGGGGAAAGAATAGAGCAGGTAGAGCAGTTTACATATCTCGGAAGTGTTTTGGACCAATACGGTCAAAGTGGTAGGGACGTAAGGAGAAGAATTGCGCTAGGCAAGGAGGCTTTCTCAAGGAGGAGGGAGTTGATGACGGGGACGTTGAGTAGGGATGTTAAGACAAGACTCGTAAAAACTCTGATATGGAGCGTAGCTATGTACGGCGCGGAAACGTGGTCGCTGAAGCAGGAGGATAGACGTAGATTGGAGGCTTTTGAAATGTGGGTGTGGAGAAGAATGGAGAAGGTGAAATGGACCGAAAGGAAAACAAATGAGGAAGTACTGGAAATGGTGGGTGAGGAGAGGGGTTTGTTGAGAGAAATCCTATGGAGGCAGGAAAAATGGATGAAAGGCGTATTGAGCGGTAGTGGAATGTTGAAGAGGGTAATAGAGGGGAGAATGTTGGGCAAGCGAGGTAAGGGTAGGAACAGGATAGGGATGTTGGACGGGATGAAGGGAGGAAAGAAGTACACCGAGATGAAGAGGGACCTGACATAGATTAGTTTGCTAGGTGGGGAGTCACAAAATGTTTATTTGATAGTTGTGTCCATCCAAAAACCTACCTTAACCGGTAGATTACCTAATAATAAAAATAATAATGTAGATGTAGACTATATTGGTACATACCCCAGAAAAAGGTTTTGACCAATCGATTGACCATTCTTTTGGTGGAATTTAATCAAACATGTGTCTCTGCACTGAAGCAGGAGGATAGACGTAGATTGGAGGCTTTTGAAATGTGGGTGTGGAGAAGGATGGAGAAGGTGAAATGGACCGAAAGGAAAACAAATGAGGAAGTACTGGAGATGGTGGGTGAGGAGAGGGGTTTGTTGAGAGAAATCCTATGGAGGCAAGAAAAATGGATGAAAGGCGTATTGAGCGGTAGTGGAATGTTGAAGAAGGTAATAGAGGGGAGAATGTTGGGCAAGCGAGGTAAGGGTAGGAACAGGATAGGGATGTTGGATGGGATGAAGGGAGGAAAGAAGTACACAGAGATGAAGAGGGACCTGATATAGATTAGTTTGCTAGGTGGGGAGTCACAAAATGTTTATTTGATAGTTGTGTCCATCCAAAAACCTACCTTAACCGGTAGATTACCTAATAATAATAATAATGTGTCTCTGGCAGCTTATAGGGTATCACCTACTTAGAACTAATAGTAATATGATTAACCCAAAGTTCTTTATCAGTTTTGGTGAAGCTCATCTCGTATGAGCCGCAGGAAAAACCAGCTCCAGAAAATATTATATTTAGCGTGCGAGAGCGGATGAGTTACTTTTCATGTGTCACCTGTTTCCCAGAAAACTCTGTCCCTAAAATTCAGTTTACTTGGATTTAAGTGGTCGTTGTCCATGGGCATCATCCGGGATAGAGCCCGGCATCCTCCCATCAAAACTAATACATACTACTCTTTAGGCTAACACGCCAATTTAAAGACATACGTGAATTCAGGAGAAAAATCTCGGAAAAACACGAAACAAAGTGACTAATTGAAAATATTTTCTGCGTGTATAAATGACAAGAGTAAGTTCTCAAATTATCGATGTCATCGTAGAACAAATTTTGGTCCAAGAACATTAGGAAACGCTCAGTGAGGATAGATGTATTCGGATATGATATAGTACTCGTCAGTGAGGATATATACTCGAATCAGAGCGATATGTTGGAATTGTCCCATAATGCTGAAACATGTTCGGCATATTTTATAATAATATTTTATTGAGACATCTACTTTAGATACATGGCATCCTTCTCAAGTCCGCACTTAGAAATGGGGCAATGAATCGTGTGCGTAGTCGTGATGTACAGGAATAAACAAGAATTTGTACACTAAGGGTGTGCAAGAATCGCTGTTGTGCGGTGAAAAGTCGAGAGAGGGCCACGAGCAAGGCGCTGTTTTACTTCTCACAGACGCATATAGAAGACAACACTATGATCGAGATCCGTCATGCAGTTCGCTTGCAGAAAGACCAGTCTCATATTTTTTTGTACAGACCTTTTATTTAGTAGTGAATTTACAAGTGCCATTTTTTACTCCAAGTTAAATTCTAACGAGGAGAGATCATGGTCGACCCATTTTGAATGAGCAGGACATTTTGTTGAATTGTGATAAGTAAAGAGTGAATCCTAAAATGCCTCATTTGTCATCAAATGTAAGTTTCAGCAATCACAGTTGAGACATACACAGACATAATGGAGATGCAGTCGACGATTCCCTGCCCCGGGCACCCGGTCCACTCTCCGCCTCCTCGGGTCATTGTGCGGGAGGACGGAGATGGTCGAGGGAATTGCTTCCATCACGTGACGCATGACCTCCCATCGTCTCCGCGATACCAGTGACTCCGTGCGGGCACCACACCACCCGACGACGGAGATTTCCCCAGACAACTTTTGATTCACCCCGCCGTATGCAAAAACGGACGGATTTGCCGCCAAGAGGTCGCGAGCGCAATCGACCAGCAACCTTTGTATCGGTGCGTAGTGTCCCCTTATCTCAGCCCTGAAATAAATAGTAATCGCATTTGTGGTGTTTTTTTTTAAGACGATCCATAAAGTGACTGACCCCACGCTGCACTTTGACGCGAAAGATATATCCGTCCTGGGTCGAATGATTACCGTGAACTTCCAAAGAGATGAGGCTGATGTGCTTGGTGCGACGGATGACATTCGCGAGTCAGTCATCTCGTTCAATTGCTTCAACTTACTATCTCCGTTTAAATTCTCGGTATGTAATTGACGCATTGAATTAAACCTACTGCGTCATAATTCATCGAATAATAAAAATAATAATTAGACTTAACGGGGAAAATGTGATGAGAAATAGGCTGACCTGCAAAGAAAAAGGTCGAGTGGTTTTCAGTGCTGACGCGTGAAAGTTTACTATCTTAGCTGAAAGTAACGAGAGCACCCCGTGGTTATGAAAAATAATAATGTTAATTGGAAATTTCCTTTGTTAATAGAGACAGTGAAAGTATCACATTGCATTTCATATTTTGCTCTCTCTCTCTCTGATGGGAAAGAAACCTAGCAACAGATATCCGCCACATTTCGCAAAAATCTCCACTAACAGCTCAACATCACCAGGATTGCACCATGGGGCAATTAATGACAGACTGATTCCATTGATGACGCATGACGCATTTAAAATACACCAGAAGCACCCGGTGGCCATACGCTCATCTGGAATTATAATTTGAGTTGGAATGCGGGTGACCTTATTGGTCCGGCTGAATCTGCTCAAATCAAGAGAGAAGCTGAGGTGGTGGTACACCAGTTTTTATAAGAGTGGCAAATTTCAAAGAACCCATGTAGATATAAGAAGTCAGTTAATGAAACATTTGGCATGAGTGTTGTAAGGGTGAATTTGTAAAAAGGAAGAGTAAGGGAATTAATACCAAAATCACAGAAAACAACCCCGTAGGTGATGGCTCTCCTAAGTAAGGGTGGCGCCTACCAAATTAATAGGTAACAAGGGCGTGCGAAAGTCACTCGCCAACAGGGTAATAAAAGGGGCTATTCCCTTTCACTTTGTCTCTTACGATTATGAAGGAAGGTCTACGCACTGCTACCAGAGAGATGCGAGATCGTACCCATCTGTTAGTACTCAAAACGTCAGCGTGTGCAGAGCAACTCTTATTCCAATCCTTCAGAATGCAACCGCAAGCTCCCCGAGTGGATTCCCAAGCCCCTATAAGCTGTTAGAGATTTAAATTTTTAATGTTCAACAGATTCAGACGAGATATAGAGGAAGTTCCTCAAAATGAGACAAACAAATTTGCACTTTTCCACAGATTTTTACCTCACCATTTTTGTAGTTTCAATGATTCTTTGGGTTTTCCATATTTCCCCTCTTTGTCCCCGCCTGTCTTACTCATCACTCTTTTCTTTCCCCCCTTTCTCAAACAGGTATAAATATTATGTGTTCAAAATTTTAATCTTGTCTTGTACCAGTTCGATGATCTGGAACACACTTCAGGTCACAGATAAATCTGTGGAAAGGTGCAAATTTGTTTTTCTTGTCTTGATGACGACTCTGAAATCTTGAAAGGTCTGACTTAGTGATGGGGAAAACAAGTATTTTTCTATTAAAGATATTTTTTCACCTGAGAAATAGTTATTTTTCGAACTCTGTCAAATAATTGACGCATTGCTAATTTTTAAGCATTTTTGAAGCCCTCACTACTAGAAAAATAGCTCCTCGTTTATTATTGTACGAGTAGCTAATTGTCTAGTACGTATGGACATCCCACGCGGAGAAGCTGATTGAGCGAGTTGCTCCAAGCATAGGTCCCTTTGGCTAATGCAGTTGCTATGTTTTTATAACGCTTTGAATTTTTTATGGTAATTACTTACGAAATCCAAAACCCTAATTCTTAACGTGGTTAAACATATTATTTACGTGCATTCGTAAACTGTTGATGTCCTTGAGAAATTACAGGCAATGCTGGAGGGTACGATTGAAAAATAATATGTAGCGCGCATTATTTAACGATTTTCAAAGTACAAAAGTATGCTTCGCAAAAATATTTTGAAAAATAAGAAAAAATCGGCCGTCTTTCTAGGACGTTCCATTTTTATTTCGACTGACAAAGAAGACACGTTACTTTGGCGAAGCATAATTAATTTCTGACCCACCATCCCTCGCGATTGTGCATTTCCCATCGCCACCATTCGCAGTGGTTACGCGACAGCTATCGGTAAATCGGTTTTCCCACGGAGGGTAGCCGAGAGTCCGTATGTGCGTGGGTCGGTGTCATTTCTTCGATCGGCGACCCGCCATCCACCGCATTTCTCCACGGCACCGATTTAGGAAGTGGCCGGAATCCAATCAGCCAGCGCCTCAGCCGCCAATCAATCCAATCAGGGGTGGGCAGCTGTCCCTGCCCTCTTCCATCGAGATACCCCATCCTCCCGCCAACGTGTGAGAGATCGTTTCCTCACAGAATCCCATCCGCGGGCAAACACCCTCCCTCTCTTTCTGAATGCATCTTCACCCGCAGAATACGCCTTCGGCCGAAATGCCCCCGGTAGTGAGTATCATGAAAGCAATATCCGATCAGACAGCCAATTCTACCTATTAATATAATATGTAGGCTAAGGACATGCTGAAACAACTATTGCGCATTTTATTTCGCGGGGAATGTCTGCTATTAACACCGTTTAATTCATTTTTTTGCGTTTATGCAGTTTGAAAACCCTATTATCCTGAATATATTTTGTTGAAATATGTAACTACAAGACTTGTATACAAAGTATCGGTAACAATATGTTCGGTCCATTTCACCTTCTCCATTCTTCTCCAAACCAACATTTCAAAAGCCTCCAATCTACGTCTATCCTCCTGCTTCAGTGACCACGTTTCCGCGCCGTACATAGCTAGGAAAACAAATGAGGAAGTACTAGAGATGGTGGGTGAGGAGAGGGGTTTGTTGAGAGAAATCCTATGGAGGCAGGAAAAATGGATGAAAGGCGTATTGAGCGGTAGTGGAATGTTGAAGAAGGTAATAGAGGGGAGAATGTTGGGCAAGCGAGGTAAGGACAGGAACAGGATAGGGATGTTGGACGGGATGAAGGGAGGAAAGAAGTACACAGAGATGAAGAGGGACCTGATAGAGATTAGTTTGCTAGGTGGGGAGTTACAAAATGTTTACTTGATAGTTGTGTCCATCCAAAAACTTACCTTAATCGGCAGATTACCTAATAATAATAAAAACTATGTTTCTGACGTGTGCTCGAAGTGCAGAATCTAGTCAGTTAAGTGTACGCATGATCGCAGATCGTATTGGTATTGATAAGTTAACATTGCACACTATTATCACTGAAAATTTGGCGATGCGAAAGATCTGCGCTAAACTAGTCCCGAAGGTCTTGACAGACGACTAAGAGCCGAGTGTCTGCTTGCGAAGACTTTCTGCAGCGGCATCACGATGATTCCCAAACCCCCGTACAGTCCCGACTAGGCACCAACAGACTATTTCCCATTGCCAAAGTGAAATCCTCCCGCAAAGGACACCACCATGGGACCCTAAGTGACGTCAAAGAAGCTTGCATGCGTACAATTAGGATCCCCCGGAATCCACCATCCAGGGAGCCTTCGAGTCGTGGAAAATCCTCTGAACAGGGTGTGTCAAGGAAGATCAAGGGAAGTAATTTGAAGAATTTTGAGGCATTATAGCATTATCTGAAATAAATCAATTTCTCCGAAAACTTTCCCGATTCTTTTTAAACAAACCATGTTCGTAAGAATCACATTGTACTTTAAAATACAGATCGGGAGAATAGAACAACTTAGTGAAAATTAATAATAAAGTATTATACGAGCCAGACATTTACCATGTGCCTTCCCTCTCATCCCTATGGGTAAGGTTGAAGAAGAAACTATCTATTCTGAATCTCACCCCAATAAAGACATTTTATTATTATTATTCCTTCCAAGTCCCCAATTAACTGACATTATTCCTTCTAAGTCTGCCTTTAATGGGCCATTGCATCTATCTTCTCAACAGTTTTTCATTTCACTCAGAAACGTACTCTCTTTTCCGACATATTAATATCTTTGCCTTCAGTCTTTGTCTCAGAGTCCAGTCCAGTTATCTGCATCCTCTGTCAAAACCAGGTCTCAATTTATTCCAATGTACGCACATACTTTACCACGAATACTAAGTTTCTAATCTATATCGCGATAATCTCCATATTATTTCTTAACAATTTTTCTTTTACGTAATAATCGAACGCATCTGGGGGAAGTGGTAGTCCAGTAGGTAGAATACTGGACTACTAGCTGAACTCGTACCATCTGGTAACCCGGGTTCGATTCCCGGTAACGCCTCTGGTCAAACCCAGCTGCTCGCTGGCTGTGAAAAGGAGCTGCTCCCCATATTACCCTGATGATGTGTGAACTTCACACGCCGTTGGCCTTAGCTAGGATGTCATCATCTATCTATGAAACCACCCTTCGGGTTAATACGTTTTTATTGGCGTATCTGTGGTTAAATTTCCTTTCCCTCGTGAAGGCTTCTTTGGCCAACACAGTTGTTAATGTTGGTAATTTAACCTTTACACTTTTGAAGTACGTATCTCATCAGTGTTGTTTTTCTTGTTATGACACCAAACATGAAAACAGGAATCAGGGAACCCGCAAAGAGGAGATGATTATTGTACAAGGTACTTGTATTTCCCAACGATCGAATTTACGTGGGGGTATCATTTTTTAAGTGATTATTACTAAGTAATAACGGAGATATATCCATAAAATTTTAAGTTCTCTTTCTTATTCGACGCTTAGAAACAGTTGGGTAACAGGTAACCGTCTTTCCTATTGAAATTATCGGTGTCCGCTATAATTCCAATAGCCTCCCACAACAACCAGGGGAAATATCGAGCCTCTATTCCTACGACTCTAACGTTTTCTACATGATAGTCGGACTATCCCGAGAGTGTACTCTTCGGTCGCGGAAAGAGTGGTTTGTCCATTTAACGCTAGCTAGCCTCTCTGTGATGATCATCTCGCCGGTGGTATTCTAGCGCTCTCGATGTTTGGCCGATATAACACTTGCAGCCAAAGCACTTGACCTCGTATGCGCCTCCTTGAATGTTTGCCAGGAAAGAGTTATTTTTTCTTTTGCATACAAAGTATGCTATTTTGTGCAAATGTACTCCAAATTCACTGCGTCCTCATGGGCAAGAACTCTACATTGATTTTTTGTCCGTTTCCATCGCGTGTGGGATTATGGCAGCTTTCTTTTTCTCCGAAGTTTTAGTAAGTAGTATTATCGATTGATTTATCTTGTAATTCGGTACATAACGGATATTGGCCTCCAACGTTGACCATTGTCTGGGAACACCTTCATCAGACGGTTTTTCTCAGATGCGAATGAAGCGTCGCCCGAAATAGAAAACATTCTACGAAAGTCTGTAAGTTCCTCTCTAGTCTACTGGGGTAGTCTCTCAAGTCTAACTGGGGACTTCAGCTCAGAGCCATGTGTGAAGACGCGTGACAATATCGGTCTATGTACATCTTTTTCCCGAACACTGAATGACCCAAACCGCCATCTTCTCTTTCTGTATCTAGAGCATCAAGGAATGATCAATGATATTCCACGTCTCCATTGTGAACATGGATACGTTCTGTTCGTTCTCGTATTTGTTTAACAATTTCTTTAATTCGTCCTCTCCGTATTAACACACAACAGGGTCTTCCTGTCCTTCACATATCCAGCAAAGATATTTGGTTTTTCTCACACGTTAGCAAAGCTTCTTGTACTAAATCCTTCACAAAAAATTTGTGATGATAAATGAGAGTGAAGTCATTATCTCGCTTTATTGTGTCCAAAAAAAAGGTTCCGCAAGAAGTATGAATGTTTTGGACAAAATGCATACATTTTTTTGGGAATCGTCATAAATCTGTATAAATAAATTTTTTTTAACGTTCACAGCTTCGTCGACTGAAATGTTGGCGAAAATGTACATCCAATCAAACCTGACGAGCAAATTCCACTAAGAAACACTTATTTTATTGATTATCCCGTTTAAGTGCGGCCAGTTCTTCAATTTAGCTCATGTCTTACTAGAGAATGGTTTTCCTTCATTCAATTAATCTCATTAGTTTGAAAGCTACACAAATTACCTAATTGACACCTTCGTTAGTACTTAACATAGGCAAATGCACAGTTTTGAAATTTTGGAATAAAGGAAGTGATGAGCAGGGCATATATTATGAAATAGAGGGTTCAGTATTAACTACGGCAGATCAAGTTAAATATTTGTTGGTCTAACATCACGCCTTTCATGGGGAGCACATATCAGGGCAATATGCGGATCCGTTTTAAAGAGACTCGGCTCCGTTAAACGGGTGGTGGGGGAATTCAATGAGAAAGTAACAGTGAGGTGTATTTCGCTCTAGTTGGGCCACAATTGGAATACGCCTCAAGTACATATTTGGGATCCTCGAGAGAAAGTGTTGCTAAAAGGATAAGATAAGTACAGAGGAAATCCGCCACATTCGTTAAAAATTGTTACGATAAGAAGACGAGTGTGACAGGCCTTCTAGAGGAATTAGGCTGGGAGCCGCTGGAGATGCGAAGAAAGCAAGCGGGACTTTAACTTTTAGCAAGGTTCACAGCAAACCAGTTCAACAATAACACTAAAGGAATTATTATAGTCCTACGAAATTTAGGTAGATTAGACCACAAAGATAAGATAAGGGAGATAGATTCCAGTACAGATAGATACAAATACTCGTTCTTTCCTCGGACACTCAGGAATCGTAATAGTAAGAAATCAAAGTCACTCTAGAATTAGTAAAGACATTCGATTTACAAGTCAGGACAAGATTAAACGCTCCGTAGACAAAAGGTATATTCGTAGGTGCATGTGTGGTTCGGCATACGGGCCAATTAGGTCACATACTTGGCCCGTGGTTATCAAGGCGGAATACAAGGAAAGCAGAGCATTAAACTTGAAGAAGTCGACTGAAACGTCGACGAAATGGTTGCGTTTTTTAAACAATATATGCGGAGGAAATGCCGAACAGAAATATAACACACGGAGCAGGAATCAAAGAGGAAGGCCAAGGATGAACTACGAAAATCAGGTTACGGTCAATGCAGTTGCAATATGTGATGAGTGATTGGAGAGAAATTTGCAATATTTAGATTCAAATGGTAAGAGCATCGAAACCAATCTTCGGTCTCATAACCAGTGATGATGATGACTTAAAGTAGGCATTATTTGAGTTCGCAGAGGCAGAAGAAAGAAAAAGGCTTCAGTACCTACTCGCGGCATAAAAATATTACACTTCCACTTTCATCTCGAACCCCTGACTGCGAATTGTAAGTCTGCGTTCTGTTCTGCAAAGGGGAGATGTGTACCCACTCCGAGGAAGGCGGAAGGGTTGGCGCGCACTCTGCAACGAACCGCAAATAAAGCCGTTTTTTTCTGCGCGGGGTTGGGGGGAGGTTGGGGCGCCGACTGCGGCGGGGCGCACCGTGAGGGTTTCGCCGGACTAAATTCATGCGACGGCCAAATTGGCTCTCCCCTCCTCTACCGCTCACCCCTCCCGCCCACCTCCGCAATCAACACTGCCAACTTTGCGATATTTTTGGTTGGATTATCACTTTGGTCGCATTGTTTGTCCGGGAAAGCCGCTCTTGTACGCCACTAAAAGCAGTTTGCCATTGGAATGAGAATATCCGTGAAGTAGAAGATTAACCACGAAAAAAATTAACAGAATTAAATTCAACCATAGACTTGCACTCAATTTTCGTACGGATAATAAAAAAGGTTGTTATTTTAGTTTTGATTACCTGTTGAAATACCGTAAAATCAGCACGATCAAAAAGCTATATGACATTGCGGACAAAAAATAATGATTTTCCGACGTAAATTGCTGACGGTCCATGTCCTTAGCATAATTCTGTTTCCGTTTCCATTGAAGTTGACAGCATATCTTAATGCGGCCGATAACAAGGGATCCACCATCATTCTTTGGCGATACATTTTTCACAATTACATTGCTTTCTTTTGATTAATTTTTTTTGTTACAGTTCAAGAAAGCAATGAAATTTAGAGACTTCTAATGAGCTTGAAATGTGAAGCCAGCGCTGGTAAGGTAAGCAGGCGAGAACTGGAGAGAGAAGAAAGAGTTTAATGGCCTGAGAATATATCATTTAAGGGACTTCATGGACAGTGCAATGGGTTAAAAAGCATCTATATCCATTTCTTATATATTACAGCCCTTGCAATTATTTCGTGTTTTTGACCAGATACCATTTACAAATTTTAGTTCTGAAATAAAGCGAAATGTAAAAACAAGCCAAATACATTAATTATCTTCTCTCAATGCAATGCGATCCTAAATTTTTTCTTGCGCATAATACAAGGATTGTATGTATTTTTTTTAGTTTTAATTTCCTAGACTATCCCTGAAGTGCTTGGTCCACTCTGGTCAAGGACCCCTGCATATATTCTGCATTATCTGTTAATTTGTACTGCGCTGCCATCCGCGAAACGGAGTATGTTAATTTCTTCCACGTTCACCTTTGTTAATTTGAATTCTATTTTTCATATTACCTACTATTATTGCTATCATACAGCTGCTATGCCTCAAAATTCTTATAAGTACATCACTTGAGCGTAAAACCCTTTTACCCTTGCGGCTTTTCCACGACCCGAAGGCTGTCTGGTTGGCGGATTCCTCAAGGTCCGTAAGGTTATGTATGCAAGCTTCTTTGACGGCACCCAGGGTCCCATAGCGGTGTCCTTTTGAGGGATGGTTTCACTTTGTCAATCGGAAATAGTCAGCTGGTACCAAGTCGGGACTGTAAGGAGGTTGGGGAATGATCGCGATTTCGTTGCAGAAGGTCTTGCAGAAGCAGACACCCGACTCGGCTCTTGGTCGTCCGTCAAGACATTCGGTACTAGTTAAGCGCAGATCTTTCGCATCGCAAAATTTTCAGTGATAATGGTGTTCACTGTCACCTTGTCAATGCCAATGCAATCTGCAATCATGCGTACACTTTACCGACGGTCTAAATTCAGCACTTCACGCACACGTCAGGAAAAAAATGTAACCGATTATTTTTATGCAAATCTTGTATCCCATTAGCATTTTGGCAAATTGGTTCTTTTTCTGCTAGCTCATTGAATGTATTTTATCACTGTAATCCGGGCCAATTTTTTACCAACATATGAACATTTTATTGCATTCGCCTCGATCTCGTATTTATTTGGCTTGTGGGCGTGTAAACATTTTTCCACCCTTGCACAGGTTAACGACCTCCCGGACTCTTCTTTCCTTTCTGATTTGGTTTCCAAATTGGTTTTCTAAAATTTATCTTTAATTCGTCCTTAATACTTCGAATGATTATCAGTGTTAATGTTTCGGGCGTGAGTAAAACTAGACAACGCTGGGTGTTCTTCAATTCACCCAGCCCTCATTTTCTCAGCAACTAAAATAATTACAGCCTCTTACCTTCACTTTTCCTCAAGTCCTCAAGTAGTTACACAGGTAATGCTATCTAGCACGGGAATGTTTGATGTCATTCCCTTGATACCCTTTTTTCCTCTCAATAAATGATGCATAAACTGTAGCTGTCGTCATCGACGTCGAATTCACTTTCTAGGTCTAAACGTAATGGCCTAATACCTTCACCGTATGAACCCTCTATATAGTCTCTCTTCATCTTCCTCTAATCTTTCCTCGGGAAAATAATTTTCAGCCACATCCAGGATATTTTGAACGTATTTCCTCTTCTTTTTTCCTGACAGTATTTTAAATTTCCGTTACTCGGCATTCATTTTACCCTTTCGTTGTAAGCTCTCCATACCTTGCGCTAACCCTTACGCAACGTTTCTTTCAGCAAATTAGTTTCTCCCCTCACTTTATTATTTATCTCTTCGTAGATGTTCTTCTTCCCTAATTCTGGGTCCATATTTTTTCATTTACTTATCTCATTAATTTTTTAATAATCTTATCTGTAATTTATGGTTGCCTTATTTTCATTTATTACTTTTTAAATGCGGTTTTTATAAGTTTCAATTTTTCATTTATTATGCCTGTCACTCTGTCCTCACTCAAAATTTTTTCTACTGCCTCCTGGAACTCCTTTTGATTACGCCCGGCTAACAATTCTATCTTCTTCCATTTCATCATCGTCCTCCCTGCGTTATCCTCTTCCATCAAATGATACACTTCATTCGTGGTATTCTACTCTTTCCAAGTGAATAGTACTTTTTCCCAAACCCTAACGATTTTTTGCTTTTAAGAATCCTGAGAACTTGGTCTTTCTTTTGCCATATTTTATTTCTTTCTTCATTCTTAGTAACTCGGTAACTTTTTCCTGCCTTCAAGCAAGCTAAAAAGCCCAATCTCTTTCTACATCTACACCACTTAGCAAACATTCTCCCTTCTATCCCAGGGATATCAACATACACTACCTTTCAATATTCTCTCCATCCAGTTTATATGGTTTCCTCGAATTTCACTCAGCAACTTCATCTCTTCGTCAACGGTATTTAAAATTTAAAGTTTGTCCTCCTATTTGTCAAACATATCCCACTTCCACCGCACCAACACCACAAAAGTAATACATGCTTAAATATTTCATCACTATTTCTGCCAGAAGAATGGTTTACAGCTGTCATCTATTCTTTTACATGCAGTGCTAATGACCTCACGCCATGCTAGTTTTTCACCTTTACGCTTTCCTTCATTTATACTATGTACTCGTCCATTTATCTTTCTAGCGGAATTGTCGGTGGGTCCCAAAGTTTATTCCCTTCAATTTACCAAAATGTAAAACAAGTCCTATTTTCAAAACCTAAATCCAATTCCTCTGCCATCCACTTTCCCTCACATAATGTGTGTGTGTGTGTATATATATATTATTAGGTAATCTGGTAATCTACCGTTTAAGGTAGGTTTTTGGATGGACAAAACTATCAAGTAAACATTTTGTGACTCCCCACATATCAAACTAATCTATATCAGGTCCCTCTTCATCTCGGTGTACTTCTTTCCTCCCTTCATCCCGTCCAACATCCCTATCCTGTTCCTGCCCTTACCTCGCTTGCCCAACATTCTCCCCTCTATTACCTTCTTCAACATTCCACTACCGCTCAATACGCCTTTCATGCATTTTTCCTGCCGCCATAGGATTTCTCTCAACAAACCCCTCGCCTCACCCACCATCTCTAGTCACTCTCATTTGTCCAACACACCATCTCATTTGTTTTCCTTTCGGTCCATTTCACCTTCTCCATTCTTCTCCACACCCACATTTCAAAAGCCTCCAATCTACGTTTATCCTCCTACTTCAGTGACCACGTTTCCGCGCCGTACATAGCTACGCTCCATATCAGAGTTTTTACGAGTCTTGTCTTAACATCCCTACTCATATATATATATATATATATATATATATATATATATATATATATATATATATATATATATATATATTTATTTATTTATTTATTTATTTATTTATTTATTAGGTAATCTACCGGTTAAGGTAAGTTTTTGGATGGACACAACTATCAAATAAATATTTTGTAACTCCAAACAAAACCCAATTTAGCAATCTAATCTAGATCAGGTCCCTCTTCATCTCTGTGTATTTCTTTCCTCCCTTCATCCCGTCCAACATCACCATCCTGTTCCTGCCCTTTCCTCGCTTGCCCAACATTCTCCCCTCTATTACCTTCTTCAACATTCCACTACCGCTCAATAAACCTTTCATCCATTTTTCCTGCCTCCATAGGATTTCTCTCAACAAACCCCTCTCCTCACCCACCATTTCCAGTACTTCCTCATTTGTTTTCCTTTCGGTCCATTTCACCTTCTCCATTCTTCTCCACACCCACATTTCAAAAGCCTCCAATCTACGTCTATCCTCCTGCTTCAGTGACCACGTTTCCGCACCATACATAGCTACGCTCCATATCAGAGTTGTTACGAGTCTTGTCTTAACATCCCTACTCAACGTCCCCGTCATCAACTCCCTCCTCCTTGAGAAAGCCTCCATTCCTAGCGCAATTCTTCTCCTTACGTCCCTACCACTTTGACCGTATTGGTCCAAAACACTTCCGAGATATGTAAACTGCTCTACCTGCTCTATTTTTTCCCCGCCTATTTTAATATTTAGCTTAGCCTTTTTCTTTCTGGAAAATCGCATAACATTTGTTTTATTAATATTGATTCTCATCCCATATAGCCAAAAACAATAGTGCACGAGATTATTAGGGACCAATTACAGATGCGAAAAATTTGGGTAAAGTTTGTGCCGAAAGTGCTCAGTGATGATCAAAGACTCAATCGTTTGGAAATCGCGACACAACCTGCGGATCACTGCAAAAATGATCCACATTTTTTAGAGAACGTTTCTGTTCCCGAAGATAAAGAGGAGTTTGAAATGAACGCGATACGGGACTTTGGACGCCGTCAAAGAGGCCGTGACGACGTGTCTTCGAGAGGTTCCCGATGATGCCTTCGCGGGAGCGTTCCAGGAATGGGAACGCTGCTGGAACAAGTGAATCGACTCACTAGGGTCCTATTTTGAGGAATATTTGCTTAAGATATGTAAAAGTGTAATATTTTTTTTTCCTGAGCTCAGTATACTTATTTTCCGGACGAACCCTGTATATGTATATATATATATGTATTTTTATATATGTATATATATATATGTATGTATATAATGGGTTGTGGTAGTCTGGCACTCTGGGCACTATAAACCATAAACACAGTAATCAATCCGAAGGTCGGTTTAGTTGGTGATACTCACCCATGTACTGAGCCCGACGGCGTGTGTATATACACATTTTAAGGTAGGGGGGCCAGTTCCTTTCCCTGTGCCGGTTATTGTTCCCAGGAAAATCTGGTACTCGAAAAATCACATAGCTTGAGTGGATCTGTAGGTGCCCAGAGTGCCTTGCCCAGGAATCGAACCCGGGATATATACATATATATATATATATATTTTTATTAGGTAATCTACCGGTTAAGGTAGGTTTTTGGATGGACACAACTATCAAATAAACATTTTGTGACTCCCCACCTAGCAAACTAATCTATATCAGATCCCTCTTCATCTCGGTGTACTTCTTTCCTCCCTTCATCCCGTCCAACATCCCTATCCTGTTCCTACCCTTACCTCGCTTGCCCAACATTCTCCCCTCTATTACCCTCTTCAACATTCCACTACCGCTCAATACGCCTTTCATCCATTTTTCCTGCCTCCATAGGATTTCTCTCAACAAACCCCTCTCCTCCTTCACCATTTCTAGTACTTCCTTTTTCCTTTCGGTCCATTTCACCTTCTCCATTCTTCTCCACACCCACATTTCAAAAGCCTCCAATCTACGTCTATCCTCCTGCTTCAGCGACCACGTTTCCGCGCCGTACATAGCTACGCTCCATATCAGAGTTTTTACGAGTCTTGTCTTAACATCTCTACTCAACGTCCCCGTCATCAACTCCCTCCTCCTTGAGAAAGCCTCCTTGCCCAGCGCAATTCTTCTCATTACGTCCCTTCCACTTTGACCGTATTGGTCCAAAACACTTCCGAGATATGTAAACTGTTCTACCTGCTCTATCTTTTTCCCGCTTATTTTAATATTTAGCTTAGCCTTTTTCTTCCTGGAAAATCGCATAACCTTTGTTTTATTAATATTGATTCTCATCCCATATTTATCGCACTGAACCTCCAATTCACTCAACAAAGTTTGCAACCCCTTGGCTGACTGAGCAACTAATGCTTGGTCATCAGCAAACCTAACCGATTTTACGAATTTCCCTCCGACTTTCATTCCTACCTCCAGTTCTTCCCATGCCTCTTTAATCATTTCCTCTACATATACGTTGAACAGTACCGGTGACAATGGGCAATCCTATTTTCTGCAATACACGCATTAATTTTTCCCAATTCACTCTATCAAACGCTTTTTCGAAATCTACAAAACAGGCAAAAACGTCCTGATTGTATTCTATATTCCTCTCGACTAGTGATCTCATTACTGCAATGGCATCACGCGTACCTTCCTTTCCTGAACCCAAACTGATCATCCCCTAAGTAACCATTTGCCTTACTCTCTCTCTGTCTCTCTCTCTCTCTCTCTCTCTCTCTCTCTCTCTATATATATATATATATATATATATATATATATATATATATATTGATATATTTATATATAACTTTTGGACGGCACAATAGAACACAGAATAGTCTGACCTGAAGAAGGCCTCGGAGTAGGCCGAAAGCTTAAATCATCTACAGTGTGAGTGTCCTTTTACGTGTTATCATTTTTATTCTGTGTTCTATTGTGCCGTCCAAAAGTTATATTGCTCTCGTGAGTACTTCCGCATCATCGATATATATATATATATATATATATATATATGTACATATATTTTATAAATATATGTATATTTTGACAGTATTGGACCCTAAGGTCGGTTTGGTCGGTGATGATTCACCCTGTACTAAGCACGAGACATATGCTTATCGTTCCATCACAAATATTTTGGGTGAAAAGCTTTTGTTATTGGTTTGGATTATTTCTGTGACCGAAGAAGCATGCTTGACGCCGTAAGAAATACGTCGAGCCAGGGTATTACACGTATGGTAACCACACAATCAATTATAAGCTATTCAAAGGACTACATGGCAGATGCATAGCTTTCCATTCGCAGGCAAGAGACTGTCAGTTCCCGGGAGAACCGTGAATCACATGAACTCTGGATTTAAACTTTCCCCAACTCAAGGTAGATTTCGAATCGGAAAGACTTCTTTCTCTCTCTCCTTATTCCCGCCCAAAAATATAGTTGGGGGAAAAGAAAGTTGAAAGTTAAAGTGGACCGGAGAAGCCAAGAATTTAACGTCCCAATAAAACAGCCTTCTCCTAAAAATAACATTCAATGAAATCACTAAAACATTTAGGGTAAATTACAAGATACGCAATGCCTGATGGAAGGGCTAATGTATTCTACTCAAGTGAGAGGATTCTGCCTCCTTCGCACTTCAGTGCGGGCCGGGAAAAGAAAATTATACACGCACAGGTCAACAGAAATCAGTAGCAAAGATGACGTGCTACAAATTTCTCAAATTTTTGTTCATTCCATGATTATGTCGGAATATAACTTTAAAAGTAAAACTGTAGAGTGTGTGAAAAGTTTTCCTTCCTCAACGTGTCACAACGGCACAATCCAAAAGATGCATAAACATCGGTAGAACTTAGAAAAACTTTTTTCACCAACTTGTACGAATTTCCGTGTAGCACTTTTATTATTTTTTTCCTTTAAATATGAAATTATGTATTTATTGTCGTGAAATTCAACCAAAATATGTAAAATATCATAAATGAGGGTAACCAACAACGGATAACATTTCTCTTTGACCGTTTCATCACATTTACCCAGGCCTCTTTTAATACATCCTAATTTTTTGCTCGCTTGTCCACATTCCCCGTATGTGTTTCACCCAGGAGAGGTGGTCAGTGAGGGTAACGCCCAATTGTTTAATCGAGTCCACACATTCCATTTCACAGTTCCCGATGCAATATGCATTCTGGAGGGAATTGTTCTTTTCCAAAAGTTCATCACTACGCAATGTTTTAAGTTCAATTCTAACTTCCAAGTTTCGCGCCTCCGTTGAATACCATTTAGGTCATCTGATAACGCTACTGTGTCCTCAGGGTTACCGAATCACGGTAAACCGCCGCACTACCCTGGGGACCATCTGATGTAACTTCTACTGCATTTGAGCTAATTCCATTTCTGACTACTCTTTGTACTCGGCCATTCCATTAGTCTGGTATGCAAAATGTTCACACAAAATCACCGCACCCAATAGGAATTAATTTCAGGGTGCAATTACCATACATATATGCTAATTTTGCACGCTACGCACAAACGTGGTAATCTATTTGCAAATTATCCATATTAATTGAGATACACACAATCCAAATTCCAAACTTCCTAGATACTCTCATGCAAAGTACTGGGTGTTTGTCAACAGAAATTTGCTGCTATTTATGACCAAAGTTAACAGTAACCTACTGAAATTACTGTCAAATTGAGCATGGGTCCTGTGTGAATGGTCACTCGTTATTTGCTTCGACAAATGAAGATTCAATCTAAATGGATTAATCAATACATTTTCAGAAATTATTAATGGAAAAAGAACAATTACTTATATTGAAACAAATTACTATCGTCGATGTTCAAATAGTCTCGCTTAGTCAAAGAAAAGTTTTCCTTCTCACAAAAATCGCAATAAATGTATTGGGTTTACTCTTCTGTCTTCGCATCACCATCAGGGAGATGTTTTATAGCGGTTATCGGGCGAATAAAATAAACGAATAAATCTAATGATTTCAATTAACCATCTTGACTAGAATTCGACATCGTAAACAGTGAAACGCGTCGCACCAAATCTATAAATGCCATGTAAATTATAATCTAAATTTAGGAACTTATTTGCGATAAAAATCGGCATACTTCTACCTCCACTTATGACCGCCGATTTCATCGTACTTGGATGCCGGGTGCTCCTAATCGGAGAGAATTATCAGTTCCGTCTTTTCCACGAAGAAATAATTCGAAATTTTTCATCAACCGGCAAAATGACCCAAGTAGCGCTATGACGTCTTGGGAACGCGTGGATGGATCCACGAGACACGTCACTCACTGCTTCTCGCTCTCCGACTGGGGCAAGGACCCACGGCCGGAGGGGAAGAGTCATGCGGTGCTGGGAATCGGCACTCGGGTTCGCGGAACCACGATCACCGGTGACGAGTGCACGGAAGGGGGGCACAAACCGAGATGGTCCGTCAGCCGCCTCACCTCTCTCGCGGGGGGAGGGGACGGCAGGGGCAACGGACATTGCTTTCCGGTGACGTTCGGCCAACGTCACGGTTCGAGACTCCATCACTACGACGTCACTCCAATGCGTGACGCATGACCGCGGGCGGAAGAAACGAGATGCAGAAAAGATGGAGAGAAGGATACCGAAAACTTCTCTCCTTGACTCGCCCTGTGCTTTCCCTCGACTCCTCACCCCCCGTGCGGCCACCCGAGCGCCACTCCTCTCTCCAACACGCGGGACACAAAGGCGGGCTGCATCCACAGACATGCACACGCAACCAATAACGTCACTCCTGACAGGCATTTAGGTATTAGGCCATTGAGATTATCGGAATGTGTGGTGAATGTTGGAACGTAAAGACGTAAAAATTGAACAAGCAAAAGGAATAAGGGAAATTCGAAAGTAATGTACCAAAGCAGATTTTTTCTGCCTGGTACATTACTACCAGGCAGAAAATTCTCCATTTCTGTTGCAAAATGGTATGTATACATTTAAAGCATTTTCATGAAATGTTTTGGCTCTTCTAAAAGCTCTTGAACCTCAATGAGCTACTTGTACTAGGTTATGGCACAATTTACTGCTTGAATAACAGGGGATTGGTGCCTCTCGCGTTTCTCCGCATAACTTTCAATGTAAAGTAATAATTTAGGAAAAAATCGTATTGCAAACGTTCTGTGTAAAAATATGCTCATGCCCCATTATTTTCTTACAAAGACATATGCTGGACGACTGGAGACAGTGATGGAGCCTTCGTTAGAATTTCTTATTATTCTAATTTTGGGCAGTTCAAATTGTCGCGCGTAATGTTTACAACTGCTTCGTGGTCACGAAGGAAAAGGGATTCCTTGAATCGGACTGTTCATTAGGCAACCTTTCGCTCTGAAGTCCAGCCTCCTTCCATTGTACCTCGGGGTTAAAAGCATTTCTTTTGCGTCATAATCAAACTCTAATTTTTTTCTCTCTCCAAGAATTTAAATTGCGCGCGTGACCATCGTGCTTAAAGTGTTTCCCAACTCAAGTATTTCCAATCACGATGGAAGCCTTTCTGTTCGTCCTTTTGATGACTCTACACGGAACGGGCGCCTTTTCCCTCTACGTATATCGTGTCGTTTCCCCAATTAAGTCATCTGTGAAGAGTCCCAAACGCTCGACGCGTTCTGACGGTGAGGTCTAACTAACGAAATTACACGACTACTGCGACACGTAGGTATGGCCACTGAGACAAATTTATGAGTTTGAACATCATAGATAGCAACACTGGTCGATCGAGAATAGGTTTGCATTGCACGGCCCCTGGAGACCAGTAGGCTGTTATTTGGAAAGATTCAAAGTAGTCTTCTCCCCAACATATTTACTTATCCCAACGACATTTCCACTTTTTGAAACATTATTGGAACGCTTCTTCCGGAATGCTCAAAAGCTTTTTTTTTCTATCTCTGGGGCATTTTTAGTATGGAGAACAGGAAGGAGTCACATGGGGCCAGGTTTGGTGAGTTGGGGAAGCACAGAGGTCTTGTTTTTGGCTAAAAACTAACGAGTTCTCAGAGGCGAATGAGCCGCCGCGTTGTCGTGGCGAAAAAACCACTCGCCGCTCCTCCCAAGTTCGGGCCGTTTTCGCCCGATTCTCTCTCGTAGTCGTTTCATAACTCCCAGGTAGTGTTGACTGCCTGGCCTTTAGTTAGTTATTCGCGAGGCACAACCTCTTTGCATGGAATAAAACAGTCAGCAGCATCACGCCATTGGTGCGAACTTGACGGGCGTTTTTGGGGTGAGGTGATTTTTCACCAATTCATTGAGAAGATAGATCTTTTGTTTCGATGCCATGTCCATAAATCCATGACTCATCATCGTTTTTTATTGGTTCTAACGACGCCGCATTGGAAAAATTCTATTACATAATTATTCGATGATGGAGAAATTTAATTTTAAGCCAAGTGCAGCAATCCACGAAATAAAAATATGGTAGCTTTCAAAAATGATTTTTCACCATCGAGGCTACTCAAATCCTCTATCCCATTTTGTGTTGATCATATATTTAAATTTGTATTCAATTAAGGTATCGGAGTAATAATTATACCTTATTATAAATAACTTGGCAACTTGGTGATCCACTTGGTTTCCACAGCATTTTCTCGGCGCCACCTTGAAGATTAGACGTTTTGGGAACTATCATTTGTCTGGCTGCTACGCCTTGATATCTGTTTGGTATGAGTGGCCCTTCTCGCATCAATCACTGCTTCTACCCAAGCTTGGTTCCATTAGTGAATAGATTGCGAAATGCCAACATTCTGGGGTGTTAATTCAAAGAGAATAATGACATGGGTTTTTCAGTTAAAAACGTCGGTAGTTCAAATATTGCATATAAGAAACGGGAAATCTAATAGTTGTTCTGTAATTTTTATCTGTTTAAGTAAAATATTTAAAACCCAGTAAGTAAAATCCAGGGTCCGTTTTCATTCACTGAAAGACAAAATAGACAGACGAAGAGAAATAACGACCGATATCTACACTGCTTGGCATGCGTTTTATGGAGTTGGTTCAAGAGATAAATGTCTCTCTCCTTAGGCTTATTGGTTTGCTGGCATCCCAAAATATTGAAATTGCCATCCAAAGGCCATACTTCTATTACTTCGAAGAAATTAAGATGACAGCTTAGGGTTGGATGCGTTTAAAATAGGACTTGAAAGTGAGTGCTCTTCGTATAGATTTTCCCTTCGAAAGCAATATTTCCTTTCACTATCTTCGCTGCATACGGTCAATTTATTTATGTATTATTACATAACACCCTGCAAGCCACCGCTAGAGTGTGTGGCAGGGGGTGATTACACGTCAGACTGCTTTTGACACAAAATACTATTCCCCCCCAGCGCGACCGGACGTTATTCTGATCCCTTATCGTTCGTTGGCAAAATGACATCTTAAATCTTTTTGTTCTGTTTGCACTTAATCTCTATAAGTTTATCTACATGATCTCTCCTATCGTAGTAAGATGGGGCTAATAGTACATTTTCAACATCGTCGCTAAAGAGATTTTCATCCAATTTGTACGAGAGATTTGATCTGCAATATTTCTTCAGCTCCGTGAATGATTCCCAACCTTACCGTTCCTAATGATTGTGATACGGTACTCAGTTACAGTAAAATAGGTTACAAGTCCGCATCAACCCAGTTACATAGGCATAGATCAGATTCTAATTCAGTGGCATGAGTCACTTGAATTGCTTTCCCGTAAAAACACAGATACAATGCTGGATTGAGACGCAAAAAGGTATCTTTTGTGATAAAAAATATGTTTTCCGCGACAACTTTCCAATAAGTTGACATCGTTCCAAGAATACCTTCGTCATCCCTAATCACCCAGGTGTTTACTCGAAATTTTGCGTCTTACTTTCCAAAGTACAGGAAACCATGCTTGAACGTGACGACGCGGAGAAGGTAGTCCCAGATGAAACGCCAACATCCAAGATAGTTGACAGGTGTCATAAGAAAATTCGTGTCAGCGAAGAACAATTGATAGAAGTGTTGTTTTAGGCTTAAGCCACGTGGTATCAATTTGACTTTCCGAGAAAGTAACAATGAAATACCTCTGAGATAGTTGTATGAAGTTAAGAATTTTGACGATCTCTATATGAGTAGGTGAACTGTTGCCGTGAGCACGATAGCGTGTTCTATAATAGGTGTGCCGTTTCAAAATCACATCGAACGTCGACAATCAAAAAACAAAATTGAGAAACAAGTAAAGCTTTCTAATCATATTTTACATTTTAGGTGAGTAACACAGACGAATTGTCTTGTGCTCGTAGACTATTTGGAATACATTTCCATTGACAGTTGAGAACTGCACCGAGCGTCACAAAAATGAACTGAAAAAATAAGTACGATAACATTATAAGTCACTCCCCGATACTTCGGTACGCTTATGGAAATAAATACATAAATGGAATGGAGAAAGCCGCCTGGAAAACCTGCGTGGAAGTGAAACCTATCCGTGGCCGGAAACCTTTCTAGGTTTCGAAAGTCTTTGAACTCCATTAATTAAATCCAAGCCACGAATTAAAAGCGATGGAATGGAAGTGGACAAAATGGTATTCGGGTTCGAGCCTCTGCTTGGGAAACAGCAGTTTCAAAGTGCTCGTGGAAGTGTTTAGGAATAAAATAAGACAGCCATTATTATCATGAGTCTTTAATTGAAACCGCTTCTGTCTACCATGAAGGCTACAGTTGTCAAGGTTATTTGAGCGGCAGTCGGCGAATTATGACGAAACGAAGTTCGAACGGAAGCAGCGAAGTACCATGTGATTCTATAATTGGCACATTTCGATGTGCGTCACTTAGATTCCAATGCCATTGACAGCAACGTCTACTTCCCCATTCCAACCAATCTGCGACAACTGCGGCGAGTGGGCTTTTTAAAATCACACACGCAGGCGTGAGTGATCCGCAACGTGATATCTATTAGGGGAGGCGACAGACACCTACGGTCATTTGCACCTATTGATAGGTGTGGGTAATTTCGGTAGGGGTAGGATCTTCAAGGAATGAGGGAAGGGTAGAGAGAAACCTGGTGAGCCAAAGCAAATGTAATGTTCCTTTACTACTCCCTCGGTGTTTTCCATTTTGTAATATTATTATTATTTTTATGGTTTTTTGTTGGAAATTATTATTATTTCTTAAATTTTTTTCGTTTTATTTATTTTATGTCATTCTACTTTAAAAATAAATTTGAAAAAGTTGGGAGTAACAAGGAGGAAGGTGACAGGCGAGGGATGTACTTGGGATGAGGTTAGAAGGTTAGCAGATGTGATAGGGATCAGGTAGGGTTTGGTGGAATTAGATGAGGCAGATCAGGTGATCCGGGGCCAGTTTGCTTCTTTTTATTGGAGGGTTTGTTGGGTTTTGGTTTGGATTTTGATGGGAAGGGGACATTAGGTTCATTAAGTTTAGTGTGAAAGGAGGTGGATTGAGGGAATTTAGGGGTTTTTATTTTGGATGGTATGGATGGAATAGAAATCTGGTGAAGGCATTGGTGAATTCTTTTAACAACGAAACACGCCGAGAAATGGACAGTCCCATCCGACAGACGGCGTACTTAAACGCGCTCTCTACACATAGCAACCCCACTAGCGGGGATTGGCAGGCTGAAAAATAATCCTGCCTCCTCCGGGATACGAATCCGTGCCTTCAGGACGGGAATCCGTGTTAGGTTGGATGAGTCGATATCGAGCAAGGTTTTGGCGGGCGAACTGCAGTAATTACAGTCTCTCATGTGTCGGAAGTAAGCTGGAACGTCAAGGCACGAAGCAATGTGAATTATGGGGTCATGAACGGAAATAATTCAATTGTGTAGTAAAAAGAAAGAGAGAAAGAATAAATTTTGACTCTCCCTTTTGTCAATAACGCTTAGGTGTTCTAGTATGCACTTCAACTGGCTCGTTAACCATCATTGACTTACATGAGCCATTAAAAAGATGAGCCACCAATTTAAATCAACCGCCCATCCAACTTTGTACGTTGATATCTCTTCGTTATAATTATCCTCTAGCACATTTTACAAGAATTTTAATCGGTGTTGTTATAGTTAGGCTAATGCTGATACCCTAGTTATGTTTTATACATATCTATAACAAGAGCAAGAAGAAGGGGAATATGGTCACAATGGAGTTAATGGAATCACCGTGGTATTCAAAGTTTTCTTCAGCATTCTGACGACCTTTAACCTCCATTTCATCAAAGTTAACAGTCACTGTTTTTAAGGTGTCATTCAGGAGGAGCGGTTAGACTCTTGGTGTCAGCAACGAGAGAGTGGAGGCAGAGGAACCGTGATCTAGACCCTACCGATAGGCGTAATACTGAGATAAATGTTCCGGACGCAAAGTCACATTCAGAATTTGAATGGATGGTAAGGAGCGGTGAATAGGTTGGAATGAGAAAAGATTTATTTTGTCCTGAGACGCTTTATCGAACACTATTGACAAAAAGAAAATTTCATTAGTTATCACTTGTGCATTTAAATATACAGATAGGGACGAATATGTTTCACCTTCGCAAAAAAATATTTAAAAACTGGTGGAGAGGTAATTGGAAGAAGTATCGCATCATCACCGCTAGCAATTGCGAACATAACGTTTACACAAGCATACATTTCAATAAATGCAATATTTATGTAAATAAATAAATGGGTGTATGTAAAAGAATTTAATTGAAATTTCTTTCGATTGCAGGTCTCAAGGTTGAGCCGTGGTTAAAAAAAATTATCCCATTCATTTAATAATCCTAAATTTATTTTATCTACTGTATTTATCATTAATATTTTATAAATTGCTTCTGATAGCGGGGGGGGGGGGGGGTTATCTCCGGCACGAGGGAAGGCGTGACTAAGAGGCTTTTTCGAATCTAAATGAGTTATTTCGCACTCGCATGTAGTTCACTCAGTTTCGCGTACATTCGTGTCCTCAAGGGTGAAGCACTCATTTCGAAACCTTTTACGTAAACACGAACGAACGTCAGAGGCACGAATTAAAGATATTATTCTACTACTTTATTTATATAGGCATTTCTTCATCCTATAGAAAAAATTAGCCATTTCATAATTTGCCACTCCAGATTTTTGCACTGAATATTCTAACGGACTGATAGTGAGTGACATTAAACATTAAACTAAGGACGCTACCACGTTAAACTAACATACGAGGTCTATCCAATAAATACGCAAACTGGTGCAATCTGGCGGCCATGACGCGGACTATAGCCCCACTAGCCGCCCACTAGCGACGCTAGTTGCCTGAGACCAAATGAGCTAGCTGTCTGTGCTTGGCGGATCGTCAAGCTGTGCGTATGGTGCCATTTATGTAAGTTGATGTTGTCCTTGTTTTTACTGTTTGTGAACATGGAAATTGACGAAATTACGGAGCAACGAATCAACATCAAGTTTTTTGGGTGAAGTGCGGTAAAATTCATCACGAAATTACTGAAATTTTGACAGCTGTTTGCGTTGATAATACTCTGAAGAAAACATCCGTTTTGAAGCCAATGAAATCAAACCAAAAAATCACGAAAAAGTCGATCTAAAATCAAAGCCATACTCCTGGTTTTCTTTGATGTCGAAGCTGTTGTTCATCATGAATTACTTCCCAAAGGACAAACAGTAAATGCTGAGTTCTACCTTACACTTCTCAAGCGTTTGAGAGATCGCGTGCGTCGACGGCGATCAAATTTGACTCAAGGCGATGGATGGATCCTGCGCCATGACAATTCACCTGCACATTCAGCAATGATTGTTCGCCAGCTTCTGGCAAAAAATTAAATCACCATCCTTCATCATCCTCCTTATTCCCCAGATCTCGCCCCCTGCGACTTTTTCCTATTCACAAAATGCAAAAATGTAATGAAGAGACATCACTGGGAGGATGTGGACACAATAAGGCAAGAGACGACGAGAAAACTAAAAAGCCTAACTGCTGAGGGCTTCCAAGGGTGCTTTAAACAGTGGAAAAGAAGATGAAATAAGTGCACAGCAACGAATGGAGAGTACTTTGAAGGGAAAAAATCGATGCAGACTAAATTTTTCAAAGTTTTTTAGCCTCTTTTCGCGTATTTAATGGACAGACCTCGAATATCTAGAGCACGTTTGATCGATGCATTCCTAACTGGCTCGATGTGAGGTGGTCACTCCGAGCCCGCGAGGCTGCCAACGACCAGCGTCCACCTCAGTCGACGCCACTGGTGGCGTCCCCTCCGTCGCCATTCACTAGTGCCAAAGAAGATGCGTGAGTGGTACCTTGTTATGCGCCCCCGGTTATTTTATCCTCCTCATTCTTGCAATGACGCAAGGCAAGATTTTTTCCCCTCGTCGGTGAAATTTTATTAGGGCAACGCTGATAATTTTTCTGTTTAAAGCCCCGGCGTGCTCAAGCACACGTTGTCCTCCTCCAGGAAAGAAAAGAGCCAACTCATGCGAATTCCTTCCCTGTGACATAGCCCTCGACGAGTTTCTCGAAAACGATCATTTCTGCGACCTCCGTCTTCCGTCTGAGGCGTCCCGACGCAACAGTAGACGCGAAATATCTATCCATCATTGTTGCGTGTGCAGGATTCAATAATTTTACTTAACAACAATTACTGGGTGATTTTCGATACAATCACTGGCGCCTTGAAAACTAGAGTGCGTTTGGGTGTTTTGATATGTCTGTTCGTCAGCCGAGAACTATTTAACCGTGAGGTAAGGTGCCTTCTATCTGGTCGTGCGTCGAAGAAGTACCAAACGTCCCAGAGGAACTAAAACCAATAAAATCGTCCTGGTGACATACCGTGGTTTCATCATGATCACGAGTTTCTCAAAGGAATACGTAATGCCATTCGAATTTATCAGAAGAGTAACCAATGTTTCTCATAACGTCTTAATTTCTAACTCGTAGAGGGGAGGCAGGCTATTTTTTATACATTTTATTACCTGTAAGTCACCCCTAGGGTGTACGGCAGGGGGTGAATTACGCCTGGATAATTTTGACCCGAATATTTTTACCCCTACCGCTACTAAGTTTATCATAACAACGTTTTACAAATCTAGCTCCTCTGCGCTGCACGCGATACCATTCGGCAATCAATCCAACTTCGTGAGGATCCCATATATTTGCAGCATATTCTGGGCCTAACCAGCGAAATATAAAATTTATCGAAAGTCTAGTGGATGGAGTGCTTGGCTACTGATCCAATTTTCCAGATTAAATTCCTCAGCTTCATGCAAGCTACGTAATATATTATTTTTTTCGGGTGCTAAAATATTACTATCGCAGGCGGCGCAAGGCAGATAAAAGGGAGGGGCATTATTATTACAATGCCCTTCTTAACACTCTCTCTGCTGCTATTGAATCTCAACCACCTAAATGGGACTCCGTACCAGGTGAACTCTCTACTCTCACCTACCCCAACAGTCAACCTTCGTTTTGTTTGCTATCTTGTGATTGAGCGACACACTTTCTCCGCAAGCTCTCCCCCGCGACCTAGGAGGCTGCATCGTCGTCTGCCAGATTAAGAGAGAATAAAAAGAATTCCGACAGGCACTGGAATAGAGCCTGCGAAAACGATTCCCTGGAATGATGAATATCGATAGCATGACAGAGAAATGGATGATAATCACACAGGAGACGGAGTTCTGAACGATTCCTCGACTGGCAAGTACTAAGAGCGAAACCGAATTTCCAAGTCAAACTACGGGTATTCGAATCAACTGCCAGAGAAGGAAATGGGAACGATTCCGATGTGAAGAATCGATTCGATGACATGGATTCGAGTCTTATCCCGTAGAGCGATTCAATCAAATACACATTGACTTTCGTGGACCAATTGCTGGCGAAAGAGATCGAAATGTTGAAACATATATAGTGGAACTGATTTTTATTTGCACTTCCTGATTGCAATGTCAAATTAGTACATGAAAGACGAATTCTTCGAGATGGTAGTGGAAATTTGGCGGAACTTTGAACTGAAGGTTTTGAGTCGGGGCACCGATTCAAATCGATATTAATATCAATAATAATAAATTTCTAAATCAACAAAATCGGACGCATAAATTAATTCAGGGATAGGTATAATGGGCAAGAGTATTAAGCATCCGTATAAAAAAGTGAAAGTAAGAAGTACCTTTAGACCATTGAGGAGAGGTACATACAGGAGTTCAACGAGCCTAGTCATGAACCAAAATAACTTCACCTTCAACAACCACTGCTACAAACAAAACTTTGGCGCTACCATAGGTAATTCTCTCTCCCCCTTCATAGCTAATTTATTGAAAAAGTTTACGGTCGTGGCTATTTTTTTCATTGATTCACCACTGTAGCTACGTTCATTACACATTTACATTGTACATAATGGTTTCGAGGCACGAGCCACAGTAGTTCAAATGCAACCATTTAATTTATGGCAATTACAGGTAATGGGGAACCAGTACCTGCAAAAGAAAGATTCCTAAATGTCGGTATCTCGGAGTCAGCGCCAACAGAATTGTTCTTAGGCATTTATCGATACCCAAACACCCATATCGTATTAACCCCCTCTTTTAAATTGACAAAAATAGCTTCTTCAGTGGTGTGATAACTATTGGGAAGGAAGCTATGATATCTTTGTTTTTTAATTCTTGTCACTGGTCATTGGGTTAATAAAATAATTCTTGGCAGGTTTTCCTCGGCATCAGGGGACCTGCACAAACTCCTGGTTTCCTTGTACGATATAGCATTGGCCGTTTCTAGGCAGAACCTCCTGGAGATGTTGAAAGCGAAAGCGTCGTCAAATTGGGCACCAACGCAACCACGCACGCACACGTGCATGGCCACCTCGTGGTGCGCACGCGAGATTCTCCCTTTGCGGTGGCGCTCCGGCACCACTGCTGGGTCGGTGGAGGAAGTTCTCTCTGTCATTGGGGTTTGAGCGAAGGGGGACGGTGGGGTGGGCTGACGTGGATGTGGGAGGGGCGAGGGAGGGGGTGCCCGCGTTGGATACGGTCGGGGAGTGGGAGGAAGGAGCCGGAAATGCCGCGTTGGGCGAGTAATTTCTAGCGAGACCCTCTTCTGCCGGGGGGGGGGGGGCGCATGCTCGTTGGGGAGATGATCTCCCTCCGCCAGTGAGCCAGCCCCTAGGGTAGCCTTAAGGCAGGCGCGCGAAGACGGTGCTGGCGACTCCGTTCGCATCCCACCGCCGTCGACCGTTCAGGACTCCGGTTGGAGTTGAATGGAACCAACTCGTAAGACTTTCGCACCCGGATTTAAAATCTCCCAACAAAGGGTTCAAAGCCATTGTAAAGGGGTTCAGCGATGTATGCATGTGCAGATATCTGCTGTGGATTCACATGACAGAAACAGGTGGAAAGCTGCCAATATCCAAAGATGGATGTGAAAAAGGACTGGAAAAGCTGAGGCGAAGTGGAGAGTAGGAATAGAATTGGACGAGGAAGCATATATGAAGAAGAGAAAAAGTAGTATATGATTCTTCAACATCTTCAGACTTGCTATTATTAGGAATCGGATTAATCAAGGTTCGCTTCCATTGACTTGGGAATTGGTGTTGTGATAATAACGAATTGAAAATACAGGTGTATCTGTGTTTGCGATGAAAGGCTAGATTAGCGAAATTAATATTTTGATGGAATGAGCGAAATTTCATCAGCACCTTGCGCCTTACATTTAATTCGTCTCACATGCAAATATGATATCGTGCAAGCTCCCGCTGGGGTGTGTGTCAGGGGTCGATTAGACGCCAGACTACTTTGAACATAAAATACTCTTCCCCCCTAGAGCGGTCGGATAACATGATTCTAATCTCTTATCGTTCGTGGGAAAAATGGCATCCTAAATCTGTCCGCTCTAAACTTAATCTCTCTAATTTTATTTACATGATCTCCTACCGTAATACAAGGGGACTAATAATAGATTTTCATCTTCATTGGTAAAGAGACATCCTTTCAATTTATATAAGAGATTTAATCTGTAATTTAACCTTCGCTCCGTCAATGATTCCCAGCCTAGCTGCTCTGATATTTTGGATACGCTAATAAGTTAATCATAGCAACCTTTTACAAATCTAGCTCCTCTACGCTGCACGCGACCCGATTTGGCAATTAATCCAACTTCGTGTGGATCCCATATACCAGCAGGATATTATAAATAAGGTCTAGCCAGCGAAAGGCAACATTGCTCTTCAAACTTTCCGTTACATTTCCCCAATATTCTTCTAATACATACATTTATACTTTTCCACATATTTCCCACGTGTTTTTCACCCGGGAGAGGTCGTGAGTAACTCGTGAATATTTAATCGAGTCTACACTTTCTCTCGTATTTCGGCGTTCCCGATGCAGTAGGCGTTCGGGATGGAACTGCTTTTTTTCCAAAAATGCAACATTACATGACCATTCAAAAAGTCTTTAATCCGCTCACGATGTTTTTATCTATGGCATTCTTTCTAGCTATTGAGCAGTTTACTATGATATACTACGTTGAAAGCCTTTCTAAAATCGATAATAACCGAGTCAACATTGCTCTCCCCCGAACCAAAGATATCATGAACAAAAAACGCAAATTGTGTCTTGCAGAATGAACCTGTACTATTTGTTCGTCAACAACTCATGACTATTGATGGGCGTCACTATCGATCTAACAATGATATGTTATACAAAATGCGATAAGACAGCAGAGAAAATGTATTACTTAAAGAATTAAGGGAAAAATTCATTGGTAACGTGAAATCTTACGATTTGCCAATACTAATCCTTCTCAATTTATTCCACAGTGTGGTTCGTGGGTTTCTGATTTTGTGGTAGGCTGATAAATTAAATAATAGAATAGAATAGATTAATTTTTGTATTCTATTGAAATATTTTATTTCCAAAGGTTTTAAAGGAATGGCAGAAGAAGAGACTTCAGAGAGGAAGGAATAATGGGTATTTGACTGAAATTCAATATGAACTTTTAAAACTTATGATAAAAAGAGACGAGTAATAAAAAATGACTACTTGCCATAATTTTTCCTTAAATCGTGAAGGGTTTTCACACACCACTGTAACAGGAAAAATCAGGGGAATATTAAGCTTGCTGTAGTGATTTAGGGGGAAAATTCATCCCTCACCATTGATCAGACACACTCAAAATTTTAAGACATCCAAACGCTCGCATGTAAACACACTCAATCATACTGGTTAGCCAACGTGGCTTGCGGCGAGATGTCCGCAACGCCACGGACCAGCTCTAGGCTACCGTAACATTTAACGTGTTTGCTAGGAAGAGGTCTAATTTTTTTGCGAGGAAATTAATCCAGACGCCGGTACCGACTTCGGAGGAATAATTCGCACGCGCAGACACACGCACTCACTCACTGAGGTATTACAGAAAAATAATACCAGCACTTGGTACTATGAAGTGGAAAAAACACTTGACGGCTTATTGGCGTTGTCAAAAACAAAAATACGTAGCTGGGAAATACGCCCTTCTGTCAAATGAAATAATCAAATAGTAAATAAAGGAGGAGACAAAATGACATAAACAAACTAAGGGAAACACAACGGCGTGAAAAGCGGATACGCGCCTCTATATTATATATTTACACATAAATACACATATATAACGTATAATACTAATAATAATAATATAATATAATACACATAAATACCCTCCCATGGACTACAACCTTGTCGTGGTGGAAGGGCTTGTGTGTTCCGATGACCCCTAGAGCTGTGCTGGCGGGAGTAATAATAATTACTCCTGGAAGGGTCACCCATGCCAGATAGGTCGAAGGTTAGGAGCCAGACGAAAGGTAGTCCACGCAGCGTCTGTTCCTCAGTGAGGCGGCTGCAATGGCGTCTGACCCCAGTGGGGCGGCCATTAAGTGATGGTGTCACGTTAAAAACACTATTGAGGAAGGCAACGGGAAACCACCTCAATTATGATTCCCAAGAATATTATGATGGGCACTATAGATAATATGAGTCCTGGCAACTACGGGACACGGCCCAAGAGGCCGTGTGTCGTGCCCGGCAGCGGGAGAGGCAAGGCTTCCGCGGTCGTCATCCCACGAAACCCTTGCGGGGAAGGAATAACTTCAGCAGGACAGAAGACTCAGAAGAAGGCGAAAGTAGTTAGAATAGGAACCTGGAACGTCAGGACAATGTTGAGGAGAGGCAAATTAGAAAATATTAAGCGAGAGATGGAAAGAGGTAACATAGATGTTTTAGGCCTCTGCGAGGTGAGATGGAAGGATAGCGGGGATTACTGGAGTGACAATTATAGAGTAATATTCAGCGGCGGGGATGAGAGCCAACGAGGGGTTGCCGTAATTTTAAATAAAGGGGTAGGAAGAAGCGTAGTCAACATAGAGCAAGCGACAGATAGAATTTTACTCGTAGAGATTAAAGCAGAGCCGACGAACTTGGTCATTATTCAGGTATACATGCCACCGAGCAACCACAAGGAGGAAGAAGTCGATAGGATGTATGATGAGTTAGAGGATATCATCGCGAGTGTTCCTGCAGGGAAACATTTGATAGTGATGGGGGATTGGAATGCGACGGTAGGCGAAGGAAGAGATGGTGGTGAGGTGGGGGACTATGGGTTAGGCACGAGGAATGAACGCGGGGAGAAAGCAATTGAATTCTGCAGGAGACAGGGGTTAGTCATCACTAACACATGGTTTAGACACCACAAAAGGCGTAGGTATACATGGAAAATGCCAGGTGACTCAGAAAGGTATCAGTTAGATTATATTATGGTTAGGCACAGGTTTAGGAACAGTGTGATAAATTCGCACAGTTTCCCAGGAGCGGATGCGGACTCTGACCACAATTTAGTTGTTATGAAATGTAATGTTCGTTTCAAGAAGATAAGGCAAGGGCGGCGGGTTAAAAAATGGAATTTAGAAGCAGTAAATGAATTAACGAGGAAGGAGTATCAGGAGGCTGTAGAGAAAATGATGGATGACGGTAAAGAACTGAGTGCTATCGAAGAAAAATGGGAATGTATCAAGAAAGGGATATTGGAAGCCGCTAAAGACACTATAGGAACCGTTAACGGGAAAAGGATAAGGAAACCATGGGTAACGGATGAGATGATTGCGAAGATGGATGAGAGAAGAAGATGGAAAAATGTAAACACAGAGTTAGGCAAAATGAAGTACAAAGAGTTAAACAATAAATTGAGAAGGGCCACAAATAAAGCAAAAGAAGAATGGTGGAGAACGCAATGCGAGGATATGGAAAGTTTACAGAAGAAGGGTGAAATTGGTGCTCTATACAGCAAGGTTAAGTTATTATCGGGAAGTAAGAAGGCAAGATCTGTGCTAACAGTTAAAGATAAGTGGGGTAGGGTAATAGTTGAACCAGGAAAAATCCAAGAGAGATGGAAGGAATATATAGAAACACTGTATGGTAAAGAACTTAGGCCGACAAGGTTAGACATAGAAAAGGAACATGACGTAGAAGAAGATAGCTTAGGTCCAGGCATACTCGACGATGAAATAGAAAGGGCATTAAAGGAGATGAAAGCAAATAAGGCTGTGGGGGTGGACAATATTCCTGTAGAAATGTTGAAATGGTTAGGGAAAGGTGGGAAGAAGGCCATATATGGACTGATTCGTAGTATCTATGAGGAAGGAATCTGGCCGGAAGATTTTGTGAGATCGGTGTTAGTTCCTATTCCAAAAAAGGCAAAGGCTTCGTCATGTGAGGATTACAGAACAATAAGTTTGATATCCCACGCAGCTAAAGTTATTCTCAGGATCATCAACAAAAGGATAGAGAGTAAGGCAAATGATTACTTAGGGGATGATCAGTTTGGGTTCAGGAAAGGAAGAGGTACGCGTGATGCCATTGCAGTAATGAGATCACTAGTCGAGAGGAATATAGAATACAATCAGGACGTTTTTGCCTGTTTTGTAGATTTCGAAAAAGCGTTTGATAGAGTGAATTGGGAAAAATTAATGCGTGTATTGCAGAAAATAGGAATGGATTGGAGGGACAGGAGACTGATCCGCAACCTGTACATGTCTCAGACTGCTCAGGTGCGAGTGGGGAACGGAGAGTCTGGATGGGCAGTGTTAGGAAGAGGTGTAAGGCAGGGTTGCCCATTGTCACCGGTACTGTTCAACGTATATGTAGAGGAAATGATTAAAGAGGCATGGGAAGAACTGGAGGTAGGAATGAAAGTCGGAGGGGAACTCGTAAAATCGGTTAGGTTTGCTGATGACCAAGCATTAGTTGCTCAGTCAGCCAAGGGGTTGCAAGCATTGTTGAGTGAATTGGAGGTTCAGTGCGATAAATATGGGATGAGAATCAATATTAATAAAACAAAGGTTATGCGATTTTCCAGAAAGAAAAAGGCTAAGCTAAATATTAAAATAGGCGGGGAAAGAATAGAGCAGGTAGAGCAGTTTACATATCTCGGAAGTGTTTTGGACCAATACGGTCAAAGTGGTAGGGACGTAAGGAGAAGAATTGCGCTAGGCAAGGAGGCTTTCTCAAGGAGGAGGGAGTTGATGACGGGGACGTTGAGTAGGGATGTTAAGACAAGACTCGTAAAAACTCTGATATGGAGCGTAGCTATGTACGGCGCGGAAACGTGGTCGCTGAAGCAGGAGGATAGACGTAGATTGGAGGCTTTTGAAATGTGGGTGTGGAGAAGAATGGAGAAGGTGAAATGGACCGAAAGGAAAACAAATGAGGAAGTACTGGAAATGGTGGGGGAGGAGAGGGGTTTGTTGAGAGAAATCCTATGGAGGCAGGAAAAATGGATGAAAGGCGTATTGAGCGGTAGTGGAATGTTGAAGAGGGTAATAGAGGGGAGAATGTTGGGCAAGCGAGGTAAGGGTAGGAACAGGATAGGGATGTTGGACGGGATGAAGGGAGGAAAGAAGTACACCGAGATGAAGAGGGACCTGATATAGATTAGTTTGCTAGGTGGGGAGTCACAAAATGTTTATTTGATAGTTGTGTCCATCCAAAAACCTACCTTAACCGGTAGATTACCTAATAATAATACACATAAATACACATAAATACACATAAATACACATAAATACACATAAATACACATATAAATACACATATACATGCATAAAAATATATATAGATACATAAAAATGTACTTTCATGTACATACATAAAAATGTACATACATATGTACATTATGATATATGTATCACAAGGATTTATATATATATCCTTGTGAATGAATATTTGTTCGCCATATGGTGGGATTTCGTGTTTGAATGTATATGGTTGCCCTGAAAAGTTTTCGACTCAGAAAGTTTCAGAAAAAATGCCTTGTATCTTTGTTAGATCGGAAACTATTCAGACCACCCTTGTACACTCTTATTGGTCGTATTTATGAATCATTTACTCGAGTATCCCCATACGCAAATTGAGAAAGTGAGAGCAGTTTTAATGAATGGCAAATGCTTCCTCAGCCAATGGAGGCAAAATGTTTGTTTTTTTGCTGCTGCTCATAAAATATACTTCATTTGCTCCATGTTTGTTGGCATCTTCCTCAATGACTTTTCTTCTACCCAGTGGAGTAGTCCGGCAATGCGATATTATGCTTTTGGGAATAACTCATGTTAGAATTACTCTCGGAGAATGACTGTCTATTATTGAAAAAACCACATCATCGGAAGGGAACTTCAACTTTCAACTATTGTTGCACCGTTAACCCCGCTCAATGGCCGACCAATCCAATTAAAGGGTGCTTTATGCAAGATCCTTCCCTCTGCAAAGATTGATCGCACACCTTCATCACACAATGCAAATTCTTTTGTTGCCTGATGGCTCTTCTCTCTCGCGTCCATCGCTGTTTGCTCTGCTCATTGGTCTCCCTCGTCGGATCTTCAATTCTACTTCAATTTTCCCTTCCGTCGCGTCCTCAACGAATTCAATTTTAGTCATGCCGCAGTAGAGCGGTCATTAGTCTTAGGTATGCGGCATACAATAAGGTAACCATAGAGGCTTTTGTGGTGCAAACAAACTTCATCGACTAGGTGTGGACTTGGTTTGCCATTTCTCTACGCATATTAATATTAAATATGAGGCACTTCCTTGGGCACGTGTGCGGCATTAAACATCTCGATCGGAGGAGTGGATGAAGTCGCCCACCCCACTCTCCTCAAGATGATATAGTCTCAGAGGACGCTTTCCAGAGAACCCTCATCGCTAAAATGAAGCCAGTGAACAAATTTTTTCGCACCCTGAAAAAGAATCTCTTGTTCCTGAATCGACCTTCGAATTGTAGAGTTTTGTTTGGATCATTAATCAATTAATAATTTTGCCCGGTAGGTTAGAATCGGGCAATTTATTGTTTCATTTTTTTAGGGTACCTTATTTTAAAACCCCAATACAATATCGTTAATTTTTTTACAAAATACAAAATGTGAGTTACAAGCCCTTCCTTTCCGTCCCTCTCCCCGTTCCCACTTTATCTTTTGTTCATAATTCTATCCAATGTTTTCCTAATCGTTTCCTCGTGTAGGTATTTCCCAATTTGTTGGACGTTATGCAAATATCCAAGGATAGCTTCAGGTTTGTATCTTTCCTCGGCATAAATTGGGCAATAAAGTAAAGAGGTGTATTGCCGTGTCCTCCTCCATCATGCATCCACACGCCCCCTTCTTGTTTCCCTATTTTCTTGAGGCATGATCTAAACTCCCCGTGTCCTGTTAAAATGCGCGTAATTCCTTTGTAAGTTTAAAAGTTGATCTTCATTCATTTCTCCCCGCAAGTAAGGAATTGTCTGGTTGTTTTCCCCTTTTCCAATGTTTCCCATGCCCATTTCTTCAGGAAATGTGCTCTTATAACCTTCCTGTTCCTGCTCAATTTCTCAGTTGGATCATTAGTGACAACGCCGCCACTGATAATACTATTGAATAAACGAAGAAGGAAAACTTAGGCCAGTGAGAACATTCTGCTTTTTGGCAAGTGCCAGCCAGCAGTTGATGGAAAATAATAATATCAGATCACTAATTAGTGGGCACAAATTAACTGGGACCGTCTACCGAAAAAAGCGCACGGAACAGCGACAAAAATTAAACCAATAAAAATGGGCCACGGTTTCCGACCTTCCTCAAGCATCGCTCCACCGTCCTCCTCTCCCCATGCCCTGTCACACTATTCCCCTTGATCCGAAACCTCCCCTCCCAGCCCCACACCCCGAACGAACCACCGCCCGGAGAGCAGCGACGTGGTGCGATGGTGTCGCACGCCAACGCCTCTCCCAACGGATATGGCGCCCGCGAAAAACGCGAAATACTGACGGAGTAAGGCGGGGGGAGGCGGCGGAGGGGGTTGGAAGGAAAGTTGAGCTCCGGAGAGAGAGAGAGAGAGAGAGGGGCGGAGTGGTGATGATGGGTGAGGTGCAAGAGGTGGCTCAAAGCGGAGGGTGTTCACCCCGAAATTCCACACTTGTTGACGACGAGAGAGCATGATGAAGGAGAAAACGGTGGAAATGAGCGCCAGTGGAGGGGGGGGGAGGCACTAACCGGCAGCCACACGGGATACGAATTGCCGCAAAGCAGGGCAATGTATCTCGTTTCAGGGCAACTCTATCCAGCGTCCAGTCTTCGACTGACTTCATTGCCTAGGGCCAAACGATAAATTGACCGAATCACGCAAAAACATTTTTATGCAAACTCAATGGAGAGTTTAACGTACCAAATCACCCAAAACATGAATTGACTGACAAATTGACTGAGGCTGGGAATCACTCACTGAGCGAAGGCTAAATTGCAGATCATCTCTCTTGGATAAAATGGGAAGGATGTCCTCTTTAGCGATGATGTTAAAAATATGTTATTAGCGCCTTCGTATTACGGTAGGAGAGCTCATGTCAATGAAATACGAGAGATAAAGTTCAGAACAGATGGACTGAAGATCTAATTTTTCCCACAAGCGATAAGGGATCAGAATAAAATAACGTTAGTCTGACTGAGGTAGGTGGAAAAGGTGGTCAAGGGTAGTCTGGTGTGTAATCACCCTCCCCTGCCACAAACCCTGGCGGTGTCTTGCAGGGCAGTAAATGAAACTAAAACTATAAAAAAACATACGTTAACTAAGACAACTGAATGGTGACAAACACAAGAAGGCCATCATTCCATCCTCCCGACAGGTTTATGTGTGTACAAGCAGAAGCAACTGCGTTGGCTGTCCACAGGGGCACAACGGGGAGACCAACTAGGATCCACGAGAGGCCACGAAACCCGACGAATTCGTGAGATCTGCACTAAGGAGTTACAGAGAGGGGTGAGGCGATAGAACCTCACCGTTGGGGTTGTTATCTAGTGAATTGGGTCCCTAAACATATAGCGTGAGCAATGGACGTGCTCCATTTTACGAATAAACGATATCCGAAGTGTGTTCTAGCGTCACATAACCACTTCAGAAAAAATCCACTCTAATCTAGTGGCATTACAACTTCGGATAATGTAAATCATATTCTGGAAAATTTCGAATTAAAGTAATTTTTATCGCTTACCTCAATAAGAATTTCCTAGGGACTCGATGGCATCGCTCCTCGCAGTACCACAGGCCATCCCGTAGCAGTTCCCCTTCTGGGAAATGGAATCAATCAAGCTCCTATCCGGTTCTCCTCAGCGCTTCCTCTTCCCATATCTCGTCCACATATTTCTTCGAATCCACGTTTAAAATGCTTATATCCGTTTTCCGTGGCTTTTTCTCAAAGGTCACCCCTCGCACTCGCGCAGTATGCTCTTATGAGCAGGGCACAGAAATGGTGGCTAACGTACTGGCCGTCCACCAAGAGGGCCAGAGCGACGATGGTTTACTTTTCAAAATTCCCTGGAGATAGCAGATTTTTCCAGTGGTATCCCGATCCCCACTTGAGGTGCTTTGACTAGAGCCACTTTAAGTGAGTACGCCGTCAGTCAATGGGACGTTAAGCTATGGACCCCATTGCATCTTTCGGTAAGAATAGGATAAGGCCGACGCCGTGTCTCTCTCCACCCTTCCTCCTTTCCCATCCATCCCTCATTGCGCAAATGCCCTCGTATGTCGGTCGCTTCCCCTAAATGCACTACCACTATCTTCAGTCAAATGACATTTCAATACTTTCTTTCCCATTTCCAAATCCAAGCTGATAATTAATTATCTACATACCTTAATGTATTCACCTTTTGCCGTAGACTTTCTTGCGTATGTTAGATAAAATTATTAAATATTTAAATTCTTACATACACATTTTTAATATTCCGGTGTTGCCATACTGTTATTCTTGAATACATAACACCATTTAATAATATTCAGGCATTCTCATGACATTAAAATTTTTACAGTTCTTCTAATTTCAAAGCATTTGTTTTCTTTGTGTTCATATTCTGATCATATCCACAGTGTGAGAATATGAACAGCCCCTGAATGCCAACCAAATCGAGAACATGAAAATTGAAACTAAAAAGCATGTAATATTTAGGACTCGTTTCTTTAGGCGAAGAGTACGTGATATCAAATAAGTGGCTTCCTTGAAGGCCCCCATAGCCGATCGCGTAATACCTTTTACGCATATCCATCTGGAATGAGCCATAAGTCCCCGATCATTCCTGAAAGGTTTGAAAGATGCAGACGTAGTTGTATTTGCACTTTCATGATTGCCAGGTGCATAGGTGTCGTAGGGTGATCCGAGTCACGCGGAAATAAGGAACTGGGTTCCACTCGAGTGTCAGGTAATTATGCATCGTCACGAGATGTTTTATTCCCGTGAAGGAAGCGGTTCACTTTTCCAAATTGTTTGTGGAACTGTAAAGGAAATCTTAATATTCCAGAGAATAAGAGAAGTTTGCCTCCAGTATGTCCCACCGCTTACTATAGGAAATACGAGTTTTGCAATTGGAATATTTTTATGGATTGGTTTGAACATAATTAAAGCATACATGCGGAGTACTATAGTTTTTATTTTTTTACATTTCTATTTCTTAATTTGTTAAAATCTTCACTGAAATATGATAACAGTCCACGCATAGGTTGGATGAAAGACGAGTGCTCACTGCTGGGTTGAAATGATTAGAATGATAGAACTTCCGAAGTTTTTCGAACTATGAATGCGGGTTACGTGGATTTTCTTTGTACTCGTCCTGTCCAACGTGCACTTTTCCAAGTAGCTCATCCAACTGGTCTCTTAGTATTTCTTGCAACTATGAAATTATTATTTAGAATATTTATCTACCGAAATTCTTACCGAATTCTGAATGATTTTCAATAAAACTGAAATTGTAGAAAACTTCAACCTCAGGCGGTCACCGAACTCCGTCTCAAAACTCGGACCATCGTGTTCGTTGGGGGTCTCTCTTTCCAGGAGCCGACCCTCAACTCACTCCCCTCCTTCAAAGAGCGGCTAGGCACTTATTCCATCTCATTTTCCACTGTTTGAAGCATCATTGGAAGTCCTCGGCAGGTGGGGTTTTTAGTTTTCTTGTCATTTCTTGCTTTATTGTGTCGACATCTTCCCAGAGATGTCCCCTCATCACATTTTTGCAATTTAGGAATAGAAAAAAGTCGCAGGGAGCGAGATCTGGCGAATAAGGACGATGATCAAGGATGGTGATTGAATTTTTTGCCAGAAACCGGCGAACAATCAATGCTGAATGTGCAGGTGCATTGTCATGGTGAAGGGTCCATCATCAAATTCAGTTAAAATAGTGTGCACTGTTGATTTTCCTAAATTCAGTTCATCAGCTATAATTCCGACAGTTTTTCGACGATCGGTAAGGACATGAGACCGCACATGATCTATATTGTCGTCAACACAGGTGGTTGAAGGTCGTCCTGGCCTTGCATCATGCGTGGCGTCTTGCCGGCCATCTTTAAAAAGCCTAATCGACTTGAAAATGGATGTTTTCTTCAGAGCATTATCACCGTAAACAGCTGTGAACATTACAGTAATTTCTTGACAACTTCTACCGCACTTCACCAAAAATACTTGATGTTGATTCGTTGCTCTGTTATTTCGTCATTTTCCGTTTTCGACAGCAGTAAAAACAAGAACAACAGAAGCTAATATAACTGGTACCATTCGCACAGCTCGACGATCCGCCAATTACGGACGGCTCATTGAGTCTCAGGACTCTAGCTTCGCTATTGGGCGGGGCTATAGTCCGCGTCATGGCCGCCAGATTGCACCAGTTCGTGCATTTATAGCACAGATCACGTATGTATCTATTGGTGCTCAACAGAAAGGGAGACACACAAGAGCTCTGGGGTGGAATGAAGCGAATAAATGGCTGATGAGGGACAAGGGGAGGCGGAATGGGAGGGAGGGCGAAGAGCACCTCTGGGGCGAGAGCAATTCCGCCAACGATAATTAATGACGTCTCCAGCGGAATTCCTTCGAGACTTGGGGAAGAGAGCAAAGACCTCACGCAAATTGTAAAGAAAACAGAACCTCTGTGGAGAGGAAATGAAGAAAAATATTTTCGTGCAATAGTGTACGGAATCAAATAATCATGGATATAATACTGAGGGTAGAGGGTAGAATGCTATGCGAACGAGGAAGGGGCAGGAATAGGATAGGGGGGATGTGGAACGGGATGAAGGGAGGAAGGAAGTACACAGAGATGAAGGGGGGCATTGTTGCAGACTAGGATGTTGGGTTGTTAGGAGAAACAAAATATTTATTCGGTAGTTGTTTCCATCCAAAACTTACCTTAACCGGTAGATTGCCTAATTAATAACAATGATACTGAGGTGACTGATCTGCATGGCATCAAATCCTACATAACTGATGAGAGACCATTCCTCTCCTCCGTCGATAAATAACCGAAAGGATTTAACCTGGAAACTTGGAAAATTCAGAGTTACACGATGATCACCAAAGGCACAAAGAAAAAGTAAATGATTATGTAATTATTTTTTCACATATGCGACGTAAAAAAGAAAAGGGGTGACGTGAAAATAATGTATTGGCACAACATTTCCTCGGGGCGGAGGTTGGTTTAACAATGGAAGAACCAGCCCATGGGTGCCAGATTTCACTGGCAGTAAGGTTTCCTTCTAAATACAATAATACCTCTTTTTGGGTGTAGACGTTTAGGCGTATTTTCCGTAATTAACAAGTTTCACGTGATAATTGCGTTGTAATGTTTTAAGAACTGTCAACACTCTGCTCTGTAGATGTCTTGGGTATCGATCTTGTTGTCACCGGTTCCATCCCAATTCACGACTAATTTTAATTCAAATTTATCATGATTTAATTGGTGTTAATATAGTCGTTACGTTTTAATAATAAGTATTAGCATTCATTTAATTTTCCCATCATTCAAATGTTTATGTTTTGGGTTCATATAGTTGCTTTTTTATTATGATGGATTTTTAAAATTTGATTTTTGTTTTGCTAAAAATGATTGTATGTTATTTTTATCCTGGCATTCACTATGAAAATAAGCATCTTAATAGCAAAGAAAAAAACTAGATTTTTTATTTGTATCAATTTACAAAACTCTGCTTCACACAGCTACATTTGCATTTTACCACGTCTTCAATTACGTTGCGAAATTTCCCGTAGTCTGTCAAAATCGTGAAGCCAAACTGTAGGCAGGCACTGAAGTAAGTGTAGGCAAATGTAGCCTGGCTGGCCCATCGGCATACATTTCAAAGTTGCACGCATAAGCTGGAGTTTCCCCATTCTTCAAGTAGCAAAGAAATATCCATGCAAACATGAAAAAGAAAATAAAATTCAGTAAAATGTAGAGACAGTATACAACCACCACAACTGCGTCATTGTTATGATCAGGGAGTTGAGAAGGGGACATAACTATCAAATTTTAGTGAATTCCTTGTCCGTGGGAGAGTGAGTGAGTTGGTAAAACGCTGGTCCACAGACCGAAGGGTTCGATTCCGCGGGACGCCTCTGGGCAAGCCCACCTTTAACCAACCCGAATTATACGTTCCATGCACCATTTCTTCATGGGAAACCGCTGACGGCGCGGAGAATACGGAACTGGGCGCCTAGTTTGTGGATTTAACCCACCTTAGGAGGTCTACTCTCGCCCACCAAATCAACCTTCGGGTGAGTTTCTATCAATTGCTAATTTCAAGCAAATGAACTAAGAGATGGAGTAAGAACCAAATAATTAACTCAAGTATGCTGGTTTTGATTGTGTAATTTTTAAAGCGATAACAACTTTCGAAAAAAGGCAAAGTTTACATCATGTGAGGATTACAGAACAATAAGTTTGATATCCCACGCAGCTAAAGTTATTCTCAGGATCATCAACAAAAGGATAGAGAGTAAGGCAAATGATTACTTAGGGGATGATCAGTTTGGATTTAGGAAGGGAAGAGGTACGCGTGATGCCATTGCAGTAATGAGATCACTAATTGAGAGGAATATAGAATACAACCAGGACGTTTTTGCCTGTTTTGTAGATTTCGAAAAAGCGTTTGATAGAGTGAATTGGGAAAAATTAATGCGTGTATTGCAGAAAATAGGAATGGATTGGAGGGACAGGAGACTGATCCGCAACCTGTACATGTCCCAGACTGCTCAGGTGCGAGTGGGGAACGGAGAGTCCGGATGGACAGTGTTAGGAAGAGGTGAAAGGCAGGGTTGCCCATTGTCACCGGTACTGTTCAACGTATATGTAGAGGAAATGATTAAAGAGGCATGGGAAGAACTGGAGGTAGGAATGAAAGTTGGAGGGGAATTTGTAAAATAGGTTAGGTTTGCTGATGACCAAGCATTAGTTGCTCAGTCAGCCATGGGGTTGCAAGCATTGCTGAGTGAATTGGAGGTTCAGTGCCATAAATATGGGATGAAAATCAATATTAATAAAACAAAGGTTATGCGATTTTCCAGAAAGAAAAAGGCTAAGCTAAATATTAAAATAGGCTGGGAAAGAATAGAGCAGGTAGAGCAGTTTACATATCTCGGAAGTGTTTTGGACCAATACGGTCAAAGTGGTAGGGACGTAAGGAGAAGAATTGCGCTAGGAAAGGAGGCTTTCTCAAGGAGGAGGGAGTTGATGACGGGGACGTTGAGTAGGGATGTTAAGACAAGACTCGTAACAACTCTGATATGGAGCGTAGCTATGTACGGTGCGGAAACGTGGTCACTGAAGCAGGAGGATAGACGTAGATTGGAGGCTTTTGAAATGTGGGTGTGGAGAAGAATGGAGAAGGTGAAATGGACCGAAAGGAAAGCAAACGAGGAAGTACTAGAGATGGTGGGGGAGGAGAGGGGTTTGTTGAGAGAAATCGTATGGAGGCAGGAAAAATGGATGAAAGGCGTATTGAGCGGTAGTGGAATGTTGAAGAAGGTAATAGAGGGGAGAATGTTGGGCAAGCGAGGTAAGGGCAGGAACAGGATAGTGATGTTGGACGGGATGGAGGGGGGAAAGAAGTACACCGAGATGAAGAGGGATCTGATATAGATTAGTTTGCTAGGTGGGGAGTCACAAAATGTTTATTTGATAGTTGTGTCCATCCAAAAACCTACCTTAAACGGTAGATTACCTAATAAAAAAACAGCTTTCGCAACAAAACAGTAATCTTCAAATAGAACAAAGAAATGTGAAAGATTTTGACTTATTCGTTTTATGGCTTTTATATACTCGAAGTGGATACATTTTTTCGTCAGTTGAAACCATTGATTTACGTCAGTTTTTCCTTCAACCATTAATTTTTATGAGAGTACACTTTTTACACTCTTCGGGGTGATTTCGATAGAAACACGGAAAACTGGAAATGACGTGCTGCCGCCAGCTTTAGTAGTAGCATAGTGCCCTCAAATACAACGTGAGAGTGATGTTGTGGACAGGGATTAAGGACGAGTTCGAGTATGAAAGATATTTTCATCATAATTACATTTCATGCTACATGCACTGAAATAACGAGAACTCACCGAAACGATGAAATTCTTCCGTTTCTTCTTTTCCAGATTAAACCATAAACACAGTAATCAACCCGAAGGTCGGTTTAGTAGGTGAGCTCACCCATGTACCAAGCCCGACGGCGTGTGAATATTCACACATCAGGGTAGGGGGGCCAGTTCCTTTCCCTGTGCCGGTTATGGTTTTCCAGGATCTGGTACCCGAAAAATCAACTAGCTTGGGTGGAGCTGCAGGTGCCCAAGGTGCCTTGCCCGGGAATCGAACCCGGGACCCTCCGGTCAGTAGTCCAACGCTCTACCCGCTAGACCACCGCGACCCACAAGTATATATATATATATATATATACTATATATATATAGTGTATATATATATAGTGTATATATATAATACATCAGGTATACATGCCACCGAGCAACCACAAGGAGGAAGAAGTCGATAGGATGTATGATGAGTTAGAGGATATCATCGCGAGTGTTCCTGCAGGGAAACATTTGATAGTGATGGGGGATTGGAATGCGACGGTAGGCGAAGGAAGAGATGGTGGTGAGGTGGGGGACTATGAGTTAGGCACGAGGAATGAACGCGGGGAGAAAGCAATTGAATTCTGCAGGAGACAGGGGTTAGTCATCACTAACACATGGTTTAGACACCACAAAAGGCGTAGGTATACATGGAAAATGCCAGGTGACTCAGAAAGGTATCAGTTAGATTATATTATGGTTAGGCACAGGTTTAGGAACAGTGTGATAAATTCGCACAGTTTCCCAGGAGCGGATGCGGACTCTGACCACAATTTAGTTGTTATGAAATGTAATGTTCGTTTCAAGAAGATAAGGCAAGGGCGGCGGGTTAAAAAATGGAATTTAGAAGCAGTAAATGAATTAACGAGGAAGGAGTATCAGGAGGCTGTAGAGAAAATGATGGATGACGGTAAAGAACTGAGTATTATCGAAGAAAAATGGGAATGTATCAAGAAAGGGATATTGGAAGCCGCTAAAGACACTATAGGAACCGTTAACGGGAAAAGGATAAGGAAACCATGGGTAACGGATGAGATGATTGCGAAGATGGATGAGAGAAGAAGATGGAAAAATGTAAACACAGAGTTAGGGAAAATGAAGTACAAAGAGTTAAACAATAAATTGAGAAGGGCCACAAATAAAGCAAAAGAAGAATGGTGGAAAACGCAATGCGAGGATATGGAAAGTTTACAGAAGAAGGGTGAAATTGGTGCTCTATACAGCAAGGTTAAGTTATTATCGGGAAGTAAGAAGGCAAGAGCTGTGCTAACAGTTAAAGATAAATGGGGTAAGATAATAGTTGAACCAGGAAAAATCCAAGAGAGATGGAAGGAATATATAGAAACACTGTATGGTAAAGAACTTAGGCCGACAAGGTTAGACATAGAAAAGGAACATGACGTAGAAGAAGATAGCTTAGGTCCAGGCATACTCGACGATGAAATAGAAAGGGCATTAAAGGAGATGAAAGCAAATAAGGCTGTGGGGGTGGACAATATTCCTGTAGAAATGTTGAAATGGTTAGGGAAAGGTGGGAAAAAGGCCATATATGGACTGATTCGTAGTATCTATGAGGAAGGAATCTGGCCGGAAGATTTTGTGAGATCGGTGTTAGTTCCTATTCCAAAAAAGGCAAAGGCTTCGTCATGTGAGGATTACAGAACAATAAGTTTGATATCCCACGCAGCTAAAGTTATTCTCAGGATCATCAACAAAAGGATAGAGAGTAAGGCAAATGATTACTTAGGGGATGATCAGTTTGGGTTCAGAAAAGGAAGAGGTACGCGTGATGCCATTGCAGTAATGAGATCACTAGTCGAGAGGAATATAGAATACAATCAGGACGTTTTTGCCTGTTTTGTAGATTTCGAAAAAGCGTTTGATAGAGTGAATTGGGAAAAATTAATGCGTGTATTGCAGAAAATAGGAATGGATTGGAGGGACAGGAGACTGATCCGCAACCTGTACATGTCTCAGACTGCTCAGGTGCGAGTGGGGAACGGAGAGTCTGGATGGGCAGTGTTAGGAAGAGGTGTAAGGCAGGGTTGCCCATTGTCACCGGTACTGTTCAACGTATATGTAGAGGAAATGATTAAAGAGGCATGGGAAGAACTGGAGGTAGGAATGAAAGTCGGAGGGGAACTCGTAAAATCGGTTAGGTTTGCTGATGACCAAGCATTAGTAGCTCAGTCAGCCAAGGGGTTGCAAGCATTGTTGAGTGAATTGGAGGTTCAGTGCGATAAATATGGGATGAGAATCAATATTAATAAAACAAAGGTTATGCGATTTTCCAGAAAGAAAAAGGCTAAGCTAAATATTAAAATAGGCGGGGAAAGAATAGAGCAGGTAGAGCAGTTTACATATCTCGGAAGTGTTTTGGACCAATACGGTCAAAGTGGTAGGGACGTAAGGAGAAGAATTGCGCTAGGCAAGGAGGCTTTCTCAAGGAGGAGGGAGTTGATGACGGGGACGTTGAGTAGGGATGTTAAGAAAAGACTCGTAAAAACTCTGATATGGAGCGTAGCTATGTACGGCGCGGAAACGTGGTCGCTGAAGCAGGAGGATAGACGTAGATTGGAGGCTTTTGAAATGTGGGTGTGGAGAAGAATGGAGAAGGTGAAATGGACCGAAAGGAAAACAAATGAGGAAGTACTGGAAATGGTGGGTGAGGAGAGGGGTTTGTTGAGAGAAATTCTATGGAGGCAGGAAAAATGGATGAAAGGCGTATTGAGCGGTAGTGGAATGTTGAAGAGGGTAATAGAGGGGAGAATGTTGGGCAAGCGAGGTAAGGGTAGGAACAGGATAGGGATGTTGGACGGGATGAAGGGAGGAAAGAAGTACACCGAGATGAAGAGGGACCTGATATAGATTAGTTTGCTAGGTGGGGAGTCACAAAATGTTTATTTGATAGTTGTGTCCATCCAAAAACCTACCTTAACCGGTAGATTACCTAATAATAATATAATACATATATTATATATATATATTTGTACAAAACACAGTAATCAACCCTAATAAGGTCGGTTTAGTAGGTGATGGTAGAGCTCACCCATGTACCAAGCCCGACGGCGTGTGAATAATCACACATCAGGGTAGGGGGGCCAGTTCCTTTCCCTGTGCCGGTTATGGTTTCCCAGGAAGATCTGTTAACCTGAAAAATCAACTAGCTTGGTCGACACAAACACAGAAACCGAAACATATAAAAGAGGGACTCACCCGTTCTCGAACTTTCGGTGGTGCAACCACCCCTCTCAAGAGGAATTAGGAACGGAACAGTTCTGTTCAGTCCGTTCCTAATTCCTCCCGAGAAAGGCGGTTGCACCACCGAATATTCGAGAACCAGTGAGTCCCCCTTTTATATGTCTCAGTTTCCGTGCTTGTGTCGACCAGTCAGTTTTTCCAGATTATTATCCATGAAAAAAAGTGTAAGCAAGCAGGCATTCATTAGTCGAGTGTCCGGTTTTCTCATAAAATATATGACTTAGTTGATGATTACCGAAATGAGTACCACGATTGAATGCCCTTGAATGCCTTATCTTACAAGGGACACAAGGACAATAAAATTTTCGAAATAAGAATCGTAAAATATCCTACAGATTTCATCGAAGAAAACAGCAGCATTGGTATTTGTGACGTTACCCTCACTCTGTCAGAGAACAATATTTGTCATGGCAAGTGTTTAGACGATATAAAGGTTATTTAAGACACGCTGCCTTCGATTAAGATAAGGCTAAGTACACCATCAAAACACGAGCTATATCTGGCAAACTATGTGACGTGGCTCTCTATCAGTAGTTTATCGGTCGAGTTAGGTTTTTGATGGATGCAGGGGATCAGCGCTATTACACTAAAAAACCCCGCTTAGAACAAGAGTAAATAACCATAGATCTTCACACTAAATAAATATAAGTCATCATCCAAAGGCATATTGGTGCTATTTTCTACCTAACTTCAATCCACCCAGCACGCCTATTTTTACCTACACCTACCTCGCTTAACCAACGTCCTCCCCTCAATATCACCGTTCTCGGCCTTCCGTTGCCACTCAATATACCCTCCATCCACTTTTTCGGCCTTCTCTCAATTCCTCCCCCCTCTCTCTCCTCCCCAAGCATACCTTTATCTTCTTGTTTAATTTAACTATCAGGTTTTAGCATTAACATATGAACGAATCGTCTTAATGTTTCTCGTTGATTATTTTTTTAAATTGATACAAAATTAGCGTGAATGTAAGTAGAGGTGTACTTTAATCATTTAAGAAAATGAAACATGACAACCCTCAGTAAAGGACGGTTGCCTAAAACGAGGCAGGAATCCAAGAAATGTGCTCCGCTCAGAAAGTGCGTCCAATACATCCTCCGCGACACGGTGTGTCTCTGAACCGCTTCACCGATGGGCTTCCTTCCACGTTGCCGCGTGTGTTGGTGTCATTCATTTCATTATCGTTCCCGATAAATTTTCTCATGCCAATCCATAAAATTAAAATGCTTCTCTTCGGTTGGGTACCGATTTTGTTTCCAGTCTACATTGACGATTTGCATGCGGGCATGACCGCCAGCACGCCTATTCGTTTGTAGTTTCCTCCCAATAGATTCAGCTTGTTTGAGCAAACTGTTTAATACGCCCGCTTCATATCCTGTGTACATGTTGCTCGCCGGGGTCGTTTGCCAAGACAGAGTCCATGTTTATTCATGGCTGTTATTCTTTCCTCGTCGTTCGAGGCGCGTCATGAGTCGAAAACAGTTGAGTCACGTATTTCGTTATCAACTCTTGAAGGTTCTCGAGCCGAATGCAGGCAGGCGATGGTCTTGTGCGTGTCGGAGCAGCGCAGCGCCGTAAAGCGACCAACGCGGAGTGGAAGCGGGAGTCGCCGAGAAAACCTGCCAGAAGGGAAGAACCAATGCCTCGGTCGACAGAAAGGCACTAGTGAATCCCAAGGAAGGAGACGAGGGTATAATAGGGCCTTGTCCCAAAATTCGTACATTTATAACGGGTGAATGGGCACTTGCACTTGGAAAACGGGTCTAAGAAGTATTAAGTAGATATAGGAGCAGGAGTTCGGCATCTATCATTACAATATTTGGCCGTGGATTATACAAATAACCCAATGATTAAATGAATACACAAATTCTGATCACTCATTATCCCCCTGCCACATACCCTTGCGTTGGCTGGCCGGATACTACGTACGAGTAATGTTATGTATTCAGTCATGGCGGATTTGGTGGGAATAAACATGAAACAGAATTAAATCTTATTTTAGAATTCATTATCCCCATTTACCTCTTGCAACTCTGAAGCATTAAGTAAAATTTCCGAGAATGAAAATGATTAGATTATTCCCCTCCTATTATGCTATTCAAATCTTTACCATATCTCGTGCCGTATGTCATTAGAGAGTACGCATGTAGCTGCTCTAGCCAATAAGCAGTGACGGGCAACTGAAAGAATACTAGCAGAAAACTCAGCTGTGAGACCAACACACGTTAGCATAAGAGCACCCACATTAAAATTTGGAAATATATTTGGCATAATAATTGTTTTATGTAATTTTCACGGAACAACATTTAAACGCTCATTAGATTTCATTAGAAGGCATGAATGATTTCTAATCTGCCGACCACTTCGATTTCCATTGCCAGGTACTTTAATAAGACATAATGTGGGATTATTTCCATAGTGGATTACAGCTTTTGAACCATTAGGCCGGAGGAACATGGTCAGTATATTTAATGAAAATTGCCTTCAAACAATGACGACTGTATGCTTACTGCGTACTAGGTGGCCCATTCAAAGTCGTGAGAATAACTTGTGATGGGGAGGAACCCGGATTTGGAATTTATTATGTAGATAATTATCCAAATACATATAGGAGTACTGAAATATTAAATGCGGCACATAAAACATAAAATAAAAGACGCATACTGGAGAATATGTGGACAAGCTAACAAAAAATGAAGATTAATTAGAAGAGTATTGGGTAAATGTGATGAAAAGGTTAAAGGCCTTAAAGTAGAGCCTAGGCCTAGCCTAGTAGGCCTAAAAGTTAATTAGGCCTCATTTAGAATATGCTTATACCATAGCGATCCTCACGAAGTTGGATGGATTGATTGCCGAATTGGATCGCATGCAGCGTAGAGGAGCTAGATTTGTAAAACGTTGTTATGACAAATTTAGTAGCGTATAAAAATAATTAGAAGAACTAGGCTGGGAATCACTCACGGAGCGAGGGTTCAATTACAGATTAAATATCTTGCACATGGTGGAAGGATGTCTCTTTAGCAGTGATGCTGAAAATGTATCATTACCCACATCGCACCACGATAGGATAGATCATGTTAATGACATTAGAGAGATTAAATGTAGAACAGATAGATTTAAGATGTCATTTTTGCCACGAACGACAGGGGACCAGAATAATATTGTTAGAACGCGCTAGGGGGTAAGTATTTCGGGTTAAAGGTAGTCAGGTGTGTAAATACCCCCTGCCACACACCCTAGCGGTGACTTGCAGGGTACTAAAGAACTAAACTAAACTAAGAAGAGATCACTATTTATAGAGAGATGAGAGATAATGCCAAGTTGGTAAATGTGTCAGAGGAAAGCGAAAACGCATCAATGTGTTTGGAATGAATTGATTCATCAGAGCGGTGAGGTAGATGGAAAGTGAATGTTTGGCGATAATCTCAGAATAGTTATGTGGGCAGAGCGAAGAATGCGTTCGGGTGGAACCCGATGGTGTCCTGAAATTTAAAGGAAATTAATTTATGGAAATGAGCGATGGAGTTCTATTAATTCAAATGACAATTACTTGCATCTAATTGCATTTTCATTCAAATTTGACCAGAAGTGTAAGGAACTCGGAGACTAAATGGAAATGCTCTCGGGCATATGGGGGACATGAGATACGTAACAAGTGGAAGGAAAATAAATGGAAAGTGTCCGTTTATCCCCCAATACCACTTTTTCAAATTTTATGTGAGTGGTGGCGATTTGTAATTGCAATATCGAAATAACAGTACCACGGGAAATATGAACGAGAATACAAACCTGAAAACCCTTTCACACCCGTGGAGGAATTTCCACATTCATCTCGAAACTGCGCACATCCGATTACGGAGGGCATCCTAAGTGCGCCTCTTGCCCACTCCTCTGTTTACCAATTAAGGGATAGATAGACACGCTTTGGCTCGAAGGATCCTGATCATAATGAGGTACCTCATTTTCAAAAATGTGCTTTGGCTATTTTACGCTGTAAAATTATCTGTCAACCATCTCGTGTTATGATTTCGAAACCGTAATTTTCTTTTCGAAGACACCTTTGCGCTGAACACGGAAACGCAATCGAATTATACGTTTTGTCTGATCGCTTTTTCCTCATTGCTGCTTTTTCAATCAGACGATGAATTTGATATTCCACTACGATGGCTGATGGATTGCACGGTGGAGAGTCGCATATTTCTACGAATGAAAGGGTGCGGCTCGGCGCGTTCCTGTGCGAATCCGCTCAGCCCAGCGAATATACGTACGTACGCGTGAACCAATGAGTGCGTATGCGATAAACAAGTAAGTATGCGCGCTCAGAAGAATTGAGTTTCCTATTCACCTCACATACCCTGCCGGAAAGCACCTCGATAATTCAATGCTCGCTTGGAGCGCACTGCCGAAGAAAGAGTTTTTACACCCATTAGCGAGGAAAATTAAAGGCATTTGCAGACTATAAAACCAAGCATAATGATCAATCCGAGGGTTGCTTTGATGGTCAAGGGCGGAGGTCACCGCGCACTATCCAATAAAAATCAGTCACTGCTGTTGGCAGTATTTTCTCCCTGCTATTGGTCTCTCTTTTGCCCTGTAATTTCAGTTATTTTTGTACGTTCCTGCAAATATAAAATACCGAATAAAATACCACTTACGAAACTACGCATAGTGGGAATGATTTGTATCCTGGAATTTTTTTATTATCATTTGCAATTTAATCGCAAAAGACTTTCGAGCTTTTAATTGTCCAAATCGATGTAAGAAACTCTAAACGCGATCTGAAATGTCTTTTGGCTGACTATACAACTATGGAGTGCCTAATCAATTGGCTACTTATGCTGGCTGATTCCCCTCTAAGTTTAAAAGTTGGATTGATTCATAGGAACCACCTGAGAAATGTTTGTAATATTACGGCCTCCATTTATTCCAAATAAATAGAGAGCGGTTCTGCACTTGGTGGCACCGTTGACGCCGTGCTGAAAGAGGACAGACTGTGCCTTAGAACAACAGTGCAAAGAGACGCGTTTCACTAAAAAAAGAGGTCCAGTAACAACACTTTCGTTGCATGGGACTAATAAGAAATATCAATTTCCAATCTTGAAAGTTTTCTCTTTTATACGTGCTGGCACGTTTCTGCAGTCCAAAATGTAAACCCTCTCATGTTTATTACATCCTAATCCTTCACGATTTCCACTTGTGTACATATTTTTCTTCTCCTTTTCCCTTCGATAGGGCCATCTAGGGACCGCGTGCCAATTTCCACTCCTCCTCCCCTCTTGTTTTCTTTTCCTCCAATGTCCTTTCATACTTTCACTTTGCCTCTTTTTTCTCTCCTCGGACCACTTGGGGCCTGCTGCTTCTTCTCTCTCTTCCACCTTGGAATCCCTCCAATTTCAACTCTTTTATCTCTTAAAAATTCCTTCTTGCTGTAACCTCTCCTCCTCCCACGCTGATTCTTGTGGTTTCAGTAATTGGGGGAGGCAACCGGCAGCTAAGGTCATATGCGACACAGGGATAGGTAGTAGACTTTGGTAAAGGTAGGCCGTTTGGGCAATAGAGAAGGGTGGAGGGAAACCCTGCGTCGGCATTAACTCATTCTGAGCGATATGCGCCAAGGGGCCCAAAACTTACGGTCCCATCCGACGGACGGCATTCTCTCCTTGAAGTCCTCTGCACATAGCAACACAATTAGGGGATCAGGTTACCTCCGAAAAAAAGTTCGCCTCCGGGACTCGAATCCTGAACCTTAGGGGATAATACCAGTATTCTTAACCACCGACTACAACAATGTTGGAAAGTGTGTTATGTTATTTATTTCGAATTCTTTCTATCCTTCTTCGATCTAAATTGTTCTTTTGTTTTCTTAAAGGTATCTGAAGATTCATTTTGTTAACATATTGCCATCCATTTTGTATTAACGTTAAAAAAAGAAACCATATTTGTTATTAGTTCAATTATATATTCTATATTTTGATATATTTCATCATCAATTCTAAACTTCCCTGCGTCTGTATTTTTAGTGGACCTAGTATTTTCATAGTTATTCGTTGTTCTAATGTTGACCGATAACGCCATTTATTGATTGCCTACCGACCAATTAAAGAGCAAAGAATGTTGAGTGGACGAGCGTTTTTGAGCCGCTGTGAGCCATCCCGACCTTGCACCTTAGGACTACTATACATTTATACTCTTCTTGCATTTGAAACATTGGCCTGGTGGTAAACAGTTTTAAGACGGCGAGGAACTACCGTTGTCAACTGAGTCACTTCCTAGGCGGCCAACTTCTATGCTGATGAATTAAAGAAGCTGGTGCAGTGTTACGAAAAGTGCTTAGAAGTGAACGACGAGGACGTAAAAAAGTGAAATGCAATAGGTTTGTAGGAAACTAAAATAGTCAATAAAAACTCCTCTAACGAATATATTTTTGTGACCAAACGAACAATACTTAAAAAACAATAACCCCCGTAATTGAAGTATTTGAATTCTGTAACCCTTTCTATTTGGCTAACATCCGTTGCTAAACAATTTTTAATAGTTTTAATACTCGTGATAAATTAATTATTTTCCGTTTTAGATTCTTAAACCCCATCCTATTGCCTATCTGTTACTTTCAATGCTGCATTTGCCAGATTTTCAGGAAGTATGGCAATATCATCCGCATTTCTTTTTGATAATTTTCAATGTAAAATTTTACACACATATGGTCCATTATGAAGTTTATGCGCCTGAATTTATTGTTGACGCGACTATCCATGGCAGTGCCGTAAAACCGGTCGGGAAATATGGTGGGGGTCTGCCCTTTCAACGCTGCCGGTCGCCAGCTTGCTCCGAGCAGTCTGAGCAGGAAAGACGTGTCGAATAAACGATATTATTTAAAAATGTCTAAATTGGATGATTGGATAGATTTTTAAACATCGCCGTAAGGAGATCATGGGACCCACTGAAAGACCCTTGCTGCACTTGTGGTCACAAGAGGGGGGAGGCATGACCACGCTGCAGCTGGTGAGTCACCCTTTCAAGTGAATCTCACTAAGTCACTTAAATGTCGATCATTTCAATTCCTAGCCCTCCAGAAAACACGATCCACTCCATTTTTTGTCACGTGTGGAGCTGAAGATCATTGTAACGAAGGCGGTGATTGGTGAGCCCGGGGGGGGGGGCGAGGGGATCGCGTTATAAAGGCCCCCGAAGCCGACCATTTTCCACATTTTGGCCACGTCTGATAATCAATCACCTCACCCTTTCGGCCACGGGAAAAGCACCGAGAGCTAATGCCTTCGCGAGACTAAAATTAGCTGGAGCGAAAGAATGACTAATTTTATTTCTTCTTCGGCGTTCGTGTTCAACAGTCGGAATGAAGACCGTCGTACCAGAGTTTAAAAGATTCAAATGGACTAGATTAAAAACTAAGGCTTACTCCGATGACGTCACGATCGTCCTTGGCGTGAAATCCCGCCAGTAAGGAAATCTTCCCGGATGTACTGATTGCAGTTGGCAATTAACAAGACGCATTCATTTATTTACTCATGTTTATGCAGAGATGGACACTCATTAATTATAAATCGCTAACGTGAAGAACGAGTTTGCCCCGAGGGCAGCTGACAAGAACGAGCCCTTTGCGAACTGCAGTTCAACGCGCGACTTATTTTAGATTCCTCCGCATTTCCCCGCCCCCACTGTAACACCAATAACTACTATATTTCCACTAAAGTATATTTTTTCAGTCATTCCAGCCGCTCTTGGAACATTTAACCAAATACTAACAAGAGGCGTTGAGGCGTTCAGTGCCACAGACTTTTATTTCTGATCTTCCGAGGGCAATTAAATAAAAAACTTTTCCTTCTCAATTATTTCTCCTCTGGGTTACACGAGGTGACACTCGAGATGTGGAGCCCACTCTTCCCTCCTCATTTTCGTACTTGAACCACTCTCCCTATCCTATGGCGCACGCGAACTTGAACGAAGATCCCTTGGCAGAAATGATACGTCTTCATCTCGGTGGTTGGACGCGGCCGGCTGCACGCCGATCGCGAAACGAACCGCTGAGTGGTTTTCCCCGCGAGGGCCGTGAGGAGGGACCCTGAGGACTCGGAGTCGGCGCGATCGACCTCCAGGATTTTCCGAGTGACGTTGCACAGGAGCGGACGAGACATTAGAGATTTTTTACGTGTCTCCCATGTGGACACAAATTGACTTTCATTCATCACGCTCACGCCAAAAGATATAAACAATAGTAGTAGAATTGTCGATCAAAAAACTTAAGAAAACATCTCCTCACTTTAAGGGACTATGCAGATATTCCGTGACTGCAGATCAATTGGTTGATAATCCCATTCGTTAGGTAAGTAACCTTCCTTCAATTATTTCTCGAGAAGTGTCGAATAATTCCATACTTTCGTCCGTACGCATGCATGTATTTTTATCAGTCTTCAATCATGGCAAAATAAATATTTCGATGTCAATATCTGAAATAACTGCGGTTTCCAATGGCAATGGAACTCTCTGTCCGATCACGAAGATTCTTCAAGGAACGGTCAGCTGTATTTCGAAAAGGCTTTTGATATATTTTATTAGTTACAATTGATGAATGCATGAAGGGATAGGCCTAATTTTCCTAAACCTGTATATATGCCTCAGACTTCTCTAGTGCGTGTGGCGGATGGAGAGTCGGGATGAGCGATTCAAGGGTGGGCTGTCCACAATTACTCTTGCTCTTCAACGTGTACGTATTTGGAGAAAACGATAACACAGGCCTGGGAAGGGATAGATATAGGAATGACGGCCGGTTAGTAATGCATCAAGTCAGCTAGTTTTGTGAATGATCAAGCTTTAATTAGTCAGTCAGCCTAGGCTTTAAGGTGCATTCATCGCCAGGCATGGGATGAGAATGTAAGCAAAAAAAACGAAGTTTGTGATAATTTCAAGGAAAAGGCAGGTTATGTTAAACTTAATCAAGTGAAATACTTATTTGGAGGTGTTTTGAACGGAGATGGTGAAAATTGCATTTGTTTGGGCGACATTTGGTGGAACTGGATCATATTAATGACCAAATAACTGAATTTTCTAGTAGTTTCGCAGAAGATAATGCAAAGCAACGAAATTTGGTCAGATATAAACGCTATTACTGGTGAAAGATTGAAATTATTTGAACATTAATGTGCTGAATGTAGTCGGGGCATATTTAGAACCATATTAGACACAAAACATTTCACAAGGAGGGAATTAATAACATGAACGTTGGCTAGGGACGTTAAAAAAAGGTTAGTGACAAATTTTATATTAAGCATATTTCTCTACGAAGCGGAAACTTGGTCAATGAAGCAAGGTGATCGGCGTAGATTGGAAGGTTTTGAGAAATGTCTGTGAAGGTCGAAAAAGATAAAATTATGGGAAGGGAAAACAAATGAAGAAGCACTAGGGGTGGTGAGAGGAGAGAGGATTTTTCGGAGGCAAAGCAGACAAGAAAGGTGGATCCGAAGCATTTTCATTGGAGATGAAATGGATGGAATATTGAACACTGACACACCTGGAAGAGAGAATTGGGCAAAAGAGATAGGGGGAAGAAAAGGTTAGCCATGTGGGAAAGTAAGCGACAGGCAGGATGGCCTGTTTTTCAAAGAGGGTAATGTAGCGGGGGTCAATACGTTTGTTTCTCCATCTAAAAAGTACCTTAAACGGCACACTATCAACTAAAATTTCGGGTTATATCAAAACATTAAGGCACGAGACTGCAGTAAATAGCAAAGGAAATTGACTTCCGGACAGGTAATTATGGGAACCCTTAAAACCCTCGAAATTTGCTGATGGCCGATGATTTAATACTCCTTAAAACACCTCCTCGCGGGGAGTACGATGCAAAGTACGATGTCGACGTAGCTGCGTCGTGAATACGTCTCATTTTTAGTTAGTTCAAACCAAATAAAACTGTGTGGCATGGTTTGGAACTTTTAAGATCCCTTGAATCATCCTTGGGAGGAGATCGTCAATACTCCGCGAAATGCGCCGCCGTCCGTGAGAAGTCAAGCGGTCCTCACGAGGGGAACGTGGTCGTACTCGACGTTGCTCCCCGTCCCTTGCGTGCGTACCACAGGGGGGAGTCGTCGGTGCCATGGCGGGGAACCTGCACCTCCGCTCGACCGCCCCTGAGCATCCTGCACCGCCGGTGCAAATCGGCCGCGTGGGGCCGAATGAAAGTGAAGGGGCGGCCGACGTCCCGCCCCCCGCCGCCGCACCCTCCTCCCTCTAATTTTAGGCGTCGGTGTGCTCCGAGGGCTCCGCCCGCGCCCCTCGCCCCCGCCGCCCCTGCTCCCCTCACCGTCGCGCGCTACTCCTAAGATAGACCCCCCGAACGAAAATACGCTTGCTCACCCATCCTCGCTCGAAAAGCGACGGATTTATTTTTTCCCGCGACTCCTTCAGATCTCGCTCGGGGAAGAGTACTTCGGTCGCTAAAAAGTCATTACTGGTTATTTACATTCCGCCTCCTAGCGACTTCAAATACTGAACGGAAGCTAGTGCCACCCTATTTTAAGCGCACATATTTTTCCGCCAAATATCGAAATGCTTACCAAGATTTCCACAAGCGAGATGGCAGGAGAAGTCGATCTGCCACCACGGATTGAAAAACAGTACAATAGTCATCGCTGGCCCAAGCGGGTGTTGGTGATTGACGAGAAATAACAAAGCCCCCGAATCATGCTCCGCCTTACGCGAGTGGATGATTGAGATGACGTTTGATTTAATGATTGAAACGTCGATCGTAAATTATGAAAATAAATCAAAGTTTCATTTACCTGATGCGTTACAATCGACTTTCAGGTGTGCAAGTAAGGAAAATAGATCTAATTTTCAGGGCGCGTTTCTTTTGAAGCAATCAATTAAAAAATTGCGATCTTGACTGCGTTTAAAAAAATCACCGAAAACAAAAGGATATATGTTTTCATTAGCGTGGATGTACTGCCTGGTAGATAATTTACCAATTTAAGAGGTGAGATAAAGGCATTTTCAATAGAAGCATCTACGAGTACATTTACCTCCTTGGACGGTATTTGTTGATCTTTGGCAGAGCCATAGCCAGCGTAGCAATCGCGCATTGGCCCACACAAGGATTGAATCTTATTGAGTGCACTTTCCGCGGGGGAAATTCCATCAATCTGGACGCGATGACGTTCGAACACATTTATATCCCATTGTGTATCGTTCATCTATCACAGTGCACAATGCATTACGGCTAAAAATAGCCCCCTGACTGATAACGGCCTTATCCTGTCCTAGGACTGCCTACGCCAGTGTTTCTGACCTAGACGCACATTTCAGTATTAGTGGCAGAAGTTTCTTTTCACGTTCCTCCCAGAAAAACGAAATCATGCAGTTAGACTTAATAGGACACTCTTTTATAAGGAGATATGAAAATCTATATGTAACCTTGAAATCAACTCACTATTTTTTAGGGAATAATACAATCTTTTTCTAGCGAACAATTGCGCTAGGCAAGGAGGCTTTCTCAAGAAGAAGGGAGTTGATGACGGGGACGTTGAGTAGGGATGTTAAGACAAGACTCGTAAAAACTCTGATATGGAGCGTAGCTATGTACGGTGCGGAAACGTGGTCACTGAAGCAGAATGATAGACGTAGATTGGAGGCTTTTGAAATGTGGGTGTGGAGAAGAATGGAGAACGTGAAATGGACCGAAAGGAAAACAAATGAGGAAGTACTGGAGATGGTGGGTGAGGAGAGGGGTTTGTTGAGAGATATCCTATGCAGGCAGGAAAAATGGATGAAAGGTGTATTGAGCGGTAGTGGAATGTTGAAGAAGGTAATAGAGGGGAGAATGTTGGGCAAGCGAGGAAAGGGCAGGAAAAGGATAGGGATGTTGGACGGGATGAAGGGAGGAAAGAAGTACACAGAGATGAAGAGGGGCCTGATGTAGATGAGGTTGCTGGATTGGGTTTTGTTTGGAGTTACAAAATGTTTATTTGATAGTTGTGTCCATCCAAAAACCTACCTTAACTGGTAGATTACCTAATAATAATAATGTTTTTTTATCCTGAAGAAAAATAGTTATATCTTTGCATCGTAAAATCGTGATCGTTTCGTTTTTAGTTTAAAATTCTCGAGAAATGCCTCATATGACATTTCCATAGCTCTGCGCAAGCTTCGACATGACTCTCTATGGTCGTCTTACCTATTCATTTGATTTCATAGTTTTACAGAGGATTGCACAGAGAATAAACCTGCCGAACTGATGGAATCTGAAATTTTCGATCGATTAAATGAAACGCGAGTTTAGCCACGTTAAACAAGGGGACTTGAACACGGTTACGCAAAAAAAGAGCCAGTTTTATCGCGATTAATTACTTGGTACGATAGCATATTTCAAGTAACTAGTCGAATAAGAGATCGAGTCGAAGAAGTGAGAGAATCTCTGCAATCAGCGTTTAAGCGAGCGGATCCCGCCAAGCGGTCGCTTCATCTTCTATTCGCTCACCAACTAAGGTGAAATAAGAGCTCTACGGTCCAGCTACGTTAAATGGGAATAACCCTAATTTGGAAGACCGAAAATATGATAAAACGAATCACATACGTGTCAGGGCTCCGAAAAACACCGCGAGTTTCCACCAACTCAAAAACGCCGGGACTAATATTCTTAGAGAACCACTTAGGAGGGAGCAAGTGCGACTCTTGGCTGGCGTGTGAGGGAAGACGTGCGATGGGTAATTTGGTCTCTGGCATTCATTTTCTCCTCAGTCAACGGTGTTAATGTCACCTGGAAATGCCTTTGTCGCCACCAACCCCACACTTGAGCCTCTGAGTACCTTTACTTGACCCTGGGAAGGAGTTTATCTTCGTAAATAAACAATCACAAGACACTTGTGTGAGTTCATTTTGTGTCAAAATTTTGTGTGCGTATGTGAGTTTAGATTTTGCATGTTACGTGCCTGTATCCCTGGAGCGGGACTTTAACCCCATGAAAATCTTAACCTAAGGCCTTTGCAACGGGCAAATTGCAGTGCGTTTTGTGTATTCCAAATTGTAACGGCCATCGGAGTTATCCTCATTCAATGATCGTGTCTCATTCGTGGTTGCTGGACGTGGAAAGGGATGAATCGGGGATCGGGATGGTGCGGTCGCTAAATTAATAATAATAATGAGAATGATGATGATGATAATAATTTAGGTGGCTAAATTACTGGCTTCCCACGCCGAGCTTCGCATCGCGGAGGTTGCGTCGCGTATTCTCATCCCTACTTAGGGTGCGAAGTTGAAAGTATTTCAATCACAGATATGGCGCTAAATTGTGGACCCCTTGGCGCCTTTGGTCAGGGAGGGCCGACGCCGGGTTTCTCTCCACCCTTCCTCGATTCCCTCATTATCCTACCCCTACCGAATCGCCCTGCTCTCTCTTCTGGCGTAAATTACCTCTGCTGTCGGTCGCCTCCCCTAATAACTACAATTGAGGAATAATCAGCTGGGGAGGGGGGATCTGAGACAATAACTGCGAGAACTCGTCCCGCAGTCCTTAATGATTAATTTCTGCACTCTCTATCAACAGGGAAAATGCTATAGTTGTTCATTCTGCGTCATCGTTAAACGGGAATGACTTTCATTCATCTAACACATTCAATCGAGTAACTTAACTTCCTTTGTCCTCCCAGTGCCTCTCGACCCAGACTATGTAATAATGCGTAACCCTTAATGAAAATTCCTAACTAAAAGGACAGCTGTTCTTGGTATCTTGCTCAATTCCAAATTCAATCTTTCTGCGCAGTGTCCCAAACGCTCGACACACATTCTAAGGTTTAGCCTAATCGACGAGAAATAATCCCCTTCGCTTTTCAAATACAATATTTTCCCACTCTTCTTTTGGAAAACTCAATATTATTAAATTCAGAAAAATATTCTTGAACAGAAATGCCTTTCCTAATAATTTCTTCAGCATTACAGGAGGGTAGTCTTCCTAAATGTGCACATGGTACCATACAAGACACCACTAGGGTGAGTGATACTGGTTGATTCACACCAGGTGTTCCCAAATCACAGCTCGTTTTGCTTAATTTTTAGTCACAATATGTTTCTGCAAAATCACTCAAATCATATATTATCATCATGATAATAACACGTAAGTTCAGTAGAATATCTAAGTGATATACTTTTCTACGCATCAGAAAGGAGCTGTAGCATCTGCAACGGTAACATTTACATCTGTTCCACAATATAAAAGTATGCACTCTAGAAAGGGTGTACTATAAAATGACCATGCGAGATGGAATATCCGAATAGCATAGCCATATTTCTGGATGTACAAAATAATGGAGGTTTGATTATTCAGCACTCATTGAAAACTTACTATTCTACAAAAAATGTACACAGTATTTTCTTTGGGATACGTGTACGAGGGTAGTTTAAAAGGTTCTCAGAATCTCCACCAGATGTCTGCGCTAGTGCAACGAGTTTTCCACGCAGTAATAGGTAATACTTTATGAGTGAACATGTAACGCGTCAATGCTCTGGACAAAAATCTGTGGTGCAGATTCCTCTCTGTTGCTGTTCCCGTCTAGTGACTTGGGAAGATGAAAAAAATTGAGATTCGAGCAGTAATTCAATACTTTGTAAAAAAGTTATGAAAGCAAGGAAAATCATGCCGACTTTTAGAACACTCTGGAGGACTCTGCTCCTTAATATTCAACTGTTACCAAGTGGATAGACAAGCTTAAGTTTGGTCGGGACAGCTTAGATGATGATCTGCAGAGTGGTCAGCCAAAATGTGTCACTGACCCAGAAATTATTGCAAAAGTGCATAAAATGGTCATGGAGGACCACCAATTGAAAGTCCGAGAAATCCCTGAAGCTGTAGGGACGTCATCTGAACGGGCATGTCACATTTTAACGGTGGAATTGGGCATGAGAAAACTATCTGCTAGATGGATGCAGCCAATTCTTGATTCAGGATCATAAACGCATCAGAATGGAAATTTTCGAACAATGTAGGACCCGTTTCAAGAGCAATCTACAAGATTTTCTGCTTCGGCTGGTGACCAAAGAAAGAAAAAAAAGAGAAGACAGACAAAACAGCAGTCAAAGCAGTGGGAAAATGTTAATTCAACACCAAAAAAGAAAGCAAAGTCAATACGGTCGGTCGAAAAGGTGACGGCTTAATTTTTCTGGAATGCGAAAAGGATTCTGCTGATAGATTATCTTCTCATTAGTCAATCAATTTTCTGGATAATACTACGCTAACCTTCTAGACCAACTACAGCAGAAGATACAACCAAAAAGGCCAGGTTTGGCGAGGAAGTAATCCATCTTTCATCAAGACAATGCACACCCACAGAAGTGTCGTTGTGATTAATTGCTCCCAAACGGGCCTTATTCATCTAATTTGCCTCCATTAGATTTCCATCTCTTCCCCATGTTCAAAATTCCCCTCAAACAAAGAACTAACAGCCGAAGTGGACGGGTATGTTGCAGGTTTGAAGTAATCTAATTTTCGAGATGGAAGCAAGGCATTGGGACATCGCTAGACCAAGGGCATTAGTGTACAGACTACATCGAATAATTAATAGAGACTGCATAGAAAAATTAAAAAGTTTCATTTAAGTAAGTCTTATTTCTATTCCCTTCCGAGAACTTTTCAAATTACCCTCTTAGTAATGATATTCTTTTTCAATTGAGACTTTATTATTCATTCTATTTACGTTATATATTTTCAGCTATTGCCTCACTCACTGGTGGAGCTTAAGTCCATGGGCTACAGTTCCCCCTCCAACATTGGCGTAGTGTTGAGGTAAGAGAGGCAGAAAAGATGCCTTCACGAGAGTTCCCTTATAAAACATTTAAGTGTAACCGCATACCATTTACTACGTTTTTCTAAACAAATATAATGTGAAAGTTGAAATCTGGGATTTTGTTGAGCTAATAAAGGCCACTAAAATTTTTGGTAGCATTCCTGAAATGTTTCCAGTCAGCATTTACAGGTTCGAGAGAATTTTTGAAGAACTCTTATTCAAAGTCTCGGCATTAATTTGTAAATAACACGCAAAATACGTTCTCAGAATAGTAAATATTACACTGAATGCCCAAATATTGAAAACTTGACACTCATGAGTACTGACACAATTGCTCTACCTCCACTCGCCAAAAATAAACTAATTACTTACAACCTTAGTCGTCAGCCATCATTCCGGCTAGGTTTCGGAAAACAATAGGATCCGCCTATTTGCATCTACGTCTCTCTCTATCCTCTATTGATTTTCGCTCGGGAGAGTCTCGTTTGCGTCCCGCCGGGGTCAATACACAACAACGGCATCAAAAACATTTGCTGTTACGCAAAAGAGTTCATCAATGATGAAAGATTTTAAACTGACTGCCTAAGTTTACGTAACGCTCACGGATTGATAAAAACGCGACAAAAAATCTAGTCCACACCCACACACACACAGAATGTGACTCCTGCCGATCAAAGCGCGAGTGTCGTCTATTTGGCAAGCCCAGTCGGCGGTCGGAGCACACAAACATGCGTCAATGACCGATTACGGAGCAGCACAGCGGGAGGGAGGAGCGGGCGGGCAGTCGAGGTGCACGGGGCAGCGTGCGACGACGGGAGAATGCCCGCGGTCCAGTTTCGAAACGCCGATGGCCGATGTCCCGGGGAGATAGAGAATCACACATCTCTCGCCACCGATGACGGCCCACTGATGTGTGTGCGCCGGCCGAGGGCGGTGGTGTGCACCCATGTATAAAATAGTATTGTCTACGTATTCATTTAAACAACTGACATGCAACGGGAAAGTGCGAAGAACACTTCATCAAAAAAACTTTGTGTATGTCATTGCTATTGTAAGCTACGCATCATGCTTAACGTCAACGAAATAGTTTGAGGTAGGACCCTTGAATGTCTGATTTTTGTAAAATGCTTGGAACAACAGATCGAACCACACAAAAAAGTGGTAAACAGGTGTGTGTGTGTGTGTGTATACATGCATATATATCGGTCCGCCAAGTCGAAATATCCGTGGTTCAAGACACGGTCAAGGAAACCTTTTGGCACTTCTGAACTGCTCGAGTCCGCCTTCCACACGACATACGATCACTTAGAGGACATAATCGCGTGTGTTCCTGGACAGAAACATTTAATAGTAATGGCAGATTGGAATGCGAAGGAAAGGTTGATGATGAGGTTGGAAACTACGGTTTAGGCACAAAGAATGACCACGGGGAGAAAGTAATTGAGTTCTAAAGGAGACAGTGGTTGGTCATCACACGCACTTGGTTCGAACACCAAAAAAGGTGTAGGCATGCATGGCAAATGCCAGGTGACTATGAATATAACGCAGAGGAAGATAGCTTAGGTCCAGGCATACTCGACGATGAGACAGAAAGGGCTTTAAGGGAGATAAAATCAAATAAGGCCGTTGGGGTGAACAACATTCTTGCGGCACTCCTAAAACACTTAGGAAAATGTGGGAGGAATAGTCTAAATGGACTGAGTCGTAGCATCTATGAGGAAGGAATATACGAGGAAAAAACTAATGAGTGTTTTGTAGAAAGTAGAAATAGATTGGAGAGACAAGAGGCTAATCCGCAACCTATACATGTTTCAGACTGCTCAGGTGCGAGTGGGGAACGGAGAGTCCGGGTGGGCAGTGTTAGGAAGAGGTGTAAGGCAGGGCTGTCCATTATCACCGGTGCTGTTCAACGTATATGTAGAGGAAATAATTCAAGAGGCATGGGAAGAACTGGAGGTGGGAATGAAAGTCGGCGGGGAATTCGTAAAATCACGTAGGTTTGCAGATGGCCAAACTTCAGTTTGTCAGTCAGTCAAGGGATTGCAAGCATTGCTGAGCGATTTGGAGGTTCAGTGCGATAGATCTTAACCGGATATATATATATATATATATACATATATATATTCAAAGTTCTCGATTTTAGACTCTCCAGTTACCGTCTTAGTTCGAAATTTATCACATTTTCCGAGCCTTGACCTCGGTTCAATGCATGATATGGATCGCACGTGTATGGTGTGTAACCATCGCCTACCAAACACCCTAAGTGGCTAACAAGTAGGGATATGTTTGAAATTCTGAGGTAAATGGTGAAAAAAGAGGTTTCGAATTGATCCTCGCGGAGAAGCACTTTGTGAATAATGTCATCATCACCTTAATCGAAGCAATTAAAAGGGTTTTTCAGAAGAAAAATTTCAGTTCGAAAAACTGAATTCGAAAAATATCCGCTAATAGTTACAAATACCTATACAATTTCCACCCCAGTTAACAGTTTAACTAATACCATGTACATATTTACGGTGTTATGCGGTTTTAATAAATTCTCTATAAATCTTGAGCCGTACTACTTTACTCTAATCGATCAAGGTTTAATCAACCCTGTAAAAGGTGAGTTTTGGACGGTTCCACACCGCCGTTTTCTAGACATAATGAGAGAGCTTCATTTCGTTGCCTATATCAATAGTCCTACCTTCATCTCTTCGCAACATCTGCCTGGTTTCATGTGCACTACCCACCTCTTCCTTCCCAAACTTTGCTTACCCATCGTCCTCCCTCATCACGGCCTTCAACAAGCAAATACATTTTAACATTTTCACATCCACTTTCTCTGTTTTTTCTAATATCCATTTTCTCCCATCATATAAAAAGCTTACTGTGTTTCTTTCTCTCTATCCAAATTTTTGTCTCCATTCATCGCCACATCACACATCTTATAAGTCTTTAACTGCATACGCTCTTCTTTCTTCCTCAAACACGTTTCAGATCCGTGCTATGCTTCATATTAAAGCCTTTACTTTTCTTTTGTTTGCATCTCTTTTAGTGCACTTGTGATCAATTTTCATCTTGATAATGCTTTTTCCCATGACACAATTTTTTTCCCTAATATCCTCATTCCTCCAATTTTTAACCTGTAGAATAGTACCCAGGTACATGAACTGTTCCACCAAATCTAGCATATTCCCACCTTTAATTTTTAATTTAGCTTTCTTATACTTCTTGACAACTCAATGCATTCATTTTCCTTTGGTTACATTTTCATATCTTGTGAATTGTTTCTGCAAAGCACGCAGTATCTAATAACTGCATTCCTGCCTGACTAACTACAGCTTGGTCATCTGAAAACCTGACTTAATCACTTCGGCATCCACTTTTATCTTCTCAGAACAAACCCTTCCCATGTCATTCTTAAAATATGCTCAGCATGTACACGTATGTTGAAAAGTAAAAACGTTGCGATAATAGGCAAACTTCGCTTATTCCCCTGACTGTCTCGATACTTAGTCTGCTACACTTATCCGTGTCTTCCGATTCGTATGCAGTTTTCGAATAAGATGCCTATCATTACATTATACTACCTTGTTCAAAAAGTTCCCGGAATTTATTCAGAAAATTAAAAATACAAGTTTATTCATCTAAATCTATATTGCCCCTTCAAAGTAATCCCCATCGACTGCAACACACTTATGCCAGCGCTTGATCCAATCCTCGAAACATTTTTTATATTCGGTTTTCGGTATGTCCATCAGTGCTTCCTGCGATTTTTCCATTACTTCCTCTCGGCTGCTAAAACGCGTTCCCCGTAATGGTTTTTTAACTCTATTGAACAGAAAGAAGTCACAGGGAGCCAAATCAGGTGAATTCGGTGGCTGTTGGATGGTATTTGTTGCATTTTTCGTCAAAAAATTACGAATAATGATAGCACTGTGCGACGGTCTCGACGCACTGTGCGACGATTTCTGGTCTCTTTCGGCGAATTGCTTCACGCAAACGTCTCATAACGCCCAAAAAATACTCTTTGTTTACTGTCTGGCCTTCTGGCAAAAATTCATGATGCACTACACCGTTGTAATCCATGAAAACCGTCAGCATTGCCTTCTTTTTTGACTGAAAACGACGTGTTTTTTTTGGTCTCGGCTCATTTGGTGAACGCCATTCACTTGCCTGATGTCTGGATTGCGTGTCGTACTCATAAACCCACGTCTCGTCTCCAGTAATGATCCTTTTGATGAATGTGGGATCGGATTCAGCCTCGCAAATCATGTCTTTTGCGACGTCAACACGGTCTCTTTTTTGCATGAAATTGAGGTCTTTTGGCACCAACTTTGCTGCTACATGACGGAAACCCAAATCATTAACCACAATGTCTTGGGCGGATCCATAGGCAATGTTCAAGTCCTCCGCTATTTCTCTGATGGTTAATTTGCGGTTATTGACCAACATTTCTTTTACTTTATCAATTTTTTCACCGACTTTCGATGTCGATGGTCTGCCACTGCGTTCATCATCTTCGATTGACCACTTCTGAACCGCTCGTGCCACTGGTAAACGACCGTTTTTTTTAGAGAATCGTTGCCGAAACACTTTTCCAACATTTCCAACGTCCGTGAGCCACTAAATCCGTTTTTTACGCAAAATTTAATACAAGTTCGTTGTTGCAAATTTAAATCCATTTCTGCAATTGTAAAAAATCGCCAACACACACAGAGATAGATGTACTCTTGTCTACGTAACTTTTGCAAATGTCAAGTTATGACACTAAGATTTAAAGGGAATATCAACAACAGATGTACCAATTTAACAAAAAAAACAGAACTCAAATCGGAACGATGGGAGCGCCACACGGTGGTTATTCCGGGAACTTTTTGATCAAGGTAGTATTCCTATATTTCGTCATAATTACATCAATCTTTGTTGACTATATTTGGTGGAACGCCCTCTCACAACTTTAGGGGTGTTTTGCAGTGGTGATTTAAAATCAGGCATGCAAAATAAAAATTGAGATTTTTCATAGTTTGTATTAACATTATTTAAACAAAAAGAAATTCAATGTAGATAATAATAATTAAGATACACACATCCAAAATCCATGCCTATGTCTAGGTAATTGTATGCATTATTTTGTTACTACCTGTTGATGATTGTCAGGGCTATCTTTGCTGCATTTAAAATTGAACTTATTGCTCTATAATCCTTAAATACGGCCACTTTAATCTTTTTCACTAAAAGGAAATCCTCTAGTGAGATTCCTTTGTCATGAACACTCAGTATACGTTCAATGAATCCCTTCTTTCCAATCTAGTATCCCTCTCTTCATTTTCCCATTCAGTAACCCCGGCCACCTAAACTCTTCTCCCTTACTATAAATTACTGTGTGTATTTCGTTTCACTAATTTCCTGTCTTTTTATCTCACATTGTATAAAGTTAACGCATGTGTACCTACTTTCTCGATTTCTCTATTAATGTTTTCTAGCTCCCCTACCCTCGTTATTGCCTTAGCATTCGATGCACATATCAAACCGTTGCGGCCATCTTGGGACTCTTCTCTTTAACTGCTTTCAGCTCGGTTGTACAGGGATTTCTTGTGATTACTACTGCGGAGGTGTTGCATCATGTTTCCAGGCACGATACCTGCTCAGTGGGCCGCGTCCTGTGGATGCTAGGATTCATTTTCTCTTTTTTCCACCAATGTTTATCTTGGGAATGATAATTGAGGTGGTGTCCCGCTGCTTTCCTCAACAGAGTTTTTAACGTGACAATCGCTGAATGGGCCTATCTACTGGGGTCAAACGTCTTTGCAGGCGCCTCACTGCGGAAAGACTCTACAGGGTCTACATTTCGTCTGGCTTATTCCTGTCCACTTATGTGGCAGAGCTGCACTGCAAGGAGCAAATTCCTGTGGCCAGCACAATCCTTGGGATCACCAAAACACGTGAACCCTCCACGTCAAGATCGTAGTCCATTGGAGGGATATTGATCCATAATTAAATGTTTATTAATGGTATTAAACACAAGCACAAAGGGCAAAGTTCCAAATGCCAATTACCGTGGGATATGCTTCCATAGACAGGGACGCACCCAAAAGTGGTAGGACTGATTTTTTTACAATAATTTTATTGACGATAGACTTACATCGACTTAATAATCTTCAAAGTATGCTCCTTGAGCTGCTACACACTTAGTATAACGTTGCTCCCATTCCCCGTACGCCCGCTGGAAATTTTATTTGGGGATGCCGTTGATGACCCTCGTCGAAGCCTCTGGAACGGCTTTTATCGAGTCAAAACGTCGTCCCTTGCGCTCTTTTCATCGGGGGGGAAGAAGAAGTCCGGTGGTGCCAGATCGGGAGAATAGGGCGGGTGCGGCAACGTGGCAAAGCCGTATTTGGTCGTTGCCTGTTGGTCGACACTCAGAATTTTCGGCACTATCTAGGCGCACACCTTGCGCATGGCCAAATCCTGTGAAATAATGCGTTGGACGTTGGATGCAGACAGACTCAACTGGTCTGCAATTTCTTCACTAGTTAAGCGTCGCTCTGTGTTCAGCAGTGTCCTCACTCTGTCCACATTCGTGTCGGTTCTTGCCGTCGACGGCAGTCCGGACCGATGGTCGTCTTCAACGAGCTCCCTACCCTCTTTAAACAACCTGTGCCACTGTGGAACGGATTAAGGCAGTGTCCCCATAAGCGTGCTTGATCATACCGAGGGTCTCAGTTGCCGTCTTCCCGAGTTTCGCACAAAACATCACGAAATAACGTTGCTCTAAATTCAGATTCATTTTGTTTTTCGACGCGGACAAAAACCTTGCTTCACTAAAAACGGTGTCCTCACTCAACGACAGTCCGCAGGCGACTGAGGTTGGTGTCAGTCTGTTGCTAAGAGCCCCCTCCACCTTACCCTGCCAGGCAATCCCCCCTCCACCGCTCCGTTCGCGCCAGAGAAAATCAGTCCTACCACTTTTGGATGCGACCCTGTAAGCTTAATTGATAACTAACTTTTATTTATAGAATGGCCTCTTTTTCTGCTATAACAACGTGCTGCATGCATACTGCGACCGCAAATTGACTGTAAATAATGCTTCTTTTAGGGAAAGAATGTGCTGCTCGTCCCGCATGATTATAGCGTAAGCAAGGCATTAAATACCGTTTACCAATTGCCTTGCTACAAATGTTATTCCTATTACATACTATCAAGTAAATTAGTCACTATTTAGTGTGTAGTAAGCAAAGGGTACGGTGCATGCCCTGTTTGGACCACGTACTAACACACGCATACCCTAGCAGTAGTTTTCCTGGCTATCAAGCAGACCCAGGATCTAATCAGCACATGAATAATAGCGTGTCAGGGTTTATTTGATGGAATTGTTTAAAAACAATAGGATTTTCCTGCAGTTCTTTACTTATAAAGTATTCATCGACAGATTTTTATGTATATTCTGCATTAGAAGTGAATGGTTTATGGTGTGGAAAAATCGAAACCTGACAAGATAATTTCTCTAAGTGGAAGTATTACCTCTTTTTTTCATTCTAAATAGCACAATTATGATCCCCAGAATGTGGAGCGTAAAAGCAAGAAAACGTGCAACCAAGGGAGGGATGGGTATTTTACGGATAGTTACTCTCGCTCCCCTTCCTCCTGCCCAGTGTTGATGCTCCTGTCATCCACCTCGACCCACGTTTCACCATCCCAAAGAATAACACGGGTCCCCGTTACAAACTCACCCCAAATGGAGCAAAGTGAAAAATAAGATAAAGGGGCGAGGCGAGCGTAAAATAAAAAGCCTTTTGTGGCCGTTTCAAAGGCTGCACTTCCCGGTTGCATTGTTGTCTCCCCACCGTCAACCCCACTCTCGCCCCCTCCTCACCCATCCCTCTCCGTGAAGGGAGTCCTATAACGGGCCGGCGCCCATTCGCGGTGCGGGAGAGAGTGCGTTCATTCGGCCTCAGCGGCGACGATGGCCGGTGCTCGGGTACCGGGCCCCACTCGGATCGTCCCCAGGGTGAGGGAATGGTTGGTCACGGCGGCGCGCGAGTCTGAGGAATCTGTGAAGAAACTAACAAAACATTAGGATTTATTATAAGATTATTGGAGAAATTTGACGAGAAGGCTTAAGGACAAATGTTATCTTTCCCTAGTTCAGCCCTCTTTAGTCGCTCCCAGTTTATTGGATCCTCATTGAGTCGGTTTGATAGCCGAATCATATCGTATGTAGCGAATCGTAGCTTAAGTTGTAAAAGGTTAAGATAACCTGAATTAAAAAGGTTATGTCATGATAAGCTGAGCAGCGTAAAACAGAATATTAGAGGAATCCGGTTGGGAATCACTCCCTGATCGGATTTCTTATGCATGAATTGGAAGGAAGATTCTTTAGCCTTTATTTGCCTCATTACTACGGTAGGTGAGATCATGCCACTAAAATTAGAGATTAATGGAGAAATGGATAGATTTAAAATGCCATTTTTCCAAGATCGGTAAGGTGTGAGAAAAACAGCGAACGATAGTGCTGACTATAGTGCACTACGAGATATTATTCTAAAGGAGATGCCGCGACAGTAAATTTTAACAATGTCATCCGCTATTGTGGTTTAAAAGCAACAATCTCAACGTGTATAAGTCCATTCGCCTTCACCGGGATCCCGGTCAAGGAGTTTGATTTTTACAATTTGAAATCGTTACATCCCATCGTCAATTTAAATGCTTTGTATTCAACTTTCCAGCCAGCTCTGAAATTCTCTCCCCTCCTCACCGTGCATATCACTTTCCCGTTTGTTTTCCTATCCATCCACTTCATTTTTTCCATCTTTCTCCATAACCGTATTTTAAAATCTTCCAATCTACGCCTATCGTCTTGCTTCAATGGCCATGTTTCCGCGCCGTACATAATTACGCTCCATATCAAAGTTTTAACGAGCCTTTCCTTAACATCCTTACTCAACGTCCCTATCATCAATTTTCTCCTCCTTGCGAAAGCTTCTTTGCTTAACGCAATTAATTATTCGTCCTATGCCCCAAACACTTCGACCATTTTGGTCCAGAACACTTTCGGGATACGCGCACTATATTGCTTTAGTATACGAACTAATATTTTAATATATAATTTAGCCTTCCTCTTATTCCAAAATCTCAATACTTTTGTTTTGTTCATCTAATCTATTCTAAACTCATACTATCGTACTGACTTTCCAATGTACTCAGCACTGTTTTCAACCCCTTAGCTGTTTAACAAACTGAAACTAGATAATCATCGAAATCAAACTGACTTTCATTCCTACCTCCAGTTCTTCCCATGCCTCTTCAACCATTCCCGTCTCATATACTTTGGAAAGTAGGTGATAGAGGACATCTATGTCAAACTCCTCTTCCTAAGACAGTCCGTTCGGATTCTCCATCCCCCACTCACACATGAGCAGTCTGAGACATGTAAAGAATGCAGATAAGTCTCCTAGTGTTTCCACCCACTCGAATTTTCTTCAATAGTTTATGAATTACGTTCAATGCTCTATTTCAACCAAATTTACTGTATCAAACGCTTTCTCGAAATCAAAGAAACAAAAAAATACATCCCAATTGGATTCCATATTCGTATCTATTAGTGACCTCATCACTGCCATGGCATCACACTTGCCCCTCCCCTTTCTGAACCCAAGCTGATCATTCCCTTAGTATTAATTTGCCCGGTTTTCCATCCTCTTATTGATGATACTGAGAACCACTTTAGCTGCTTACGAAATCAAATTTATTATTCTGAATTCCTCGCATATGACTGCCTTTCCCTTTTTTGGTACAGAGACTAACACTGATATGTCGAAATCTTCCGGCCGAATTCCTTCCTCATAAAATGCTACGAACTACTCCATTAAACTATTCCTCCCACCTTTACTTAACCCGAAATACTTCCGCCGGAATCTTGTCCACCCCCACAGCACTATTTGATGTCAATTCTCTTTATGCCCTTCCAATTGGGCCTCGCATATGCCTGAACTTAGGCTTTATGTCATATGCGACACATTCTCTTTCTGTGTCTAAGCTTGATGGCCTAATTTCTTTACCATAGAGTGTTTTCTATCGTTCTTGAATATTCTCTGGTTCAACTAATATTTTTTCTGACTTATAATTGATTGCTCTTATAGATTTTCCCTTCTTACTGCCCAACAGTGTTTTCACATTTCACATTTACACATCTTCCTGTGTAGCGTATCCATTTCACCATTTCTTTGTAAACTTTACATGTACTCGCACTGAGTCTTCCACCTCGCTACTTCTCTCTATTGTGTTCCCGCCTCAGTTTAATATTTAACTCTTTATACTCCCTTCTACCTACTCTGCATTTACATTCTTCACTTTTCTTTTCTCGTTTATCTTTCTAATCATCTTGTCCATAACTCATGTTATCCTTCTTCTTTTGCTCTTTACTGTTCCTATAGTTTCACACGTCGATATCGATATCTCTTTTTTCATCAATAGTTCCAATTCTTCCTCTATAGTACCCAGCTCCATTTCCTCAATTATAATTTTCTCTAAACCCAGTAGACACTCCTTTCTTGTTATTCCTGTAAATGATTTTAAATTCCATTTCCTAAACTATCTTCTCCGTTTTATCTTTTTGAATTGAACGCAGCTACAAATCATTATTACTAAATCTTGGTCAGAGTCTTCACCTGCTCCCACAGGACCATAAACCGTAATCGACATCGGACCATTTATGAATCCCCATAATCCAAATTACCCCCGTTTATTCGGGACGCCCGTAAAAGACAGAACCTTATATTTTAACGGGTAACTTAGGTGCAGGTGCTTCCATCTCGACACCAGCACATGGAGCCAAAATCCTAGTTGGCGGTACCTTGATATTTGCGCCAAGCGTTGGAATACTAAGTATTGATTGGTACCTTGGTGCACTTTTCTGGACAACATCCTTGGGTGGGAATTGTGGGAATAGCATTCAGCTGAAGATCGCTAAAGGTCGTACATATATCTATGAAGTGAAATTAATTAAATAATGGCACACACCATGAGAAATGCGAACTCTATACTATCACATAGGGCTAGAAATCTAGGTACCGGCACCTAAGTCATAATACCAAAGTAAGGAAGTCTAAATGGCGTTAAATTGGCAGTAATACCTGGTGCAACAAACACTGTCCCCAGCCTTTGCTTACATTGCTAAGGTGAGAGGCCTAATAATATCTAGGTACCGGCACAAACCCTTTTAAACATGTCTTATCAATAACGGAGTATTTTCACATGTTGGTGGACACGTATGTAATCGGCTAATAGGGCAATAGCTCTGGGTGGGAAAGTTGGGAAAACTCTGGATCTGAACGTGATGAAAGTGACAAAAAAGGTATGAAGTAAATATTAATTAACAGTGATTCATATAATGGCGGGATCCAATGAACTGTTGAACCGCTATGACGACTATGGAGGAAAATTTAGGCATCGATACTTGGGCATTAGTAACCTGATCGGGAATCCAGGGTACCGGTTTCAAGGTACTATTATCCTTAGAGAACAATCATTGGTCCCATTGTCTTGGTTCTGGCACCTAGAACAAGATTTCTAAGAAAATCTTGCCATCGCGTCAGGTGCTATGTCAGGTACCGATACCAGGACGGGTAGCTAGGGCAAGAATCTTACGGCGTTATTTACTGGCCTTTATCTTACGTCCATTACTTGGTGCCTAGGAATTGATTCTGACACTGGAGGCTTCTCCGGGTGTAGCGGGGCTGAGGCGAAGTTCTTCGGTCGGGGCGATACCCAGCCTCCCTCGGAGAGCCGAGGTGATGAGGGGGAATCCTAGGGTAAGCGAGGGAGCCGTTGGTCGCTGCACAACGTTTTCCACTGTTGTGTGCGTGTGTGTGTGTGTACAAGCCTTTTAGCAACGAGGGAGACGTGGGACGAGGACTGCAAATTGAGGGAGGAAGGGAGGAGGAGTAGGCGGGGGAGGGGGTTGCTTGGAAAAGGCGGAATTCGCCGAGGAGCCTTAGCGAGCACCCTTCTTTCCGCCTCCGCCCCCTTTCTGTGGGGGCGGGGGGTGGGTGTGAAGGAGGGGTCGTTGAACTCCTCGATAACAGCATGCCGAACAGAGGGGGTGGTCGGGTGGTGTGTTGGGTAGTGGTAGTGGCGACGGGAGGGTGGGGACCAGGGGCGGGCGGGAGGGAAGCTAAAAGGGACACGTACGGGAGGGTGTGAAACGTGCGAGGGTGGGGGGGGGTTAGAAGGACGGTGGGAGGCGGGCTCCCCACCCCCCACCCCCTGGGGAACGACTGACGGATGAATGAACGGAAATTCATTCCGATTTCGAGCGCTTCTCTACTTCGAGATGCATTCGATAACGGTCCCGGCATTCACTCGCGGCAAAAGTCGGCACGCGCCCCTCACCTCTCCCCACGAGAACTGGAGACTCCAGATGAGTCGGTTCCGGGAAACGATCGCTCCATCCTAAGATTTGGTCCATGGATTGGATATTGATCGATTTTTCACGGTCCTGAACACACAGTGGAACTACGAAAAATCCAGTGAAATGAGATAGATATTCAAGGGGTAGGAAGGCCAAATTAAGCAGGAAATGAAGGGAGAATGAAGTAGAGCAGATGGAGAGTGTAGGTAATTAGGCTGAATTTTGGAGGAAAGTAGTCGTAGTAATGACGATATTGGCGGCCGAAGAATCAAGTTAACGGAGTAAAAATACGTATGGGGAAGGGAATTGATGACAGGAAGACGGCGTAAAGAGAAAGTTTGAAAATAGCTTTAAGTTAAACGTCAGAAATCGAAACCTGCCTGGCCTTTTAGGTGAGAGTAATGACTCAGATTAGGAAATTTGGACACGCGGATATGGAAAAGAATGAAGCAAATAGTTGGAACGAAAATGGTAACGAAAAAAATTCAAAATATGACGGAAGAACATAAAAAAATGCCACTCAAAATTTGGAGAAGGTAGAAATAATTGGGTGGTCGAAATATTCAGTGGTCGTGAAATATCGAAAGCCTTAATAAAAAGGAGAAATTAGTCAAGAGGAGTAAAGGCCTGTTGAGAATATGCTTTCGGACAGACATACGAGCCTCGTACAAGCAGTTGGATACCATGAGTATATGACTATGAAAATAATATAGGGCAAACAAATGAAAACTTCCACTGTACATCATACGGAATAGGAGTTAGTGGGATCTGCCTTTTGTAGATTGATTACGTATGGTTTATTGGCTTCATGAACATTTCCAGGGCATATTGCTATGCTCTTGTTTACTTCTTTCTTCAATTCATCATATCTCCTATTCCATTCTTCTCGAAGCTACCTCTCAAAAGCAATCCACGTTCCACTACCACCGTATTCCAAACTTTACGCCATCTGAAGACGGTACACAACCAAAGCGGTGGATCTGTTTGATACGCCAAAAATTCATTGCCGACTGGACTTCTCTGAATAGATTTGAAAATCCTCAACATAGTAATTAAAATAATTATCATCTTCCAAGTCGTTATTTTGTCAATTAATATCATGAACCTCAGCGGTATAGTTGTGATGGACATGAGATAGATAATTTGTACAGAAGTGCGAAAATACTCCTTTCAATATGAAACGATATTTTACTCACATCAAACCCGTTCAATTCACCCATCACCCGCACATGGCCTCTGATATTAGGTTGAACGCTCATATTGACATGAGAGCATGGGAACACAACGCAAGTAAAAGTGTTCATGCAAAAGGCAATTTTCTATGCACGTGCACTTCATTACATCAATTGGAATCCTTAATGTGCCACACGACTGAGATGCCCTAATATTTAGTATTTTTTATCAATCTGCAAGCAACCTCTAGAGTATGTGGTAGGGGGAGAATGCACACCAGACTAATTTTGTCCCGAATATGCCCCTACAGCGGTCGGACATTGCCATTCTGATCCTTTATCGTTTGTGGAAAAAATGACATTCTGTTCTATACTTAATCTCTATAATTTTATAGGCATGATTTCATCTACCGTGGTATGCTGGGGGTAATAATTCATATTCTATAATGGAAATAAATATCAACCAAAAATTAAGACTCCTAATTATTTTTGCAAAGCTGTCAACTTGTATTTATAAAAGACGACCTATTTTTCCAGCTACATAATATTTGCATTAACTTGGATTTTTTTAAATGTGTTTTATTCTTGGATTAAAAGGTGCCCAGCTATCAATCAGGGGCTGGAAAATGTTATACATTATGTTTAAGGCACATATGAGAAAGATTGAAACATATAATTTCAATAAATCTAATAATGGTATGAAATTTTCTATTTTGTAACACACCTACTAATTGTACATTATAAATGGATGAATGCAGCGCCTGAAAGGGTTGGGAGCTTGGCATCTACCCGGAAAGTGCCGGGTTCGAATCTGGATGCCTCTAGACGTCCAACCAAACCTACCATGAGTTATTTTTCTTGACGTGCGAACTTTCCAGGAAACCCTAAGTGGTACAGGGAAACGAACTGGCCCTCTCATTAGCTGGAATGTGTAAATTCCATGCACCGTAGTGTTCCAAAAGAACTTAATGATTGATGGCTGCGGCTCTTTCGTATACAAAGAATGTGATCCGTAATAGGACTAACCGCTACATGAAATTAATCTTGATAAAACAATTTTCGCATTTTTCCAAATTAATATCCGTTTATTGTATTAATATCGTACGTTTGAAGGGCTCAGTTTCTGCTCAATTTTTCTGCAAAATAAGACATTCCGCACAAACATACATTTCCCCCTCATTCGAACTCACTAAAAAGTACTCAAACACACCTTGTTATTGACAATAACGAAATTTCACTTTGCACTTAACAAAGAAAAAATTGACTACACCCGTTTAAGTATTTAACTCCTTATTGGAAAATCTCACAGAAAAAACATAACTTATAAACTTCTACCTAATGGAAAGAACGACTTCGGGACATGGAGAGGAGTCCTCTCCGGCAATTATTCATGCTAACAATTTCATATTCACATTCCAACCGCCGCAACAAGGAAACGAATGCGAGAAATTTTACAACGAGAAAACCATACGAGAGATTTGCACCCGGATCCCTTGATCCAGCCGAGTACTTTTCAGCCACTTGAGCTGCTAGGGCATCGCCCTCTAACAGCAGTGTGAATCAATGCATATGATGTAGATTATACTAATTTTGAGTATGTTGAAGAATGTCTGTTAACGTATTCTGTATTGGTTTGTTCTGTTGTATATTGTAGATCATGAAGATTTGACTACTATTGTATATAATAAAGCCTATAATACTATTATATATGATGAAGATTGTCTGCAAGTGTACTTTGTATTGACATGTTCTGTCTCAAATTAGAAATACGAATCACATAATCATAATAATAGATATTAAACTATATTGATATAGCTGTTTGTAACCGTTGTATTTTTGTAGTAGAGTTATGAGATTACTTAACAAGCTTGGAAAAAAGTTGATACAGAATATATGTAGTTGTGTAATTGAAACATTTTATAACTGTCTCTTTTTTATGTTTACGTGGCAACTATTGCCAAGTCAAAACTGACTGGCTTAGCAGGACGAGGATGAGTATTCTATTTATACTACTATTTTATATTCTGAAAATTGCCTGTACGAGTACATGTCTTTTGTACTGAAATTTTATATTCTACAGCAAAGAGTCTACAGTCAAAATAAACTGAACTTCTCATAAAAAATGGAAAAAATCAAGACTTCGAAGCAATATATGTAGGCCTCCGCGTGGATTCGAATTCCGGCGTTGGCGAATGATAATGTCACTGCGAAAAATCTCGTATTCGCGTGCAGACCAGAGTGTGATCCCCCGGCACTTTTGCATTTATTTAATGAAGCAGGTAAGTCTTGATGAGCTATTGGTGCGTTTAAAATGTGGTTCAACACTCGAATGCAAGCGCAACACGATGGAGAATATAAGTAAGTGGTTGGGTGACCAAAGGAGTCACTTGATGATTTATCCCCCGGGGGGGAAGGGGTCTGTCCCCTCCTCGCCGTGTCGCACGCCCGCCTGGTGCCCTGTCCCCGTAGTGTACTTCGGATCGAGGGGGGGGGGGCACGGAGACGGGTGGGGGTGGTGGTGTTCCTCCCGCAAACGGTTGAAGAGAGGGCAGTGGCCTCCAGTGCCCCACCTTTCTCTCCACCTCCCTCCACCCACGCCCCCGAGAGGGGCAGAAGGGGGGGGGTGTCCGAGGAAGGATTTAGCGGCTCTCCCTCCCCCCCCACACCCTCCGAGCGGGAGATCACCTACCCGCCCATCCAGCACACCGAAGCACGATTCCTTATGTCAATAAAGAGCGCCATTCCGATGTCCACCCTTGAGCGGTTGTGATGCGCCATAACCAGGGCCACGCTCGAGTCGTACTGATTTTGTGTCGCCGCTGTAGAGAAGACGTTAATTACGCATTACTCAAAAGTGAAATTGGGAGGTAAATTTAAGTTGGAACAGTTGGTAGTCAAAGTTATTGACCATTAAAAAAACGGATTTTGGAAAGGAAGGAATCGACCTGGTGGCGACCCTCGCTATTTCGCTCCAATCATCATCACCTTTGTCGCAACATTTATTAAGAAAGTAATTGACTAATTCCAACTGGAAGGGAACATCGATTAGCCTCTCCATAATTAAATGGACTAGGACTAAATATTCCATGATATATGTTTCTTAGTGGGTCACGGTAATCCAGGGGGTAGCTTTGGACTGCTGACCGGAGGGTTCTGGGTTCGATTCCCGGGCGAGGTACTCTGGGCACCTGCAGCTCCACTATGTGATTTTTCGGGTACCAGATCTTCCTGGGAAACCATAACTGGCACAGGGAAAGGAACTGGCCCCCATACCCTGATGTGTGAATATTCACACTCCGTCGGGCTTAGTACTGGGTGAACTCTACCATCACCTACAAAACCGACCTTCGGGTAGAATACTGTGTTTATGGTTTATATGTTTCTTAAATATCATTCATCTCCGATGATTTTAAAATGTGCTTGTGGCTTATTAAATAAATGTTGATCCAATCCTTCAGGACTCTAGAACAAGTTTATGTATTTTTCTTTTCCAGTAACTCATTTTTAATTGGCGAAAAGCAAATATTATGGCGAAGTTGCACGAGTTAATCAACTTGACCCCTACTGACGACGGGTGACTCTGCATTACGAGGTTACTCGTAGGTTTCTAGGTTGCCTGTCCAGATGAGAGACTAAGAACGGATTGTGTGCATGGCTCCTCTAATCTTATTAACCAGACAAGAACAGGAAAATAAAATATTTCGCTGTATATTTGAGTAAAGTAGTATAATATAATGCATTATACTGTATAGTCCAGATTTAACTGATGGTAATATTGGAAGGGGATTAAAGTGTTGGAAACAAATAAGGTAGCGGGGGTAGACAGCAATCCCGCAGAACTATTGCAAGGTTACTAAAAGGTGGGGAGGGGATTTTTTTATGGACTAATCCGTAGCATTTTAAGGGAGGGAATTGGCCGGAGGATTTCGTCATTTAAGTTGTGGTTCCTATCCCAGAAAAAGGACCGGCAGCCGAGATATGAGGACTACAGAATAATAAGCTTGATATCGCACGCAGCTAAAGTGATTCTTAGGATCGTCAACAAGAGGATGAAGAGAAGGGCAAATTAATATTTGGGGGATGTTTAGCTAGAATTCAGAAGGAGGAGGGGAAGGACAGTAAATAGGAATACATTGGGGAGACAGGAGGTTAATCCGCAACCTGTACATGTCTCAGACTACTCCGAGGCGAGTGGGGAACGGAGAGTCCGGATGGGCAGTGTTAGGAAGAGGTGTAAGGCAGGGTTGCCCATTGTCACCGGTACTGTTCAACGTATATGTAGAGGAAATGATTAAAGAGGCATGGGAAGAACTGGAGGTAGGAATGAAAGTCGGAGGGGAATTCATAAAATCAGTTACATTTGCTGATGACCAAGCTTTATTTTGTCAGTCAGCCAAGGGGTTGCAAGCATTTCTGACTGAATAGGAAATTCAGTGTGATAGGTATGAGACAAGAATAAATGTAAACATAACAGAGGTTATGCGATTTTAGAAAAAGAGGAAGGCTAAGTTTAATATCAAATTAGGAGTCCATAAACTAGAGCTGGTGCAATAGAGCACGTATCATGGAAGTGTTCTGGACAAAAATGGTCAAAGAATTAGGGTCATAAGAAGAAGAATGTTTTCGGTAGAGAATATATCATAAGGAGGCGGTAATCGGTAACAGGGATGTTGAGTAAGGATGTTAAAAAAGGGCTCGTCAATATTTTAATTTGGCGCGTGGTTTTGTTCGGCGCAAAAACATTCCAAACAAAACCCAATCCAGCAACATACTCTACATCAGGTCCCTCTTCATCTCTGTGTACTTCCTTCCTCCCTTCATCCCGTCCAACATCCCTATCCTGTTCCTGCCCTTTCCTCGTTTGCCCAACATCCTCCCCTCTAATACCTTCTTCAACATTGCACTACCGCTCAATACGCCTTTAATCAATTTTTCCTGCCTCCATAGGATTTCTCTCAACAAACCCCTCTCCTCACCCACCATCTCCAGTACTTCCTCATTTGTTTTCCTTTCGGTCCATTTCACCTTCTCCATCCTTACCACACCCACATTTCAAAAGCCTCCAATCTACGTTTATCCTCCTGCTTCAGCAACCACGTTTCCGCGTCGTACATACTAGGCTCCATATCAGAGATGACGACGACCGAGCCGTCGAAACGTCAATACATACTCTGAGTGCCCTTCCTTTGTTTCTGTATGTTGAATGTTTTGTATCCGTGTGTTTGTGCGTCGCCGGAGAGCGTCAATTTCAAAGATATTTAGGCACGCACTCATATGTAAATAAAACACATTTAGCTTACAAAAATATAGAAAGATGCAAAAACTAATTGTTTTTCGTTGGCAGTAACAGAGAGCAGCAGTGATTGAAAGGCGACTCATAGGGAGCAATGTGCACAGAAATAGGGAAGTTGGCCAGGCATGAACATTTGTTAAAATTCCGGGTGTATGTTGCTGAAAAATCATTTCTTTTAACGTGATTTGGGGATGGAGCGTTTTTTGTGGAAGTCATGGGGAACATTTTAATGCAGATATTACTGGTGATGTCTCGGTTTTACGTTGCTGACCAATATAATACATGGTTTTAATTTTTTGAAATTGAAATTTTGATATTGATAGAGGAGTCAGAAGTGAACGAAGTGAATTTAAAGAGAAAGTTAAGACTTGAAATGAAAGGATTTATAGAATCTGTAGCGTTTGTTTGAAGGAGAAAACTCTCATCGATATATCGGGTTAGTGAAAGGGCTGCAAGGTTTTCTTGAAGTTTCCCTGAGCAATAATTTGCTGTTTACCAATCAAAATGACTCACCAATTGATACAAACTACAGGGCACTTCTAATTGAGCAGGTAGTGTGAAATATTCAGGTAAAATTTCTGTTCATCGGATTCTCGTGGGGAACATTGACAATCTCAAGAATGTCACCCACGAAAGTGACAAAAGTATTTTTTTCGAATGCCTCATTAGAAGGGAAACAACACACATTTTCCGTGCATATCGTATTTATTTCAATCATTTCTTTGCCCGTTGCGGTTTCACGATGTCAATCACTGTATTATTTATCTCGTTTAAACAACGGACGACCTGAATTACCTACATTTTAGGTCTGTCAGACCGCACGCAAGTCTTGCAGCCCCAAAAAAACGATTCATTTGTACCCTGGTAGGGTGTGTAGCAGGAGTAGTTACTCAACGAGCATGTCCCATTAGTGTCACACATGACTAAATTGGCTTCTGTTGATATAGAATCCTTAGTTATTTAGAAAGCAATAAAAGTAACGAGGGTGAAGAACAACTAACAGCAAGTACTAAAGCTGTTTTGGAGGCCAACTACTACCAATTTGCCAGTATATATATAAATACGTACATACATGTATCATTCACGCCCTTTCTAACCGAGATAGGCAAAATTAAATAAAAAAACACTGATTGAGGCAACCCTCACCCCCTACCGCTTCATAGCTTCATAAGTTTCGCCTATCACTATTCACAAAATTGGAAAAAATCTGGGTTTAATGAATTTAGAGGCATAAGCTAAAAATGACCACGGTCTACTTTCACCAACAACTCCAAAGGCCACATTGACATAAACTATTGTTGCTGCTTACAGTCCTACCCTCCGCCATTAAGTTCTGTCTACGTAATACACTCACTCGCAAGACGTGGTAAACCGATTTGGAGGACCATTAATTATTAAATTAAAATTTGGAGGACAATCAATCATTAAGGTTTTACAGTGCACATTTACATACTTTATTAATTGACAAATTAAAAAAATGTCACCTCCGTCAGTCGTCGCATTTAGCGTATTCGTTATGTGATTTGGGATAAAACTATTTCATGTACCCATTTTGTCATTGATATTTGGAGGGATTTGGCATAAAGCATACCTGATTTAACAGTATTGTTTTTCATGTTCACTTCAATTATTTACATAGGGAGTCCTTTAGATGAAAATGGAATGAGTACAGGGAAAATTAATGGATTGAATTCGTTTGGCAAAGAAACTTGCATGGCATTCGAATAAAATGAATGACGGCAGACCCGTGTGTTGACAAAGAGGATTCGCGTTGGTGTTTTTTGGGAGGAGAGCTGCTGGGTGCGGGTAGTGACAGGGAGAAGAGGAGCAGGTTCTCTCCAACACTACTACATGCCGCTGCAGCAGGGCAGTCGGCCAGCTCGGGTTAAAACGTTCCGATATCATTTGTCACCCGGGTATTCTTTCGCCGAATACCCTTGGGTGCGGTGCCAAAGCTTCCAGTTCCGCTTCCTCACGCTCAACAGATCCCGGTAAACAGATCGTCAATGCCCTGGCACCATTCGCGGGACATTTCTGCGAATTTCTGTGTTCCCCTGCGAATCTCGGAGACTCTCGTTCCTCCCCATCGCTCGCCTCGAGGGGCAACCACAGGATCAACAAAACCGCGCTCAACTAACCGCGCGAGTAATTGCATTCAGTAGGCCACCGAACCTGAAAAGAATTAAAGGCGCTCCTTTTTGCAAGCGATAAGTAAACGTCGCTCATTGTCGTTCGAAAATAGAAACCGAAGGCAATTGAAATCGTTCGACATTTGTTTTACGGTCGCTGAAAAACTGCACGGCTTAGTTATGCAGTGCCATTTTTTCTTCGTTTCATGTACTACGTGCACCATCCAATTAATTTAAAAATTTTCTATCGGGTTGTAGTGGAATGGTCTGGACTACGTGCTGATGATCTGGGAAGCGACACCCGTCGCGTGCATGAAAGCCAACATTCACTCCAATGTCCTTTTGTTCGAAAACGGTCTTAGTATAATATTTAAAGGGGTGCACAAGCCACTTTTCTCAACGAAGAGAAGGAAGAAACTTCTGAGAAATGAGTTCCTTCCTTCTCTTCCTGGAGAAAGGTGGCTTGTACCACCTAAAACTCGAAAACTATTCAGTTTCTCTTCTTTTTTGTGTGTTTCTGTGTTTCTGTCTTTGTTCGTTAGTGTTAACTTCATATACATTATTATTCACATCCGTGAGTCTTTCACTTAAGTTTTAAATACACAACATTTGGACAATATTACAACAGGACACGAAAATATAAATAGATAACAGGTATATATGCGAATATATACACATACATACGTACACACACGAGCCTAGAAAGGTCTGCTTATGTTGTGTCTGCAGTGCATAAGCCCGCCATTTCAATTGAATGGAAATAGACACCCCCAACGATTCCCTCTGTCGGTCCACCCTAGCCTCATCCACCACGTGAGCGAATCATATGTAAGGGGTCGTGCATGATGACTTCGCGGTGCGAACAAACAATTCGTTTTGAGGTTAAAAACGTGAAAGGCATCCATCCCATAAGGTGCGGCGAGCGAAAATAGTTTATTTACTGCCGGAGCGAATATAGACGCATGACATTTACATTCTGCCAGGTAAGCCACTTAAACGGTGCGTGAATAGGACGTCGAGTCAAAACCTCGTGTGCTTTTTTGCGCTAACCACAAATATACACGTGCTATAAGTAAAGCGTAGGTATTAAACAACCATTTGCAAGATATGTGCATTATATGCTACCAATTATTGAGCATATTTTTTGGTCCATATAAATGTCGCAAAGCATCAGTTTCCTCGTAGGGCAATTACATTCGTGGAGTTTTATGAGTTGCATGTCCAGCTACCCTGGATGATTTGAGGGTTTTAGAATCCAAACAGTTGGCTGAAGCAAGTTGTACATACGAGGGTCATCCGGAAAGTAGTACCCGTTCGTGAAATAAAGACACATAAGTAAATATTAACAAACATAAAAAATTTTATTTGAAAGAGGATACTTTAAACTACTTCTCAACATAATCTCCAAGCAAATTAAGGCATTTGTCATAACTTGTGACAAGTTTCTGTATTCCTGCTGCATAGTCCTTCGCCGCCAGCTCATTGAGATACAGGGTCACTCCTTTAAGTTCTTCATCGCTGTCAAATCTTTTTCCTGCCAAAAAGTCTTTAAGCTTTGTAAAGAGATGAAAATCTGAAGGGGCCAAGTCCGGGCTATACGGTGGATGGTCGAAAGTTTCCCATTTGAATTGCTGCAAAAGTTTTTGTGTTATCCCAGCTGCATGAGGCCTGGCATTGTCATGAACGAGAATGACACCAGTAGACAATAGACCTCGCCGCCAATTTTGTATTGCCCGCCGTAATTTCTTTAATGTTTCACAATACGCATAGGCATTAATAGTGTCTCCACGGGCCATAAAATCAATAAGCAATACACCTCGTCGATCCCAGAAAATGGTTGCCATGAGTTTCCTGGTGGACAGAACTGTCTTGAATTTTTTTGGTTTGTTTGGTGAATGAGCATGATGCCACTCCATTGACTGTCGTTTACTCTCAGGTGATGCATAACAAACCCATGTTTCGTCACCAGTAATTATGCGAGTCAAGAAAGAGTCTCCTTCATCAGAATAACGTCCCAAAAACGTCAGTGCTGCAGCCATACGCTTGGTTTTGTGCTCATCTGTAAGCATGCGAGGGACCCATCTTGCACAAATTTTTGCATAATGCAGATGGTGTTTAACAATTTCATGAACAATTGTTCGAGAAACATTGGGAAAATGCTCACAGATGTCATCAATTGTGACGCGCCGATCGTTCCTCACGAATTCGTCAACTGAGCTCACCAGTTGGTCTGTAATGACAGACGGTCTCCCCGAACGCTCATCGTCGTGTGTGTTCCCCCTCCCCATGTTGAAGTTGCGACACCACCGCCGAACAGACGACTCGTCCATTACATTGTCTCCATACACCTCCTTTAATTGGCGATGAATATCACATGGGCGAACGTTTCTTGCATTGAGGAATTTAATCACTGCCCTCACTTCACAACTGGCGGCGTTCTCAATTTTTTTAAACATTGTAAACAATCACAGAAACAACACAGGCAATGCTAGCGTCACGCAACTTGGCTCAGAGAAGGCAGACAAGCCACTGAAGCTATCTGGCCTCGTCCAGCGGCTACTCGCGTCGTCAGCACTTCATGCGGCACGAACGGGTACTACTTTCCGGATGACCCTCGTAGTAAAAATCAAATTCTTTAATGAAGTAGCTTTTTGAGGAATTATAAATAAGAGGTAGCGAACTTAGAACATATTCTAACGGCAACATCCAATTCGAGTGCCAAGTTTTGGTGTTCGAGGTAAATTCTAGACTTAAACAACAGACTCCGATCCGGGGTTCGGCTTTGGCAGATGAGGTTAAAGTTACTTTATCTTGCGAGTGTACGGAGTTATTGACGCGGTTCGGTCACTTCTCCGTGCTATCGGCAAATGTGCTAATGACTCCCAGTACCCAAAATCATGCAGCAATGGAGATAATGGTTTTTTTTCATATGTATCACCCGGTTGTAAAACCTGGATCCACCGGTTAGTCTGAGAGCACTACGATCTACCCCTGGATTACCGCAACCCACCATACACATGTAAATGCTCTTCTCAATGGAGGTGTGTGTATGTATCTACATTAACAACACCTACATATTTAGTATTCATATCCGAACTCCGTGGGTCGCGGTAGTCCAGGATTGGACAACTGACCGGAGGGTCAGGGTTCCATTTCTGGGCACCCTCAGCTCAACCCTAGCTATGTGACTCTTCGGGTACCAGATCTTCCTGGGAAACCATATCCAGCACAGAGAAAGGAACTGGCCCCCCTACTCTGATGTGTGAATATTCACACGCCGTCGGGCTTGGTACAGGGGTGAGCTCTACCATCACCTACCAAACCGACCTTCGGGTTGAGTACTGTTTTTTTTTACTTCAATACACAAAGACATGTTAATATTTTCTGCCATTTATTAATTTTAATACGATAAAAACAGTTCTCTCATACCTGTTAGGAATAAAACACTATGTAATTAGTTAAAATCATTTTTTTAATTTTGATAGTACTTTACATGTATGTTTTGTGGATAAAGTATTGCATAAACCTCGACAATATGAGACTGATATCTCAAGCCCCTGGGGCTATATATTGTTTCTCTTTCACTTGTGTCGATTCCTGAAGTTGAATCTTTTTTAAAAATCTGGAAAGCTAACAAATAATTTACTACTATTAAAACTAATAGATTCCAAGGAAAACTACATTAGATCAAAATAGAAGTCCATTGCTCCTCAGTGCTTAACTGTAACACCCACATTCCTGGGAAGAAATATTTATTTCGCAATATCCAATCAAGAAGATAAAACCCTCCGAAAGTTCAATAAATAATTGGCATTAGTTTCTGTGGCTACGCGTTTGAATCTTGCACGACCTCGTGGACTAGAAACGCTATAAAGTAGCTCGTGAGGCACGGCATCAACCTTGGCTCGTGGAAGATTGGACAGCGGTTTGAGGTTGTGCCAACGTTGCTCTCGAGGACGACTGTGAAAAAATACCTCTTAATATTACATGCATTAAATTTCGTGAAATGATTCAACCAGCAAAATATGACTAATCACCATTTTGAGGACTATTAAAAAGCATTAATTCATATTCAAAGATTAAAAGAGGCGCATTTCATAGTATTGCTGAGAACCGAATATTCTATTTGGATTTTTATAGTCAACAGCAAAAAAAACATCCATTCTTCTTTAGACTGAATAAAAATAAAATAAGTTCTAGGACGACGGAGAATTTGGCTTGGAGCCGTATGCCAAGCCATTATTCAACATTTGTCACATAGTGGCATCCAATCATCTATCTCTCTCCCTCTTGTTCTCCGCAGAAATTGGAAACTTGTATTTGTGATTACTACCGAATCCTAGATGCCTAGAGGCCATAGGAGCATATATTCATTATAGAAGCCGTCGCAATCGATACAGAAGAGAATTACAGTGGCTCTTGTTGTGTGAAGTGATAATTATATCCTTATCTTATCAGTCACCGCAGATAGTCGAGCCGTATCGCATTGGATTTTCCCGTCCCGAAAACAATTACGCCTATAGAGAAAAATAGGCATATTTTTCAATCAAAGCGTTTCTCAAATAACCACAAGAAAAGCGTGGAAGCATTCCGTAAATTATATTTCCATGATAGCAGCTCAGGTAGCAACAGATAAGGGTGAAGGGAATGGGAACCATCTTTTGGGGCATAGATACCGCCTCGTTATAGTAATAATTTGTTGACGGAGACCACCGAAACTTTCTTCGTCTTCAGATCTCACCGACTTCTCTTCCCGCCAGTGCCGTGTCGATGGAGGGAGGCGCCATCCGACGACGAAGAAGAGACCAGCAGTCTACGCGGAGCAATTCGCCACTTCGAACCTCGCTCGCCCCCCGTCGCTACTGCATCGCACCCCTCTCTTGTCTTCCCACCGGCCAACTACTCCAATCTAACTTCTTAATAGGGGTGCTTCGAGTTGGGGAGACCGTCGTGGAGCGTACCTAACTTTACCCGAAGCGAAAATACCCTCGACAATAGCTGCATTTTCCTTCCCGAAAGGATTCCAATTCAATACAGAGGGGCAAACTTGAGAAACTAAATATTTCAGAATTGCTGACTTTTATTGATTGATACTTCTCATACAAATCGGTACAATCAAAACCTCACAGTGCCGTTTCGACTTTTTTTTAAATATCTGGCGAATGTTTTCTTGCGGGCGCATATCCGTTGTGACGTCATTAACAATGAAACCTTATGTGTCTCATTTCCTTTGACAAATTCCAAGAAACTGCGGTAGATGCCGCATATATGCTTACAGCACCAGAATTAATTGGTTTTCCAACACAATGGATTTCTAGGTTAAATTTTTAGAAGAAAAGATGCTAAATTCACGAATTGGGCTGTATTTTAAACTAAATTTGATTAGTAGTAAGGAAGTGATCAAATTAACGCCACGATTTCAGCAGGGTATTAATTTGAGGCAATCATACGTAAAAACCACCATTCACGACGTCCTATTTTGGAATAGGAAATGTCAAGAAAATCTTGGTGATAAGTTATGAAAGGAATATTACTTCTAGTACTAATTTACTCCGTACTATGAGATGCCCATCCGTAACTCTCATGTCGCATAATGAATTGCGACCATCGTGATGCTACACTTGTTCTATGATTGCGACATACATTCTCTCCTCTACTCCAAGCCCCCTGAAATTCTCTTCGACAACACTCACTCATGATTTTCTCGTGCAACTTCTTCAGCTCAAGCCATTTGCTGTTTTCTCTCACCTCTCTATGGCTGTTGATTCGACTCTCATCCAACACCTCCCTCGACATGACCAAAAAGCGAATGGCACTTCTTCTACACTCGTCTATTGCCGATGGATCTGATCAACTCTTTCTTTCATGACAATCCACTCATTCTCATACCATACAACTTATTCTTACCATAGGCACACTCACCATACACAGTCCCCAAACAAACACATTTATTCAACATTTTGGCTTAGCCTGGCACGCAAAAGTTTCGCTTCAATTCATTAATATGGGGAGACGCATGTAACCATGATTATGAATTCATATCAAGTAAATTTTTTCCTCGTCCCTAACATATTTTTCGGTTGAGTTTCAGCAACTCCTTCCCTCTGATGTGCCAGAGGTTAAAATTTCTAATTAGATATCAAGGGGGTGCCCGGATAAAGTTTATCTCATTTTTGTTGGGTTAAATTTAGATTTTGGTCACACTTTCTCAACATTTTAAATTGTATTTTTACACACATGACAACGTTAGCTATAAATAAACAGAAGCGCAATAAATTACTAGAATATCGTCGGACCTTAAGGGTCGCTAAAAGCTGATGCCACAACTGTTGCGCGATTAGGAGTCGTTATATTTCATAGGAGACCATAGGATTTCGTGCTGTGACTGCCAACAGATCTTACGCCACGCCATGGACGAACATTTTCGGCACGTGGAGTGGGACTCTCTCCCCAGAGTGGAGAAGATCCATTCAAATACAAGTTGTAAGTCAATCAATATGAGTACTAATCCCGAGTACGCGGATGTGGCGTTCCATTCACACGAGTCGTGTACACTTAAGAAAATGGCAAACCTTATTTACTGGAATAATATTGCACTCTCAAGCTCCGATTCCTTAATTTATGACAATTTTTAGAGAAAATTGTGCAATTCAAGCTTACATAACATGATTACCAATATGGATGGAAAGAGATGGAAAGAGGTAACATAGATGTTTTAGGCCTCTGCGAGGTGAGATGGAAGGATTGCGGGGATTACTGGAGTGACAATTATAGAGTAATATACAGCGGCGGGGACGAGAGCCAACGAGGGGTTGCCGTAATTTTAAATAAAGGGGTAGGAAGAAGCGTAGTCAACATAGAGCAAACGACAGATAGAATTTTACTCGTAGAGATTAAAGCAGAGCCGACGAACTTGGTCATTATTCAGGTATACATGCCACCGAGCAACCACAAGGAGGAAGAAGTCGATAGGATGTATGATGAGTTAGAGGATATCATCGCGAGTGTTCCTGCAGGGAAACATTTGATAGTGATGGGGGATTGGAATGCGACGGTAGGCGAAGGAAGAGATGGTGGTGAGGTGGGGGACTATGAGTTAGGCACGAGGAATGAACGCGGGGAGAAAGCAATTGAATTCTGCAGGAGACAGGGGTTAGTCATCACTAACACATGGTTTAGACACCACAAAAGGCGTAGGTATACATGGAAAATGCCAGGTGACTCAGAAAGGTATCAGTTAGATTATATTATGGTTAGGCACAGGTTTAGGAACAGTGTGATAAATTCGCACAGTTTCCCAGGAGCGGATGCGGACTCTGACCACAATTTAGTTGTTATGAAATGTAATGTTCGTTTCAAGAAGATAATACAAGGGCGGCGGGTTAGGAAATGGAATTTAGAAGCAGTAAATGGATTAACGAGGAAAGAGTATCAGCAGGCTGTAGAGAAAATGATGGATGACGGTAAAGAACTGAGTACTATCGAAGAAAAATGGGAATGTATCAAGAAAGGGATATTGGAAGCCGCAAAAGAAACAAAAGGAACCGTTAACGAGAAAAGAATAAGGAAACCATGGGTAACGGATGAGATGATTGCAAAGATGGATGAGAGAAGAAGATGGAAAAATGTAAACACAGAGTTAGGCAAAATGAAGTACAAAGAGTTAAACAATAAATTGAGAAGGGCCACAAATAAAGCAAAAGAAGAATGGTGGAAAACGCAATGCGAGGATATGGAAAGTTTACAGAAGAAGGGTGAAATTGGTGCTCTATACAGCAAGGTTAAGTTATTATCGGGAAGTAAGAAGGCAAGATGTGTGCTAACAGTTAAAGATAAATGGGGTAAGATAATAGTTGAACCAGGAAAAATCCAAGAGAGATGGAAGGAATATATAGAAACACTGTATGGTAAAGAACTTAGGCCGACAAGGTTAGACATAGAAAAGGAACATGACGTAGAAGAAGATAGCTTAGGTCCAGGCATACTCGACGATGAAATAGAAAGGGCATTAAAGGAGATGAAAGCAAATAAGGCTGTGGGGGTGGACAATATTCCTGTAGAAATGTTGAAATGGTTAGGGAAAGGTGGGAAGAAGGCCATATATGTACTGATTCGTAGTATCTATGAGGAAGGAATCTGGCCGGAAGATTTTGTGAGATCGGTGTTAGTTCCTATTCCAAAAAAGGCAAAGGCTTCGTCATGTGAGGATTACAGAACAATAAGTTTGATAACCCACGCAGCTAAAGTTATTCTCAGGATCATCAACAAAAGGATAGAGAGTAAGGCAAATGATTACTTAGGGGATGATCAGTTTGGGTTCAGGAAAGGAAGAGGTACGCGTGATGCCATTGCAGTAATGAGATCACTAGTCGAGAGGAATATAGAATACAATCAGAACGTTTTTGCCTGTTTTGTAGATTTCGAAAAAGCGTTTGATAGAGTGAATTGGGAAAAATTAATGCGTGTATTGCAGAAAATAGGAATGGATTGGAGGGACAGGAGACTGATCCGCAACCTGTACATGTCTCAGACTGCTCAGGTGCGAGTGGGGAACGGAGAGTCCGGATGGGCAGTGTTAGGAAGAGGTGTAAGGCAGGGTTGCCCATTGTCACCGGTACTGTTCAACGTATATGTAGAGGAAATGATTAAAGAGGCATGGGAAGAACTGGAGGTAGGAATGAAAGTCGGAGGGGAATTCGTAAAACCGGTTAGGTTTGCTGATGACCAAGCATTAGTTGCTCAGTCAGCCCAGGGGTTGCAAGCATTGTTGAGTGAATTGGAGGTTCAGTGCGATAAATATGGGATGAGAATAAATATTAATAAAACAAAGGTTATGCGATTTTCCAGAAAGAAAAAGGCTAAGCTAAATATTAAAATAGGCGGGGAAAAAATAGAGCAGGTAGAACAGTTTACATATCTCGGAAGTGTTTTGGACCAACACGGTCAAAGTGGTAGGGACGTAAGGAGAAGAATTGCGCTAGGCAAGGAGGCTTTCTCAAGGAGGAGGGAGTTGATGACGGGGACGTTGAGTAGGGACGTTAAGACAAGACTCGTAAAAACTCTGATATGGAGCGTAGCTATGTACGGCGCGGAAACGTGGTCGCTGAAGCAGGAGGATAGACGTAGATTGGAGGCTTTTGAAATGTGGGTGTGGAGAAGAATGGAGAAGGTGAAATGGACCGAAAGGAAAACAAATGAGGAAGTACTAGAGATGGTGGGGGAGGAGAGGGGTTTGTTGAGAGAAATCCTATGGAGGCAGGAAAAATGGATGAAAGGCGTATTGAGCGGTAGTGGAATGTTGAAGAGGGTAATAGAGGGGAGAATGTTGGGCAAGCGTGGTAAGGGTAGGAACAGGATAGGGATATACTATATAAATATATATAAACTATATTTTTGGGCGGGAATAAGGAGAGAGAGAAAGAAGTCTTTCCGATTCGAAATCTACCTTGAGTTGGGGAAAGTTTGAATCCAGAGTTCATGCGGTTCACGGTTCTCCCGGGAACTGACAGTCTCTTGCCTGCGAATAAAAAGCTATGCATCTGCCATGTAGTCCTTTGAATAGTTTATAATTGATTGTGTGGTTACCATACGTGTAATACCCTGGCTCTACGTATTTCTTACATCGTCAAGCATGCTTCTTCGGCCACAGAAATAATCCAAACCAATAACAAAAGCTTTTCACCCAAAATATTTGTGATGGAACGATAAGCATGTGTCTCGTGCTTAGTACAGGGTGAATCATCACCGACCAAACCGACCTTAGGGTCCAATACTGTCAAAATATACATATATTTATAAAATATATGTACATATATAAATATATATATATATATATATATATATATCGATGATGCGGAAGTACTCACGACAGCAATATAACTTTTGGACGGCACAATAGAACACAGAATAAAACAGATAACACGTAAAAGGACACTTACACTGTAGATGATTCACACTGTAGATCACACTGTAGAAGATAATCATCTACAGTGAGTGTCCTTTTACGTGTTATCTGTTATATTCTGTGTTAAATTGTTCCGTCCAAAAGTTATATTGCTCTCGTGGGTACTTCCGCATCATCTCTCTCTCTCTCTCTCTCTCTCTCTCTCTCTCTCTCTCTCTATATATATATATATATATATATATATATATATATATATATATATATATAGATGATGCAAGTTTGGATATATATATGTATTCAAACTTGAAAATCCCGCCATACGGCGAGCAAATATTATTTTCGCACATAGAAATAGACATATAAGGAAAGGGGATAGGAAAACAGATAAAAGACCAACACAGGAAAGGTGGGGAAGGCGGTTTTGAGCAGATCATAAATGTAAAAATATTTCCTTATCCGGGATTTGAACCACGGACTTCCACTTTCTGCTCTACCAGTTGAGCTAATAAGGAAACCTGATTTACATTGAGATCTGCGATTTTATAAAGCGCCAAAGTGCTCCGATAGATTTTGCCCGAGAGATGGCGTTATGGAGCTGTTTCACCCACCAAAGGAGAAATAGACGGGACACAAGAAGGGGAAAGGACAGTAGAAAAGCATTCATACGATATTATAAAGGATAGGAACGGTGCGTTTCATGGCGCGCATGGCCAGAAGAAGAGACGAGCCACATTGGCCAAACACATATTCCTATTCCTATCCCCTTTCCTTAATTGTCTATTTCTATGTGCGAAAAATAATATATATATATATATATATATATCCCTCCCATGGACTACAACCTTGTCGTGGTGGAAGGGCTTGTGTGTTCCGATGACCCCTAGAGCTGCGCTGGCGGGAGTAATAATAATTACTCCTGGAAGGGTCACCCATGCCAGATAGGTCGACGGTTAGGAGCCAGACGAAAGGTAGTCCACGCAGCGTCTGTTCCTCAGTGAGGCGGCTGCAATGGCGTCTGACCCCAGTGGGGCGGCCATTAAGTGATGGTGTCACGTTAAAAACACTATTGAGGGTAATAGAGGGGAGAATGTTAGGCAAGCGTGGTAAGGGTAGGAACAGGATAGGGATGTTGGACGGGATGAAGGGAGGAAAGAAGTACACCGAGATGAAGAGGGACCTGATATAGATTAGTTTGCTAGGTGGGGAGTTACAAAATGTTTATTTGATAGTTGTGTCCATCCAAAAACCTACCTTAACCGGTAGATTACCTAATAATAATATATATATATATATATATATATATATATATATATATATATATATATATAGAGAAAGAGAGAGAGAGAGAGAGAGAGAGAGAGAGAGAGAGAGAGAGAGAGAGAGAGAGAGAGAGATGATTTCTTCGAAGAAACACGGAAGTGTTGAATAAAAAATTTAGACAGTAACACACAGCACGAGAACACATAAAAAGAACACTCACAATAATGTCAAACATTTTCTTTGAGATTATTGTGAGTGTTATTTTTATGTGTTCTCGTGCTGTGTGTTACTGTCTAAGTTTTGTGTATATATATATATATATATATATATGTGTGTGTGTGTGTGTGTGTGTATATATATATATATGTGTGTGTGTGTATTACATTTTAGATTATATGATTATATAACGTGATCTCCTAGTGATCAACATTCAAGGGAGCGACAGTTCAAATCGCACACGACCCAGCTTATCTGTGTTTTTCCGAAATCGTCTCTCATGTTTCCAGCGAGAGAATTCATTAATGAAAATCTGGGCCGCCTACTTTTGCACTTTTTTTGGTCTCCAGGTATACGAATTGACACATTTCCTTCTTGTGACCATAGCAATTTTGATACATGTTACAATATTAATATAAGATCTTATTTTTTCGGTAGCGACCTTTCGTTGTAACCATGGATATATCCGTTGCCACGGACGTGACACTCTTCTTTCGTTAAATATTGGGTTTGGACAATGACATCCGTTAATGCCTCTACGAGACTTGATGTAAATGATTAATCGAAGGCTCACCATTCCTAGTGATTTGAATGAAGCAGGAGTCCCCATCGCTCTGACAGAAGTTCAATCGAGGTCGCCTTTTAGAAATGATTGCCCAACCTCTCTTATGTATTTGTACCTCAGCTGTCTTACTGTCTTAAAATGCAAATGAAGTCGATTCATAGCTATTATTTCCATTTCCCAACAATTCATTCGCCGAACTTCAAACGAAAACTCAAAAGAAGTTGATTTCACGAGCGACTTCAAACGCACGTTGGGAATGCGTCATTAGCGGCGAATACTTTAGTCTTCGAGCACTTTTCAGGAAACGGAGAGATCCGAATGTGACATTATTCAATCGAAGCTACTTCTCTGTTGTTGATTCGCGGAAAATTGAATCACAGCGCCAAGGTTCTTCCCTCTTCACCATCGTGTCCAAGACGAGAGCGGCGCCTGAGCCATCATCAAATAAATTATTTTTCAGGTGCTCATGCATGCGATGCGTTTCCAAGAAAACATCCACATTCAGAAATTCAAGTCTGAATCAGTCACTTTTACCAGCATAGGTACGTACTTTCATCCTTGGGCTACTGGCGTGGACAAAATTTACAAATTATTCTTAATTCATTTCTTCACTAGATTTCACATTCCCACATTAAGACCGGCTCTCTCTGAATTGGTATAAAAAGTTCACTTAGGAACTCCAATTCGCTCAAACTATCTCACCAGTCAAAATGGCTCATAGGTGCTAAGTTCAGGCAATAAGTAAATGATAACGCCTCGCTTAACGTTGTGAAACCAGACGTTGCCAGCTCTTCGCCATCCATGATAATAGAACATCTCGGGCAATTTTCTCACTACACTTTCAACTTAACCTATCATGGTTTCGATAACTTACGTTTCTTTAAAGTAACAAAAACTGTTGAAACCTTTGTCGATTAATGTTAAAGGTAAGGTTCGAAAATTTGCTATATGTTTGTTCTATCATGATTGGTCACCTGTGAGCGTTTCTCTCCTCTTGCATCGGCCAAGAGTATACGTAACAACACCCCGTCAATTGCTTAATGTTTTGATTTGAACAATTTGTGGAAGAGTGTTCCACCCTTGACTTCGGACTTGATTACGGTCTATGTATTCACTGTTTACAAGATTAATGTAATTTTTAGACACGAGTACGGAACACGGCAGCACGTGATTGGAGAACTTAAGAACACCTTCTCCCCTTTGATTAGGATACTTAATGATTTAGACTGAAAGTATGAACAAGAACCATATTTTTCATGTTACGTGAAGGTGCAGCGCAGATCGGTCCACACAGGCTCAACTTCAAATCAAGAGGTGAGAGGTCCTTACAGACGGCTCATAGTGAAAGTAAGAAATTAACGAATGCGGAAATCATATCCACATTCATCACCCATGGATAAATACAAAAATAGTGCAGAAAATGTCCCTACCAACGTGGCCTTGATGCCTTGATTGTGTAAGATACTATCGAGCGCATTTCCCGGGAAGAGGGCTCCTTGCAACTGTAAGAGGCGGTTCTTCGTCGAAGTTTTAGTTCTGAGAAAGGTGTACATGAGCGAAGAACAATTATCAAGTGGAGGTATCTAAATTAGTTTTCAAATTCCCTCAATCGCGGATAAAACCCTAGAGCCCGACATAATCGTGGAGGGAGAGGCTGGTGCTTGAGTCGAGAGAGTGCTAATGACATTCGTATTTCGCGATGAAATCACTTCCTCGTTGTAGTGGGAAAGGGAGCAACTCAACTCCGGTCAGATTAAAATTTGGGGCCGTCCTGAAAAGATGTCCCCAGATTAGAAGGGCCCGTGTAATCGGACGGAAGTCGGTGGGAGGAATCTGAGCCTTAGGATCTCCAAAGGTGGAAGGTTTTTCTTTTGAACCACACCATTACATAATTCCACTGGTTTTTCATACCATAAATCACGAAAAATTCACTTTAGAACGAAACAGTGTTGATACAAGAAATTGTGCCCAATAGAGACATGTTGTACTAACTATCCTATAGTTCTTAAGTTCCGGAGTCCATAAGTTCGGTGCAGCCCTGAAGCCCTATATGAAGCCGTAGTACAAATCCAGCCCTGAGGTCCTAGATGACAACACCAGAAAAATGTACCCGTTTTGGTTGAGGTTAATATTCCAAATCGTTACCTCCGAACCTTATTATTCAACCAACTTGAACATTTTTGTAGATGCAGCTTCATTAAATCGTAAATTTTGCTGGTTTTAAGAAAAACTTCATTATTTCGAGCACCAGGGGAGTTCTCTGACCACGTGCTGATCGGGACTGATTTATCTCAGAATCGATCCAAATACTAAACTGTGATCTGCGCCTAAATTATGACCAGGGTATGAACGTAGTAACAGCAGAGGACCATTACCAAATGGAATTTTGGTGAGAATATTTTAATAATTTTTCTTTCAAAAAAAGGGCATTTGATAAAATTTTACGGTGTTTCGGGGAGGGCGAATAGCCGGAATGGTGTTCTTTTGGGGTTGGGGTAATCTTTGGAAACGGAAGACGTCGGGGGTCAAAAAAAGTGGCCTAAAACTTTGGATCTCTTCTCGGGATGGCTCCCCGATGGACGGCCTGGCCTCGCTAGCGCCGCCAGTCAGTCCCGAGTCGGTCAGCCATTGGTTCGATTCGGGGGCAATCAGTGGGCGGGACACGTTGGCGTTCCCCTGGCGTTCGAAAAGGGAGGGAGGGCACCGAATAAATATTCTCCGCTCCCGGGGCTTGCACTGTGGTCCTTGATTTCTCACACTGTCGCCATAAAACGTCTGGGAAAATGTTCTCTAAAACTGAAGTTTAAATCTTTCACTATTGAGTACTTTCGATCTGCGAAAACACACACACATGTAAATATTAAAAAAAATATATATGTGTGTGTGTATATATATATCTTGTACGAAAGTCTCGCGGACGTGAATAATATTCAAAGGTAGGCGAGATGGCGTTAGCCAACAAAAATATACAAAATCACATTAACAAAGGACACACACCTATTCGGAAATTTTCGGCGGCGAGACCACCTTCCCCTCCTTCCAAAGTTCCTTCTTGCCGCAGAGGAAGGTGGTCTCAAATTGACAATTTCGGAATACGTGTGATTGTCCTCTTATACCTGATTTTCTATATATTTATTGGCCTACGCCATCTCGCTCCTTCGTTCGTACGGGTCGAGGCAGTCCAGCGTAGGATTGATTACTGACCCCTGTCTGCAGGGCCCGGAATCGATTCCCAGGCACCCTCAGCTCCACAGAAACTGTGATTTTTCGGTTAGCCGAACTTCCTGGGAAACCATAACCGGCACATGGAAAGGAACTGGCACCCCTACACAGGAACGGATATACCTGTATATACGTATATGACCATTCCTGTGTTCGTCTTATATGCATTCCTATCCCTTTTCCTTATGTTTGCATCCATGTGAATGAATATGTGTTCACCGTGGAGTGGATTTTCGTGTTTGAATGTGTGTGTGTGAATGTGTGAAAAAACATATGTTTTTGGATGTGTGATGCATTCCGAATACGTAACTGTTTTTATTAGTCACTTTTTCGTAACGTGATTTCGGTTGTTTTTCCTTATGAAAAGCTACAATATATGCGTTCAACAATAACACATCAATATTGCTCTCTAACCGCTGGAAAATTAATAATTTATAGTAGAAAGTATAGGCATCGGTAATGGCACAGCATTTTAATAACATCGGCCTCAACCCGACTCCCGAAACTCGTCGGTACAACCGGGAGGGAGTGGTGAATTAGTATTGCATCGCGCTCAACCAAACAGAGAGGGTGGGGGCGGGAAGGGGAAGGTGGAGGAGCCAAAGGACACGGCGGAGGAGAGTTGCGACACGTTTTTGTTTTGTTATTCTTTTATTTTTTTCAAAAGTTTGTGTCTCAGCCTGCCGGACGTGCGCAGGTCTGCGGATGGAATTTTCCTCTCTCGCCCGCTCCCTCCACGAGTTGAGGGGGAGGGCGGGTGCGGGGGGGAGCGGACCGCAGGGGGTGAGATGGGCGGGGGAAGTATGCTTTAGCCATAACCACCCATCACGTCTCGACGTTGCGACGCATAGGGGGGCGGGAAGGGGAGGGAAGGTGAAGGGAGGAGATTCTGTACGTCTTGGAAGAGCCTTTGGAATTGCAGATGAGGACTCGTGGAGACATGGGCGGGTGTCGGTCGGTCTCTGGAAGGAGGCCTCTTTGATTATTTCCTTTCCAAGGACTGACTCTCCGTCCCTACCCGTCATCCATTCATGAAAAGGTTCAGATGAAGCATTCAGCAACGCGTACAAATGTTGTTCCTCCTAGACGACCTGGGCGATTGTGATCGTATCCCATGCACATTTCCATTGAATCAGTGAATTGTTCGTTCCCACGTAAATGAAGTGGGATGCACATAATAATCCCTTTCGTAATGTACATGTATAAGTTCCATAAAGTCAAGCCCGAAACTACGAAGTTTATAATGATTCGTATTTAAAAGTTATGCTGCCGACTTCATCCTTCAACCAGTGCGAAGAATTAATGCTCTGATCGTGAGGAGAGATCACAAAAGTAATTTTATCATTTTCATCTCAGTCACACATATTCCTCGGACGTTCCCTGGATGAATTCGATAATGGATTGGGTCGATAGTCATTTACAGCGAGTAGAATATTCATTAATGTAGACATTTCCAAGTTTCACCGGAATCCCGACGAGAGAGCACTGGGGTCACTCACTGCGTGGTCATATGTTTACATAATTTTTAGTAGAAAAAAAGTTTTTCTAATTTTGCTAATGGATGTATGGAAATTAAATCACACATCATAAACTTTAAATGAACCCTCAAACCTTCCATTAACTTTTCTAAAAGTCGTCGAAAAGAGCTTAACAGGGATACGTTACCTATTTGCGGGAAAGTATCCGAGTTTTTCCATTTTAAAAACAAAGAAGAGATGGTCATAGAATGACATATGTGTATGAATATGTTTATATATACATATGCGAATTTGTGTAGATACGATGTCTGTCCAAAAGGTATCCAACAAACGCAATATTTTGAGAAAAAAAAGCCTACCCAGAACAATTAGGCTTTAGTCCCTTTCGAAGTAATCCCCTTGGATCCTCTCACACATTTACCCCAGCGTCTCGCACACTTGGATAAGCAATCAGCAAAGTCTTTTTTCGGAATGATCATTTGCTGCCTCGTCGCATTCTCTTTCATCTATTCGACCGATTTTTGGGAAGACTGGGCTTTTGTTTCGAGTGATAACCGTAGACCCATGACTCATTTCCAGCAATTCCCTTTTTCAGAAAACCTGGGTCATAGTTTGCAGCTTGGGGCAAGTCGCCTTCAACTGCAGCAGGAAATTCCTGACGTTGACAATATAAAAGAGAATACGAAGAGGCAGCTGTTGACCATTTATGTATATATGGTATATACTTATGTATATAAATATATAGATATCAGTATATATTTATATAAAGTATATGTATGCAGGTATACATACTATAAACATAGTAATCAACCCGAAGATCGTTTTGTTAGGTGATGGTGGAGTTCACACGATACTAAGCACGACGGTGTGTGAATTTCACACATCAGGGTGTCAGTTCCTCAGGAAGACTTGGTAACCGAGAAATGACACAGCTTGGGTGGAGGTGAGGGTGCCTGAGAATATTTATATATATATATATATATCGAAGCGAACTCCCAGAAATATACGAACGTGTGTGTGCATATATATATATATATATATATATATTTTGTATATACACACACGTGTGTGTGGGGGAGTGCTCTTAGTGTTCTGGGATTAGCTTAAGCTTTGGGATGAAATTTGTTTTTCATGTTTTGGGAAAACCCAACCCTAACCACGTTATGTGAAAATAGTGAAAAACTGCTGCCAACAGCGTTCATCTGAATTTCAATCTAGCCATTGTGCTGGAGGAAGACCCCAGGCAAATGAAGTCATGCGGAGTTCCACGAGACACGGTTGCATCGTCGCTTCGGACCCAATGGGAAGAAGTTCCTGTACATAATAAGTCTTTTTTCTGCCGCAGAAAGGCTCTTTCATTCACATAATATTCAAATCTTACTTGGCAGTTACTTGTCCGAGGTGTTCCTTTCTGAATTTACAAAATTCTTAGTGATGCGTTCAATTTTTACGGTTAACTAAAACTGCATTCCATGTTGTTCGATCGATCCTGAATGGTACAAATCTTTACCGTAATTTAAATTTAAGATCAATTCAAAATGTAATTAAGTTGAGAGAGATGAGTTAATTTGCTTTAGCTAGTCCATATCTGGAAGTTGGAAAGGCGGAGGAGGAGACTATCAAGACTCCATCTCGTTCCAATAAAGCTGTTTTATTATTATTTCACTACGGGGCGAACATTTTGGATCCATGGAAGAAAACGTGAATAAAAATATTGAAAAATCGGGCTTATGACAAAATCGAACCCAAGGACTTGCGTAGGACCATGATTTAATGTCTTAGGCAAATCAACCAATTCTTGCGAGGGGTTTATGGACATATATGTGAACGAGTGTTTGTGTATATGAGCTGATATATTTCCATGTATTAACTGTCATATTTCTTTACATGCCCTAATGACCCCGCCACACTTGCTAGTCATTGTGTAGAGGTAGAAGAACAATAGTAATCGCGTATGTTAGTTCAAACACAACATTTTCTTCATAACGGACATGCATCAATGGTCAGCGGTCGTCTCAATAAAATTATTGTTTCCGTCGTTTAATTTCGTTTGATTCTGTTGTCTGGTGCGGGTGTTTCAATTCCACTAGCAATTCTATCTTGCTCTGAGAACATATTGACAGAGCAATGTGCACTGAATGTCACTAAAACGTGTATGGTCAGCAGTATGTGATCGGTTCTCCCAGAATCAAAGTATATACTACGCCGTCATTCATCATGCGTACGTGTGAGATATCTAAGGAAAGCTCAATGACAGAGGGGTTATCTTCATGTGCAGAAGTCGTGGGCCAACGCTGATAAAGAGGAGTAAAGTTGCTCAGATCATCGATATTGTTGCAAAGAGCTTCAGTGACATACGATTTCCATTTATTTCTACTGTTGTTACCATTTATTTCTACTAATGTCAGCATTATGCCCTGTTAATGAGGAAACGATCGATTGAAATTGTGACGCGCACGATTCAGAGGTCCACTAGGGAATGCTGGGGCAAGCATGTGGTGTGACGATGTCGTCAAAAACGGGAGAAAAACATTGCTATGGAGTACCAAAAGAGTATAATCCTGAAAAATTAATTAAGTTCTACATTATTTCATTACCCCAATATACAGAAAATTTGCAGATTTTTTGGGGAGCGACAAACTTCAGCTGTAGCGACACGGGGCGTTAAACCGGACATTACTATAGGGTATGTTTAAAAAAATGTAAGTCCGATAACTTTGGCGCATTGTATATGTTGTTCACAGAATTAGTCTTCGAATTACTGGCAGGCCTTAAAGAAAATCCATGTAAAATCCAAGAGAGGAAAATTTAAAAGGGGAAATTGCAGTAAATGAACCCTTCTCTCCGCCTCCTGGTTTTTAAACCGATATTGGATTCGAAACTAGGTCTTATTCATTACGAAAGGTGAGAATGGAGGAGAGGAAAATATTTGCAAATCATGAATGAAGAGAAACAAAGGAAACAAAGAAGAGCTAAGAGAAAATAATGCACTGAGAAATCACTGTCAAGAAAAAAATGAAACTTATCTCCTAGTACGGATTTTGGTCCAAGTCAAACAATAGATTTAAACTCACTGTTGTTTGTAAATATGGCATGAAAATAGAATGACTGATAGAGTATTTGGTGCTTAAAGAATACTATAGAAATCGACCTTGGTATGGGAAACGCCGTTTTTTTTTGCTAATGTATTCTAACCCCATTTAAGGCGTCCAATGCAAGGCCGGTCCATCCAAGCGTGGCACATTTGGGTCCAGCGCAGGAATGTCCACGAATAACTTTCTTAAGAGGAAAAATAAAGTTTATTTTTTTTGGAAATTTGAAATTGACATTTTTTTTACATTTCTCTTACAGCTTTTTGAGCGGTTTATTGTTTAACATAGACAACTCTTTTCGAACTAATTGGACGGCTCATTTGGCAAATTAAAAAAAGTACCATTTTATTTCTAAATTTATAAATATTTCATTTTATATGATATTTACGGTTGATGTACGAGTTTGCAGTCTTGCATACTTGTTAATTGCTCACAGAATTACAGTTTTGACGTGCGTGGACAAAAAATATTGTTTTTCTTTTTCAAAATGGCACTTAGTGATGAAGCTCTTGAGGTCGGGTCCGCAGTTGAGGGCGGTGGTGCCCTGAGGATCCTTCGACTGCGTCTGCTCAAATGTCATCTGCCAACGAAATTAAAGAAACAACAAGCTGCTGTTTAACCTCCAGTCATACCAGCGGAGTTTCTATACGGAGGGGTTAGGGGTCAAGGGAAAAATGGCAGCAGTGGTTTGCATTTAGAATTGATCGGTACACATTGGCGATGCGTCGATAGAAAGAGCCTTCCCGCTCTCCCGACCGCCGCCCGAGGCGCTCGCTGGCAATCGCGTACCCACACTCGATCCATCCAGAGGTTACGAAACGATTCCGACGATTATTAGCGACCTCCCGAGTTTCTGCAGAAGGGGAAAGGGGGGGGGGGGGGGAGGACGAGGCGTGAGTACATTCGCGACGACGCCTTTCGAAATCACAGAGTCCCATCACGCGTTATTTGTTGAAGGTTTTTTTTTACACTTCGCACATTTTTTGGTCTCCGGCAGAAATAGGCACTTTCTTCTCGTCTTCTTGGTTAGAGCGAGGGGAGAAAAATATCTCAAACGACGTCTGTTACGAGGATATACATATAAACAATCGTGAGAGAGTATAGTTCTCTTCATTTGCCATGTTTTCAGTTAAAACTTAGAATGATACACACGAAAACATGTGGAAAACGTATAAACGATCAAGGGGAAGTGAGAATAATGCCATTATGTGATTCTCTCATGAAAATTTCACGCCAGTTCAAACTCGACGGCATTGTATGCTAATATCATGAGCCTCTCTGCAGACATGATCGGCTAAGCTCTGACTCGAGTTGCCGTCGAGTCGGCATTCTGCCGTATGATTGCCATTACTGTTGCGGCGATGAAGTATTAGGAACCTTACGTCTAAGCACTAATTGATTTGGCGTCATTTTTTTTCCTTGGCGCAGCATAAAATGCCGGAAGCCTTCGTTGTATAGTTTTAAATTATACTTATTTATTGCAAATAATATCTATAATATACGCGTACTTGACCCAATATTAAATTAACAGAAACCTTAAATATAGGCAAATAAAATATTCAGTTAGAGCAGAACTCGAGCTGTTGCTGAGAAACTGGCAATCAAAACAAATGATTAAACATATTAGGGGTACAACAGAGACAGGATTTAAGCCTGTGGCTTTGAGATGTCATTTTTTCCACGATCAGGAAAGCATTGCCGGTCTGAAAAACTGTCCGGTAGGGGTGAAAATATTCGGGTCAAAATTAGTCTGGTGTGTATTCACCCCCTGCCACACACCATAGCGGTAGCTTACAGGGTACTAAAAAATCACCAGTCGCGTCACGCTTCCTGGAAGGCGTCGACGGGAACCTCGTTCAGGTATCTCGTCACAGCTTATTTGACATTATCCAGCGTTCCAAAATGGTTGCCTTTCAAGCTCTTTTTTGTTCTTGGGAAGAAAAAGAAGTCCGGCGGTGCCACATTGGGGCTCAAGGGCGACTGGAGCAGCGCTGCCACATTGTACTTGGCCAGGTACTCGTCACAAGAAAGTCACAGTGTGGAACGTCGCGTTGTCGAGGTGCAGCCAGCTTCAGTTGGCAATGTTCCTGACGCGTTGCACTCTTTTCCGCAACATTCCGAGGACTTCCACGCAAATCTTACCATTCACTGTCTGTGCCTGAGGCACAAACTCTTTGTGGATAACGCCTTTTGAGTCGAAAAAGAAGATATTATATACATGTATATACGTATTTTTGGGACAGACCCAGCATTTCTAAACCTGTAAACCTGAAATACAGTTGAGTAAGTGGTATTGCGGAGTTGGACTTTCTTTCACAAATAAGAGACAAATAACATTGATAATACCGCCAGCGAGAATACAATACTTGTTTTTAAAGGACGCGTCAAAAGATAGTCCTGGAGGAATTCTTTAACTACAAACGAAATCAACTCCTCTGGAACTAATTCACTTATTCATGACGAATTCCATTGAAGTTGCCAGTTCGGTGAACGAAGTTTTGTCAATTACTCGCCTTTAAATTCACCAAATATTATTTTCAAAAATATTACCATTTTCATACAAAAAACTACCCTCTCTACGATAATTTCATGTAAAAGAAATGTTATAGAATTTCAATAATTTTTAATATAATTAAATGTATCGATAACTCTCCGTGACGCCATCGATAGTGTGGCAAATGTCATGTCAAATTTGGAGGCAGTCGGAAATAACAGGAAAATGTAAAAAACAAAAATTATCAGGATGGAGTATAAATGAGAAACCTACATGTAAATTTTTCTTTAATTCTCTCTCTCTCTCTACCCGATCAAGCGATTCACTGCCCGGAAAGACAGAAAAATTAATTTCGTTGTTCAGCATATATGTTTGTGCGTAGCTCGTCGTTCATTTCCATTTCGATGGGGATTATTTTTTTAATGTTCAGTTAGCGTTCTGGTATTTCCGTAAAAAAACTCGTTTGATTAATTGTTTAATCATGATCCTCCTGTTGGAACTCATTTTCCGTCTCTGCAATCAAATGCTATCACACATTTGCAATGATAACCTTAACCTTGCATAACAACTTAAGTGTAACCTGTCAACTTATTTTTTTACAAATGTTAATAACAATACTGGAAAAAGTCATTTATTTCTATTCATAATTCGATTATGAGAAACTTGTGATTATGTTTAATGTATGCATTATGTTTCACGGTAGTTTATTCTCCCAGATAAACATTTAATTCTTCTTTAGACATAAATGATTTGGAACAACAAATGTAGTTTCCGTAACACACAGGACGTCAATGTCGAAGCAAAACAACACTTGGGCTGACACCGGGGGGTGAGACGTGGGCAGTCGCAATTTAGACGAGGAAAATCGAGAAGAAAACAATCGACGCTCAACCTCGAATAACTGAATTTTTATCATCCGTGAATCTGAGCGTCATAATCAAATCTCCAGCGGCACTCGTACTCATCTCGGCAATTTCCGTCTTCTATTTTGGCATTTCCTCCATTCCATGTGAATGCTAAGAGCACAGGCAGCAGAACCCCTTCCTTGCCTCTCCCATCCCAGCCACAGCAACAAAAAACATCCCCAATCCTCAATTGTGCCATTCCATTCTTCCAAATGTTTACAATGAGACGCCTATGCCTCCAATCTAACCTACATTCACCAATATTCTCATCACATTTGATTTCAATTATGGCCTTGTCGCAATCTTGGATGCAAACAAAAGCCTAACTTTCTCTCAACACTCTTTCATAGTTTTTAATGAGTCACGGGTAACCCCCCTTGTCTTTCACTCAAACTAATTATTAACTAAGTAGCGCCTGTCTCTCATTATTCTACTGAAGAAACATTTGTTTAGCTCGCGATTAAGCATCATATAGGGATCAACCCGAAAGTTGGCACTGATAAAACAAAGGTTAGAGGTCACCCTGAAATGAAACTTACACGCCCGTGTACGCATGCTATTCAGTGTTCAATGTACGCTTTCCTTAACCCACCAAACCGCTCTCCACCTAGTTCAAAGTACCAGAATATCACGCCGTTTGAATTTTTGGATTAGGCTGTCCCGAATATCATCAAAATATAAAGTAAGGACTCTCCGATAAAAAACCTATACGTAGGTTTCAGCAATCAGAAATTTTAACAATTTTAACTTCGTAAAATACTTCCGGTGCCCAATGATGAAAATGTGTTTCAATTTTATTCTTTCAGACATTTAGTGAAATTTCGAAGGAAAAACTTACAATAGGATTATAGGTTATCTTCCTTATAGATGCAGCATCTCATGCATCAGGATAACCTTACAATTGACTCGGAAGTTGCACATTTTTAGGCGACTGAATTTTCAGTGCGATTTATTATCTAATTCCTCCGACCTATAGGCTTCGATTTAAATGCCCTGCATGGTCCAAGTATTCTTCGTGTCCCATATATTCAAATGGCAAGATACTTAATTCGTTTTTTTCCTTTGTCTTCTTAAAGAGTGTCTGAATGCGACATCATCGCTTTAATGGTCTCCCCACTAAGATCAGATTTCTATTGTGGTTAACTCACATACTTTACCTAAGTATCTTTTAATCAATTGTCTAGGGTGTAATATTCAATGTTTCTCCGGAAAAATGATAATATCTCAACACATTTCGAGGGATGAACAAACGTATGAACCCACCCGTCCGCCACAAGGCCAAGCTACGCACGATCCATCGGACGCCTTCGCAATTTGGTAATTTGTATTTGTGTTGTTAGAAACCTACATGCCACCGCTATGGTATGTGGCGAGGGGTGAAGACACGCCAAAATAACTTTCATTTTTATTAACATCCCTTAATTGTATTAGCACCGTCTCTTCTACCATAGTACGATGGGGGTAAAAATGTATTTTCAACATCACTGCTAAAGAGTCCTTCCAATTTATGCAAGAGCTTCAATCTGTAATTTAACCTTCGCCCGCTTGCGCGTTTTAAACTCGGGTGATGAAGAGTTTAATTGACTGCCAAGGGTTTCAGGATCTCCTTTATGGTAGCTGTAATTTTTTTTGGTTTAGCGATCTTTTTTATTCCTACGTCGACGTTGACATTAGCGGATTTGTGGTCGCTCAGGCCCTCGTCATTGATCCACTCATGGTACGTTCCAGTGTGATCGTGCATGAGGATGTAGAGGGATTACTTGTACATATACTAGTAGAATGGCTGGTGAGTTTCCACTCCCTGCTCTACGTCCTTTCGACGGCTTGCGGGATGTTATGTAGATGTAGATTTACTAGCAGCATATTCTAAATGGGGCCTAACCAACGACAAATAATATTTCTCTTTGACCTCTTTGTCACGTTTATCAAATACTCTTCTAATAAATCCTAATTTTTTGCTGGCTTGTCCACATATTCTCAGCACGTGTTTCATCCAGGAGAGATCGCGAGTGAGGGCGACGCCTAAGTATTTAATCGAGTCTCTGCACATTCCATTTCGGTATTCCCGATGCAGTGGGCGTTCGGGAAAGAATTGCTGTTTTTCCAAAAATTCATCACAACGCACTTATTAAAGCTCAATTACGATTACTAAATATCGCAGCAGTGTTGTATAGCATTTAAGTCACCTGATAAAGCTGCTGTGTCCTCAGGATTACGGATATCTCTGTAAACCACTGCTCATTCAAACGGATAAATCGTTGAATCATTTTCGCATACGGCAAAAAAAGCGATAATTGAGAAATCTGTTTGTGGTTTGAGGTTACCGACTGTGAGAGATCTTGGGTCCTATGAGGTGAAAGTTTAGAGACCCTGACCTCGGCGTACTTGCGCGAAGAGAGGCACTGGAAGTTAGCAAACCCCTCCACAGTGACGTCTCCTCTTTGCACTCTCACTTATTGGCCGCCGAGATCACAGATCGCCGAGATCATGCGGGGAAAAATCTGCATAAGTTATAATGGCTCACGGGAAGCATAAAATAAAGGACTTAAAAAAATTCATGCGGTAATCCTTTCACCGGAGGGCATAAAGAAAGGATTTCACCCTTGTGACCTTCCATAACATTTACCTTACTCATTGTTTCAAGGCAGCAAGAAAATTAACAGCGAAAACTGCGGCACTAAATTTGGTCCATTAGGGTACCTCATGACCTTTTTGATTACTGCCCAAGGTGTCTGCTAAATAGAAGAAATAATTTCAGTGCTATTGAAAATTGCATAGTATGCATGTTAATACCTAGTTAAACACTTAATTCAGAATTTTCCAATGAAACAAAACCCTACTCTTGCAATATCGCCTCAACTCTTTTCTCACTAACAGCTCGGCAACCGACTTTATTTATTTGGTCTCCATTACTATGTAACAGAGATTCGAAAAGACAAGAAGTGAATTTCTTTTTATTTTTTGCCTGCAAGGAAAATAATAGGTTACTGAAACTGAGCTCCTTGCTATGCTATTAACAAGCTCTTTACCCACATGTCCACATGGTGGCTCATTTACAAACACATGTCCCTACAGTGGTTCATATATTTTACTCATTCGTCTTTCATATCAATGTTTAGGTAAACAATTTTTGGCCGCTTTCGTACCGAAATAAGTACCCGACGGAACAGAGACTTTTTTGAATAACCTATATCATAAAAACTAGCGGCAAATTGAAACAGCGTCGTCCGAATAAGGATCATAACACGAAAATTATTGTATTGTAGCACTATGCCGCATTCCATTCAATGGTTTGGATATGTTTTGATTTTGCCTGCTTAAATGGGTAAAATTTCGACATCGACATAACTACCCCGCGATCGAAAAAAAGCGAGTGTGGTAGGTGGTGCAGACACTAGGTGGGTTGGTTGACTGATAAGGGAGAGTATGGGAGAGGAAAGGAAACGGGAAAAATTTTCGTTACAGAATTATCAAATAACGTGCCCACTTGTATACATGCCGGAGGAAGGCTAAATTCAAAACAAGGGTTAATTCATCCAATAAGTTATTTGTAATGCAAAAAAAGGAATTATAATCAATCAAAACCACTTACACGACAGGTCTCCACCAAAAAAAGACAAGTCATACAGAACTAAACATTAAGAAGGGGAAATTCCACCAATACGCACATGGACATACAACTCGTGGTCTCCATCCATGAAAGTGATATCTTGAAACATCTCATGACCACAATGATCAGAAAATCATCAAAAACACATTAATCAAACCGAAGATCGGTTTATGTGTATATACATACATATATTTACACCCTGCAAGCCACCGCTAGGGTGCGTGGCAGGGGTGAATATACATCAGAATAATTTTACCCGAACATGACCTTACTGCGGTCGAACAACGTTATTATGATCCCTTATCGTTCGTGGAAAAATGACGCCTAAAATCTCTCTGTTCTACACATAATCTCTCATATTTTATTTGCATGATCTCAACTACCGTTGTACGATGGGGTAATAATACATTTTCAACATCACTGCTAAAGAGACCTTCCAATTTATGCAACGGCTTAAATCTGTAATTGAACCTTCTCTCCGTGAGTGGTTCCCAGACTAGCTGCTCTGATATGTATTTTGGATACGCTACTAAGTTTATTATAACAACGCTTTACAAATCTAGCTCCTCTACGCTACATACGATTCGATGCGGCAATTAATCCAACTTCATGAGGATCCCATATACTTGCAGCATATTCTAAGTGAGACCTAACCAGTGAAATATGGCATTTCTCTTTGATCTTTTCATCACATTTACCTAGTACTCTTCTAATAAATCCTAATTTTTTGTTAGCTTGACCACATATTCCTGGTATGTGTTTCACCCAGGAGAGATCGTGAGAGAGGGTGACACCTATGCATTTAATTGAGTCTACATATTCCATTTCGGTAATCCCAATACAGTAGGCGTTCGGGTGGGAATTGCTCTTTTCCCAAATATTTATGACTATGCACTTTTTAAAGTTTAATTCTAATTGTCAACTGTCGCACCAGCGTTGTATAGCATTTAAGTCATCTGAGAAAGCTTCTTTGTTCTCAGGGTAACGAATATCTCAGTAAGCCACTGCATCGTCGTCACCTGGCAGCTTCAGACGTGTGGTGAACACCAGAACGGTTCAGGAGGTTCCTCCACGATTGGTCTGCCGGATGAAGATCGACGAAGGACCCCCGATATGCCTGCAGAAAGCGCGCAACCTCTGATGGATGCCTTCCATTAGGCTCCAAACCAGAGGTCCACGATCAATCTTCGGGTCAAGGCTGCAGATCGAGAGCGTCAAATCAACCCCCCGCCCCGACGCCACCCACCCGCTTCACTTCCGAGTTCAATTCCCTGAAGGAACTCAGAATCTCTTCATATTCATGTTGAAGCCAACATGAGCCACGGCCCTCAGCCTGGAACACTTAGTGCCCGCAGCATCCGTTTCAACAGCCTTCGTCACCTGGGGAACGCCGCCATTACGAATGCACAATGCCGTCAGGCGTTCCCTGGCTCACACCCTCTTGGTCTACCCTCTCCCGCAATGGGACCATCACACGTCTGACGTTACTGCTGCCTATCACTAGAATCCCCCCCTTCCCACTCTGACCCCCTTCTGGATGATGCTCTCAAAGGGGCGGAGGTAGCGGCTGCAGATGCTGCTGGGCTATCCTCCGATAGCACCTGATACCTGTTGGAGACGGGGATGAAGTTTGCCTTCGCATCTCCCATCCCTCGCCGCAGGGCTAACTTTCCCCCGCTACTGCGTGAGATAACCTTCCAATCCCCCAGTTTCCGGAATGGCACCTCTCCCTCATCAAAGGATCGGCCTCAGCCCGGCCTCTCGATCACTCCGCCGCATGTTGCATTCGGACGAATCCGTGCGGCCCCATTGGCGTGGCGAGTTTTAGCAACTCCACCCCGAATCCGGGCCCTCTGCGGAAGAGAAACCTTCCCGTCAACCTTAGACCGAAGTTCAGCCACGATACTCTCCAACGCAGCGATACCGGCCCTTAGAGCTACGGATTCACCAGCGCAGGCGTGCATTGCGACAAAAGACCCGGTGGAAGCCATCCTAATTCTATCGAAAATGCCAAATTTATAAAAAGGGCTGGGTTAAAACAGTGAAAGTCACAAATTTAGTGTTTTCAAATAGGTGATCGGAAGGGAGTTGCTGTTTTTCCAAAATTTCATCACTGTGCACATTTTTAAGTTTAATTTTATTTCCCAATTGTCGCACAAGCATTAAGGTAATCTGATGAAGCTGCTGTGTCCTCAGGATAATGGATATTTCTGTAAACCACAGCATCGTTGGCAAATGCACGTATCTTACTAATGACTTCTAATCTTACTAATGGAGTCAATGCCATTAACGTCAAGTAGGAATAATAGAGGTCAGATTACACTTCCATGAGGTAATTCCATTCCCTTCCCTGAGGTGAATTCCTGAAGTAATTCCTAGTGATAAAATAGAGAATATTAGGTCGGGCGAGGAAAATAATAGGTATCGAAGTAAAATTAATGTACCTTTCATCGATGAAAAACTACCAGTTATATTAAATGAAATTTTGTTTGAATCCTATGTGCGATTAGATTGGCAAGAAACAGGTTACTTTGAAGATCTGCTGACATTGTCGGATTAATAAGCTGTGATAATGACCATGTCCACACTCTTTTAAATAAGCCATTTACATTTCCCTTTAATTGTAAAATTCCGAGTAAAATGCTCACGAATATATGAGTGAAACTCCAGGAAAGGAATTTTAATGTCCACCATTGGTAATATATCCGGGAATAGGCAGCAGTAGTCGTAGTAATTAAAGGAGGCGATCGACAGCTGAGGTCATTTGTGACGGATAACTGGTTTGAAGCAGCTATCATGGTTATCCTGTAACCTAATAACCTTTTAATTTCTTCGTAATTGTTACTTTTACATGGCATCCTGTAAGCCATCAGTAGGGTGTGTTTGAGGGGGGGGATTCAACAATGAGCTAATGAAAGAGAGAATCAAAACAATCCCTCTCGCAGCTGTTTTATCCAAGACCGTGGTGTCATGGTGGTGTTACAACATCAGGGCATCATCTGATGATGTTACGCTATAACGGCACTCAAATGCTGAATAAAAAAATTGCGTGTGGAATTACTTTAATTTTTCTCTTTCATTGTGTCTTCATTAAAAGAAAGAGTTCGAGAGAGTGACGCAGGAAGCAGTTCCTTCTTCATGGTTGCCTTTGCAGGCATCTTCTGTAAGTTGCTTCTCCTAGTTCATCCTAGGATGTGTCCAACTATTTCCCTCTTCCGCTTGCGTTCCCTGAATATCCTCCTCCCTTCACTCACTCTTGAAGTACTTCAGTTGTTACTCTGCCAATCCAGTTTATTTGCGCCATCCTTCGGTAGCACGACGCTTACATTGTCTCAATTTTTTCTGACCCGCCCGAATTGTTCAAGTCTCAAGTCTGCAAACAAACAGTATTTAAGTTTAACGAACCGTTTCATGAATTCACGTTCTATTTACCCACTGCCAAGAAAGGGAGACGTTAAATCCAATTGTCACTGCCAAGAGATGGAAAGAGTCTTTAGCTAGGCATCATCAAGCAATCTTCTGTGGTAAATTGCTTTTTCAAGTAATCATAGGAGGTAAGAGCATGGTTGTGTATGCGTAGGAACTCAATATATTTGCTTAAATGTACTTTTTTCTCATGCCTATGCCAGTACTATTTGATTTAAGTAGTTATTTCATCTAATATAAAGCCTTTTTCGCTGTAAGCTGTTTTTCGCCGTCTTTCTCGATTTTCATTTCATAGTACCCTACAAGGCACTGCTAGGGTGTGTGACAGGGGGTGATTACACACCAGACTACTTTTAATACAAAATACTTTCCCCCCTCAAGCACGGTTGGACATTATTCTGATTTATCGCTCGAGGAAAAATGTCATCTTTTAACTATCTGTTCTGCACTTAAAGTTTAGTTAATTTGATGTTTCAGTGTACTAGGGTGTGTGGCAGGGAGTGACTACACACCAGACATATTTTGACCCGAATATGACCCCTGCCGCAGTCGGAGCATGCATAAAATGACAGAAGTTAACGAACAATGGAATCTTTCGTAACATTTTCGAATCTTGGATGTAAACGCTGAAAAATGGTTCCTCACTAAAGTCTACCTCAAAAACATGCGCAGAAAAATCACACAACCGTTTGGTGCGGAGTGGGCGTCGAGAGACCACCCGGAAATGTATTTGGGGCTTCCGGTCATCAGCGAATATCGCCCACAAGGCCACCACTTTAATGCCCTCCACCGCGATTAAATTGCTTTTAAGCCTCAATAGGAATTGAATTATTTAAATTAATTCTTAAATTTGCTTCGGTCCGCTAAGGAAACCTACATATTCGTGGTCCTTAAAAGGGCGATCGTAATCATTGGCCCTGAGACAAACGAAAGGAGAGACTCAAGTTGCCATTCAACCACTCGCCTATTTCCGTACGCGAGCGTTGATGACCGTCGCCTGAATTAGACTTGTGTAATCCATTGCCATGTCGATTCGTAGAGGCGATGGTGGATGGGCGAGGAGGTAGAAGATGGCGGCGGGCGCACGGCCAGCCTCCCCGATCGATCGCAGTGTCGTCCCCTCCACTTAGCCATCCGCATTCGGCACCCACCCACCCCGATCCTCGCACGCGACGGCCTCGTCATTACAAGCAGCCACTTCTTGTGGATAGGAAAAGAAGGTGTTGCTTCACACGTAGCATGCGCAAGATTAACGCGCTCTGCGTGCCTATTGTTTTTTATGCGAAAGTCCTCGGGAGGGAGCGGTGTCCCTCGATTCGCCGAGTGATGGCGTCTCCCCGGGAATCCACCGACCGCCTCCGGTGACCGGGAAACAATGAACAGGAATATTTCTATATGCCCATTCGGTTTCTAATATTAAGGATAAAAGACTTTAAGCATCAATAGGACGAGTTACCCCGTTATGCGAGATGTTTTAGGTGCCAAGTCAAAGAAAGCAAACATTTTCTTTCGCATAACTCTTAAAAACGATACTTAAAAAGCAAATTTCAAAATATTCAATATGATGCAATTTTTTGGACCTTTTCAATCACATTTGGGAGCGAAATGCTGCATAGTGGAAGGGTTGAATGACTATTGAAAAATTTTTGCTCGTCTAAATTGGGTTACCTCTAGAGAATATATTATGGCCTGTTATGTAATGGCAATGTACAGTACTCCTTTATATAATCATAAACACAGCAAACAACCCGAAGGTCGGTTTGGTAGGTGATGGTAGAGTTCACCTCCTAAGCCCTATACGGCGTGTGAAATTCACACATCAGGATAGGGGGGCCAGTTCCTTTCCCTGGGCCGGTTATGGTTTCTCAGGAAGATCTGGTACCAGAAAAATCACATAGCTTGGGTGGAGCTGCAGGTGCTCAGAGAGGCTTGCCCGGGAATCGTACCCGGGCTCTCCGGTCAGTAGTTCTACGCTCTACGCCTGGTCTACCGCGACTCACACTCCTTTATTTGTATTTCGTAAATTATCTCTCAAACTAATCGATGATTAATAAATACACAAGCAAATACGACCACCAAATGTAATTTTGCAAAAAGTGGGCGGCAGTGTTTATTAAGGGCTAGAGCAATTGCTTATGCGCAGTACCATTTTTATACGGGTAGTATTTAATGCGGCATGATCGCAGAGCCTTGGACATTACTAAGATGGCATTTACAAAAAATAAATGACGGGGGAATGAAGTAGTTATCAGGAGCATACTATACTCCTTCTGGTTAATAGCGAACCACTCAGATTTATTACATACTGCTCCCAAGTGAGTTCCAACAAACCTACGTTAAAATTCAACCGTTTGATATTTGTCTTTTCCAGTGTTCATCAAAGTTATTTGAACTGAGAACCGGCAAAAGAATTGGTTTGCTTGGTGCAGAGAAATGAAGGGAGACATAGAGAGAGAGAGAGTGAGCACGAGAGAGTCAATGGAAAGAAGGCCTCATGGGTTCAGGAATTATTCACGACTGCTCCGGGAATGTCGGCTTTCATGACACGGTCGAGACGTGAACGAAAAATAAAGAAAGGGGACATTCAGAGTTTAATCAAATGTCATTGCGCCATAGCGAACGGATGGATTATTGTCAGTCTCATCCCTAAGATTGACTTCCTAATTTAACGAGAATAAAATATTTTTGTCCATATTTAAGTACATCTTGCATTATGTGTACGGTCGGGAGTCAGCATTCTGAATATTTGCCTCTTTGTTTCACTAAATTCTATTGTATTCACGTATGGAAGGATTTCGTTCGTCGGTCGTTTTCAAATATTCTCATTATGAGGTTCTCTGAAGTTAGCGTTCGGTTAAAATTATTTCTTCAGTATCAACATTAAATTCATGTTTCAATCTTCTTCATTGTGATTATTTCGCACAATATTTATTACAGCGGTCGTGGAATCAGAAACGTTTTTTTAGCAACAGAATTTCCGTCATCCTTATACACAGGAATTTAACAATCTTTTCGTTCCAATTGCGCATTAAGTACGCTTATATTGGGAGGAATGACCAGCCACAAAACGGTATTTCTATTTAAAACTCTCCAACGTATTATTATTTTGCCAGCGTAATGTGATGTCTTTTTACTATATTTCAATGTAGCCACTTTTAAGAAAATTCGAGCATTTAAATCCATCCGAATCGGAAAATATTTAATATTTCAGAGTACGATATTTAAAATCTCTAGATAATGAATTGTGTCTCATTCGTTTATGCGTACTCGTATATATATATATATAAAAAACACCACACACATAGAAACATAAAAGAAGAACACTTACATTGGATATTTACGTTTCGACGGCACGGCCGTCGTCATCAGATCTGATGACGACGGCCGTGCCGTCGAAACGTAAATATCCAATGTAAGTGTTCTTCTTTTATGTTTCTATGTGTGTGGTGTTTGTGTGTTTGTGCGTCGCCGGAGAGCGTCTTTTCCAAGTTTATATATATATATATATATATATATATATATATATATATATATATATATATATATATATCAGTCATATCTTATCTTCCGGAGAAGACGGAGTTCGAGTTCGTCGAAATTATCAAGATATTATTGTTAGTGTTCTTTTTATGTGTTCTCGTGCTGTGTGTTGCTGTCTAAGTTTTTTATTCAACACTTCCGTGTTACTTCGAAGAAATCATCTATATACACAAACATATAACAAGGGCGGTCTGAAAAGTTTCCGACCTAACAAAGATACAAGACATTTGTTTCTGAAATTTTCTAGGTCGGAGACTTTTCAGACCACCCACGTGCATAAATTAATAGAAATTGATTTATCTATTATATTTTTTATACGTATATATAATACGTACCCTCATTGAAGTTGAACTACTTCTTAAATTATGGATGGAACCTAAACGAAAAATTAGTTTTAAATATTTGATAGGAACGACCACGAAGAGCTTAGATAGGGGATCATACATTGAAAGTTATGTCGGAGAAGCATGCAAAAATCAGCATTGATTAATGAGGAACATACATGTATTGCAAGAGACACAAAGGGATCGGCACGCCCTAGTGCTATGAGAATCAATTTAAGTTTGCGGCATGGAATTCCCGAGAGAAAAGGGAGAAACACAGGAGTGAGGGTGGGATAGGCGATTATTTGGAGTACAATGGACCTCCACCAATCACCATTGAGGGGTACGCGTAGAGTGTCTAAGTAATTGATAGGAAGTAGGGAACAAAAAGTGCTGACTGCTCTTTAACTGTGGATTATGTGAGGGGAATCACTTGCCTGAGGGAATGGCCACGCCCTTTTCGTCGAAATGCCAAAATATTAGAGAAAAACTGTCGTGTCCTGTCACATTAGAGGTTGGAGGCATCCGTCAACATTTGACGATCCCACCATCGTCAATGACTGGGCATCCATAGGGCAAGGCGTCATCACTGCGATGATGCTTGCAATGATTTTAAGCGAAATTCGATGATTCGGGGGCAGAATACGAAGAGGGGTCAAAATTACAATCCGTGGTATCAAGCAAGTTCCCAAACCTAGCCATCAAAGGCTATATGCAATTCCAGTAACTGCTCCACTGACACGACCATTTTTCTGCCATAAATGCCTGTCAAGAATGAAGAATGTGTGCCAAGAATCTTGTCAACCTTCTTGGAAACACGCTAGTAAAGCAGTGGAAAACAGTTTAAAATACGAAAACTTGAATTATTACAGCGCCTAATGAATCGCAAATTTTAAAGAAATTTCATTTCCTGCTTTGCACCCTAATAATCTTCATTTTAATTGTACGAACTAGACATCGTGAGAAATGTGCTTCCATCACTGCCTTAAGGATCTCGCTACACCTTAATGTTAACCCTATCCGTATATTCTCTCTTTTTTCCATTGTATTCAACACTTCGCAATTAATCTAACTCCCAGTTCAATTTAACATCTTAATTCACCTCCACTCCCTCATATCGAATCTTTACTGGTAATATGCTGCTAATAATTATAATGAATGTTTCACGGCGATAGTTCTCTTTTTGAGTGAATTCCTCGCTCGAAATCAGCTACCTGCTTAATTGATTGGGTACTTTGAATGAAGATGGTGACACCGGGGGAAAGGGGAGAACGGCAGGAGGGATGGACAGAGGGGCGGGAGAAAGTGTTCCTTGGTGAAGGAGGGGGGGGGGGGCTCGGACGCGTGGTGCTTGCGCGGCCAACGTGATTGCCTCACTCGCACGCGACGGCGAAAGTGCGCGCGGGCCCACTTTCTCCGCCTCTGGCCGCGGCGCGCCCCGGATCGACCCCTGCGGTGCGTGTGTGGGGGGGGGCGTGTTTGCACGCGTGCGACACTGTCTACCTCTCTCCGCGCGTGCACGTTGCCTCCAGTTTAGAGACCCCCATGTGATGACGATGGGTGATGCACTCGGAAGTCGTCTCCTAAAAAGAACACCAGACAATTTGGACGCAATGTCTTCTCAGCGATTTCGATTCGGTTCGTCCTGACGTCAATCCCAAGTCGTACCCTCGCCTCGAATCGACGGCAAGTGGTGCCCTGACATTTGTACGTCGACGACCATACTGCCCATCTGATTTGAGCTTCATTCGAACGAACGGAAATCACCAATTCTCGACCTATTTCGATCGTATTGGCCCTAATGTCATTCTAAAGTTATTGTTAGAAATGGAATTCCATTATGTATTTAATTATAGTTTAGCTTTTACATCTTTTATGCATTGCTATAAAATGTGAAAGGTTTAATATATTTGAAATGAATCAATATACGATAGAAATTAAATGCAAAGACAAGTTGAATGATCAAATCCTTTGATGTGCCGTACGGTTGAGGAGTCAGGAGGAGGTTAGGGAGAGAAAATAAACTGACAAGAAGGGGTTAACAAAGTCGAAAAATATATTTGTATAGCGATTTGCCACAGGACGTAATATAAATAGTCGGGGAGGTGAAGAATTACGAATGGCCAGGGATGATTTACGGGTAAGCATTTAAATGAGCAATGCCTTGACACTCGCTGAATAGAGCCAATGGTCAGGATTCGTAATTTCCGTCTCCATTTCGAAATCCCTGGAACAAGGTTATTCGGACAAACAAGGGAACGAACACACACTCTAAATCATGAGGCGAATGGAGTTGCCCCCAAATTACAGTTGCCAATTCTATTAAGAAGTCGTTTTCAAAAGAGAAAATGATAAAAATACTTTATTCTCCGGCTTGGGACTCCCGTCACATTCTTTTGATCGTGCGGCGCTTTCTCCAATCGATAGTGATTGGGATTCCTCGGAGCCGCTCTCGTGGCCGACGTCCCGCATCGAAACATCTCTGGCCGCAAGTGGACCCAAAGCCTTCGGGCAATCCGACGAGTCTTTTGCTGTCGTTGGCAATTTTTTCCCTAAGTAGTTTTCCTCAGCAAATTTTGACGAAGGCTCTGCAATTAATTCTTGCTGCTTCTCAACTTCGTGGCTCCGTCTTCCCAAAGCCAAATCGCTTATTCCCACCCCGAATTCCGACAGATCAGGATGATTTCTTTCGAACTTAAGGTATTTCATGAATTACCTTCGACATTGTAAATGATAGAGTTATTTATTAACTGCGTAATGTTGACTGCCGATCTCCTGATGATTTGATACGAGCACACAATATTTTTTATAATTACATGTTTTTTCCATTAATTTAAATATATCTTTGAAAAAATAACACAGTATTAACTATAATATGAAACAAAATTGGAAAGGATAAAATGATTGGGCATGTCTTTAAAAATGCCTGGATAAATAAATTTTTACTTATTTTATTTGCGTGTTGCTACGAGCCTCTCTTTCGTATTTGTTTACATTTTATGTAAAAGTCAAGTCTTGTTATGTGAGTTTTAGTTGTTTATCAATTTCATCAGAGGTCCTCTTGTTCTTTTCGAAGCAGGAGAGATTCTCAGTGTACTATCTTGAACCATACTTCCGCAGGTAATTATTCTCTAAAAATATGCCACTTCGCTTTCAACCTCTTTATCTCTCATGAAACTCATAAACGCCTTCACCGATCGGCCTGAAATGCTTGCCTATATTCTATATTCTATTGTTTGTATAATGTATGTTATGTGGAAGTATGTAGATGTATGTTATGTGACCGTTGCCACCAGGACAATTGCCTAATTGCAACGAATATCATCAAATAAATAAATAATTAAATATGCGGTCAATGACTTTCTATGACACCTCTCTGTCAGAGTTTCCCGTACATATGACCAAGCCGCTCGCTAATCCTACCTTCGCTAGTTCAATGGGGATCCAGATAGGCCAACTCAATTATATCAGGTGACCTCAATGCTATACAACGCTGGTGCGACAGTTGACAATTAGAATTAAACTTTAAAAAGTGCATAGTCATAAATATTTGGGAAAAGAGCAATTCCCACCCGAACGCCTACTGCATTGGGATTACCGAAATGGAATATGTAGACTCAATTAAATACATAGGTGTCACCCTCTCTCACGATCTCTCCTGGGTGAAACACATACCAGGAATATGTGGTCAAGCTAACAAAAAATTAGGATTTATTAGAAGAGTACTAGGTAAATGTGATGAAAAGATCAAAGAGAAATGCCATATTTCACTGGTTAGGTCTCACTTAGAATATGCTGCAAGTATATGGGATCCTCATGAAGTTGGATTAATTGCCGCATCGAATCGTATGTAGCGTAGAGGAGCTAGATTTGTAAAGCGTTGTTATAATAAACTTAGTAGCGTATCCAAAATACATATCAGAGCAGCTAGTCTGGGAACCACTCACGGAGAGAAGGTTCAATTACAGATTTAAGCCGTTGCATAAATTGGAAGGTCTCTTTAGCAGTGATGTTGAAAATGTATTATTACCCCATCGTACAACGGTAGTTGAGATCATGCAAATAAAATATGAGAGATTATGTGTAGAACAGAGAGATTTTAGGCGTCATTTTTCCACGAACGATAAGGGATCATAATAACGTTGTTCGACCGCAGTAAGGTCATGTTCGGGTAAAATTATTCTGATGTATATTCACCCCTGCCACGCAGCCTAGCGGTGGCTTGCAGGGTGTAAATATATGTATGCATATACACATAAACCGATCTTCGGTTTGATTAATGTGTTTTTGATGATTTTCTGACCATTGTGGTCATGAGATGTTTCAAGATATCACTTGCATGGATGGAGACCACGAGTTGTATGTCCATGTGCGTATTGGTGGAATTTCCCCTTCTTAATGTTTAGTTCTGTATGACTTGTCTTCTTTTGGTGGTCTTCTTGGCTAGGAATCACTCACGGAGCGAAGGTTACATTACGGAGCAATTTAAATGACATTAAATTAAATTGGATCTCTTGCATAAATGAGTCTCTTTAGCAGTGATCTTGCAAATGTACCATTACCCCCATCGCTCTGCCATAGTGTCAATAAAATTAGAGAGATTAAGTGTGTAAAAGAGAGATTTAAGATGTAATTTTTTCCACGAATGATAAGGGATCAGATTAAGATTGTCAGACCACGGTATGGGAAAAATATTCGAGTCAAATAAGTCTGATGTGTTTTCACTCCCTGCCACACCCTAGCGGTGGCTTGCAGGGTGCTAAAATATCGCTAACAACTCATTTTACACTCATCTTACACTCATCCCCTCTTCCTTCTTTCTTAAGGTTCTCTCAACATCCCGCACTTCCTTCGCCCTGCTTAGCGTTTTAAGAGCTGAAATTAATAGTACGTACGAGCACAATGCTTCCCACTGACTCACCCAGCATGACAAACACTTGGCTAAAGATAAAGAGGATATATAGTACGTCTCATCAATTTCAGTGAAGTCACCGAGCTTAAAAGCCATTACGAATAAAATAATCGCACTAACTATTTACACGGGAGACAAATTAAAAATAAAATGGTGTTTTTAGGCTTTGGCTAAAAGTCAACGTCGGTCTATTTATAGCGACAAACTTATAGGGAAAGCGCTTTAAAAACTGCATCAGTGTTAATATATGCATGACATATAACAAGTGTGATACGATTTTAATAACTATCGCCAAGTAGGAAAGAGAAGACGGAAGTAATCCACCTAAAGTGATCACCGATATGCTTAAAGAAATAACAATGGTTATTGATCATGGTGATGAAGGAACCACAAAGGCAACCGCGGCCAACAGAGCACGAGCCAAGTCATGAAAACCAGGAGAATGGTTCAACCCTCTGTCAACGGACAGAAGTTACAATAAACGCTTAATCTAAATATCCGAACAAAACCTTGCGCCGCGTGTGAAACCCCTGAATCATTGAGAAATGATCGCAACGATATTATATTTCTGAGTGATGTAAGCATGCAGACGTGCATGACACGGCATAAAACAAGCAACACAGATGTCACCACGCTGAGAGAGGGTGCATGTTTGTCACAATCAATATTTTCAGCAAAAATTGACAGAAACTGCAATTTATCCTCTCTATAACTCCGAATCACGCGAATTAACCCATTTTTAAACTCAAATGTTTGCACAATAGGAGAGAATTAATAGTGTTGACAAAGTAATATTTCAAGAGCCTATATCAGGAAAGAATATTTCATTAATATGCTAGTTAACAATTAACATTCTAGTAAGATGTAATTAATAAACAAGTGTATCGTTAATGCTTATAATAGGGAGGAAAATTTCCTCGATACATGATAGTGATTTCTCTGCAACTAATGTAAAAGTGATCATTGTTAAGTTAACGATCCATTCATATATTTCCTCAAACATTCTTCTCATTATCCTAGGGTTTCTTCATCAACGTTTGCTTGGTTCCTTGCCAGTCACCGCTAGGGTGCGTGGCAAACATGAACCCACACCATGATTGGTGCATTCCAATATTAAAAACGGTCTCTGTTTTTTGGCGTTGAAACGGAAACCTCTGCTTGGGTCAAATGGGGGGCAGAACAGTGATTCATTATTTCTATAATCGCGTCTTAGTTTAATCTACTACATATAATATTCGCAAAATTAATGCTTTCCTAGAAGAATCTGCCGAGGTTGCAAACTTTGCTTTCTGTAATCCACTTAGCTCTTCATGCCATTCTGCTGAGTTCGCTGCTGCTTGTGATACTTGTCTTTTGCCACAAATCTGTTGTAAACATTTGTATTATAAACATATTTATGAATAATACATAGCCCTCAAATATATTTCTATCATGCCATTCATTATGCCACATAAACTTTTAGAATATTGTCATTACGTGAAATCAGTAGATTTCAAGTAACTTAATTTTTTCACGATTTTACTGCACCTAAGTATATTTATATGGCTGCATCGGCTACAGATCTCCAAAAATGAGGATCTCAAAAAGAGTACGCCTTATCATCATAGACGAATTCAATGCAAACATAGGACCATTTCATGAATACTGCTGTCAATAACATTTATAAAGCTTTCCACAGCCAAATATGTTCAAAAGATCAACGGAATAGAAATTAACGAAAGGGTTACTCAGACACAAAGAACACCTTTCAAGTTTTCTGTTGCGCCAGCTTCCCAGGGTGGTTTTCGACCACACACCCCACCCTTCGCTGGGAGCGCCCTCCTTAGGCCGCCAAGGCATCCCCTCCGCTGGAATTCCGCACACGGACTGGTGGGAAGCGTGCATGCGCCCATTGGCGTGCCTGCGCGACGCGGGTTGCGACAATGCGGTCCGTGACGCGTAAACGCACGCGAGCACGACTCCTCCTCTACCGCGACCTCGACACCACCTCCTCCAGCACGCCAAAGCCCCAATCCCAGCCCCAAACTTGTCCCACCGCCCGATTGTCACGCATTTCCTGTGCAAGGGGTGGTGGACCTTCACAGTCCCAGTCGGCATTGATGGACTGACGGCCGATGCTAAAAAGAATTATCCGAGCGCCGATGTGTGCCAAGAATGCTACTTCGCTCCGCCATAACAAGCTTTTTTATTATAAACGTATATACATAAGTTTGTTATTTAACGTTAGTTAGGCCCCTAGTAGTGTATGTAATGCTATAAATAGATAGGATACTTTTGAAATGTGGGTGTGGATAAGGATGGAGAAGGTGAAATGGACCGAAAGGAAAACAAATGAGGAAGTACTAGAAATAGTGTGCGAGTAGAGGGGTTAGTTGAGAGAAATCCTATGGATGAAAGGCATATTGAACGGTAGTGGAATGTTGAAGAAGGTAATAAAGGGGATGATGTTGGGCAAATGAGGAAAGGGCAGGAACAGGATAGGGATGTCGGACGGAATGAAGGAGGGAAAGAAGTACACAGAGATGAAGAGGGACCTGATGTAAAGTATGTTGCTTGATTGGGTTTTGTTAGGAGAAGCAAAATATTTATTTGGTAGTTGTGTCTATCCAAAAACCTACCTTAACCGGCTGTTTACCTAACAGTAAATAAGGGAAGGTTTTTGTTTCCAGGTGGGAGAAGTTCAGTTCAATTCCTGGAGCATCGCAGCCAAGGGGCTGCCTCGTCCAGTACCCCTCCACCCTTTCACCCTCGTTTCTGCCCCCCCCCTCCCCCCCAATCAACCTACGACCCCTCCCGTGTTCTCCGCCATGGACCGCGCCTATTCGCTGCTTGAGAACCCACCATAAAGCAATGGTCCCCCTACATTCGGGTTCATTAAAACATACATAGTACTCTGCAAGCTGCCGTCGACAAGGTGTGAGGCAGGGCTGCATGCACACCAGACACAGATTACATGCGGTGTTTCAGTCACATGCAGTTCATGAAAGACTGGGTCATAAATACATGAGGTAATAAACAAATACGAATAATAAATTTATGAATACGAGACCAACAACAATAATATATTAATAAAAAAATATCAACAAGGTATTAATAAACTTCTCGCGGTAAGTAAAGCTGGAAGAAAAGAGCATAATCAATGATAATTATCATACTTCTGAAGTTGATGCTCTTAAGATTATAATCTGATTAAATGGACGTTCTAAAATTAGGAGTAGGTGTTTTCTAGCTCAGGCTGGCACTCGTAACGACATAAAATTAAAAAGAAATAAAACTATGGAAAATCAAAAAGTTCAACTCAAAAGGATAGATAACATGTATTAATTCCCTGTTTAACGTGGCTCGCAACTGTTTGTGTGCGTCTCTTAATACCAGGGTTAACTAGGAATGGACGGCAAGTTGTAGCGCAGTCCAGCGCAACTTTCTTGCTGGATTTATAAAAACGAGTCCCGAAAAATTCCACAGCCTTAGTGACGGTGGAAGTACCCAGAGATATGACCTGGAATCGATATCGGATTATGCAGGCCGCAGCCAAATGATCTAGAAATGAAAATACTACATGTACTGTATTATACAGTTGATCGCTTCCTCCTCATTTACATCCTTACGGTTGGACACAAGTTGGCCCATTACTCAATTGCGAGGTATTAATGCATATAACGTCACTCGAAGAGCAAAATTTTTAATTAACGCTTGATGCGATCATGGAGTAGAGAATACCTAGTGACCTACCACCCCCTGCCACACGTCCTAGCGACGGCTTGCGGGATATTGTGTAGATGTAGATGTAGATGTACTCTGCCACGCTACCTGGTACTACAGTAGGGAAATACCGCTGTATCAATACCGTTCCAATGTGCCACTAATCAACCACAGTGCCCCAGTAAGCTATCACTCGTGTGCTCCTTAAGCAATTCCTAGGTAACCGCTAAAGATTTTTAGTTGAGCAAGATCGTCGCCTTCAATTCCTCTAAATTTCTTCCCTCTTGCCGCAGAAATTGCACATTCCTTTCTTCCGCCTTTTCTGCTCAATCTCCCCACTCTGCCTCAGCCTCGAATATACCAAACCGCCTCGCGATATATCGTACAAGTTTACTTGTATCCTCTATTAGAGCTCACTCTGACTTCATGGAATTTGCCAAAACAAATCACTCTCTTCACTTTGCCATGCACTTTTTTGTTTGCCTTGCTCAGTACCCGATTATTTCTTCCATCATTTTTCAAACCTAGACCTCTTATTCTGTTCCGTCAAAACTCAGTAGCACACAAGAGCAAGGAGCACAAAATCCAAATTCTCAGATGGCTGTATCCATTACTCGTCATCCCATTCATTTGTCACTTTCGAAAGCCATTAACATCAACTCCCATCTCCTCGTTTGAGGAATTAATGGCATTGATGTAAGAGTATAGCACCTTCAGTCATTGTCTTCATCGAGTTCCATCAGTTTACCAGTGGTTATTCCTTCTAGGCTTTAGTAATGGACTTTAGTCTTCTTAGTTTTTCTCATATTTCGGAGCTGTTTTCTATTCCCTCCTTAGAAAATAAGAAGTAACTTAAAATATTTTCAGATGTGCGTGGGGCTTTGGTATATTGGACAAATATTTTTTGAATAGATGCACTGTAAAAATTACTATGGATGCTAGCTTTGTGTTGAGTCCATAAGGACATAGCTGTTTTCACCCTTTGAAGTATGTTCAGCTGGATTTTTTCCTCGCTTAAGGCCAAAATAATTTAGGCTTTCCTAGTTCTTATAACTATCGTCATTACTTGTGAACTATATTTGAGTAAACTTTTATTCCCTTTCTCGACACCGTTTTGACTTTTGCGCCCAACTACGAACGCATCTTAGTTCTTGACTATCACATTTGTGTTTGAGTGACGCATGCTTATCTATCCAGTCATGTGTAAAATTTATGAATAACTATCATGCTCATTTTCAGCATTGTTTTCAAACAATATAATCGTAATTCGGTTCATTCCTTCCTGTCTTTACCATCAGGAAAATGCTCTTTCTTTTTCATTCCTACAATTATAGCTTCATAGTCACCGATGCTTTCATGTAATTCTATGTTTGTGAGAATCTCTGTCGTATATCTCTGTCACAGGTATGTTTAATAAACTTTTTCTTGAGTGTTGGAGATTAATTCCTTGTTTTTCTTATAAAATATACCTTCATCTTAAAATATTCCATCTGTTGTAAGGTTGAATTCCTTTGGATTTTATGTATTTAATGCGTGAAGTCGTGCACCTTCAAGGTCTTCCAGCACAATACGATCCAACACAACACATTCCAACACAAAATGGTCACATGTATATTGTGTAACCTACAGCGTTTTCCTAAGGTCCACAACTTCGTGTTCTCGTCTACACTCCTTTAAGTAGGTCTCTCTCATAAACGAGATAATCTCGTACCTTACCCGCAACTGCTGCGCTGAATAAATGTCCAATGGAATGAATTTACAAGTGCGAGCAAAAAGAATCCGAGGTTGTGGAACTGGACCATAGATTTCCCTCCGCACGTTTCCATGCAGCGCGATGCTTTTCGCGGCGAGGTCGCCAACCTCCCTCCTCCTCCACCGAATGCAACTATTCATTTCGAGCCATCTTATCTTATCACTCGTTCCCAGCGCATACCCCTTTCCTTGAATCCAGGCGGATTTCCTTGCCTATCTCTGCCTCACGTCACACACGGCATGTTTACACTCGAATCAGCAGTAATTACAGGAATATGCACGACAAAGGTGAACGAGGGCATTTCGGTGGGGCTTAACGACCACGTTTCGTTTTTGTTCCCTGCAACTACCACAAACTGATCAAATAAAAAATTACGACTTCAAACTATTAATAAAAAAAAATAATTCAAGTTTAAGGCGGACACAGAAAATCCCGAACTACGTTGGCAGACAAGGCCACAAAAACACAGGTTCTAAGAGAAATAAATACGCCAGGGGCAATGGCATTAACGTCCCAGCCGTTTGGCGGTGAAACTCCACCCCTTTTGAAATTATACTCTCAGGGGACACAAAGTAATGATCGGAAAAGCACAGTAAAAATTCAACCACCCCTGAAGCCAGCACATTAGCCACCGCACTTACTCAATTCGGTAGCCAACCTGGCCGATATAAACGTTTGACTACTGATCCGAGGGCCCTGTTTCGATTATCGGAGTCTTCTATGTGCGTATTAGGGAAAGGAACTGGCCACAAACCTGATTGTGAATTTCACAAGCCTTTGGGCTTAATATTGGGTAAGCTCTACCATAAACCTATCATCCCGACCTTCAGCTCGATTCGCGACCGCAAAGTTAAGAAAATATCACGCAGGACTATCCAAACTTTCCGAAAATAACATGATGTGGAAATTTCAAGAAACTGCAGGAGATGCCACAACAGTAACTTTTAACGGAGTCCTCCGCTAATATGCATTTCAATGCAACAATTTCAGAGCGTAAAAATCATTCGCCTTGACTTGGGAAAATTTCAGAGTTTAACAGGACGCCTCGATAGCTTGACCGGCTAAAGCATCCCGGTCAAGGCGAATGATTTTTACACTTTGAAATTGTTGCAATGATATGGAAAGCCAATAATCACTAATTACTCAAGCGGTGACTTACACATCTTCTACGTGACCTTATGGCGACTTTTATGGTTATTTGTAGGATTTAGCTGTACCTTCTAATAATGAACACCCCCACTCTAGACTGTATCCATATTTCATCTTTCGCAGTCGACAATATTTTTCATGAGCCTGAGGAATTCACACACTCAAGCCGACGTATCCATGGTATCTTCGATGTAAGTTGAACAATAATTTACATAAAGTAGGCAATATTTTCCAGTCGAAATGGACGTGATTTGTGTCAAGGACAAGATAAAACAGGAAGATTAATATCACGTGGTGCGAAGGTGAGCAGAGGGATATTTTTTCGGCTCCTTTTCAGATTTCCTGATTCCCACGCCGTGCCGTGAAGAAATAAGAAGCAGCGTAAGGTTCAGGAGGAAAAACGCCATTAAGAAGACTCCCGTCGAAAAGGTCATTTACACCTTTTGAAGAAATTTAAATTGCCGTCTCACAGTCTTCGCAGCATTGCATTTCTCTCGTAAATTCAATATTTGATTGTTTAAAATACTTTATAGCTCTCTCAGATATGTTGCTTTTCTTTCTTAACAAATGCCAAATTAATTGGGAAAATTTAAAATTTATGAATATGCTTAGGTAATATTTTGTATTGGATAGTATTCTGTATCCCTCCCACTCCCCACTCCTAGACCTACCACTCTTCCAAGTCAATGAATGACACCGAAAGATATAGTTCTCTTTTCTTCCCAGCAACATTGCAACCTTTTACCCCTCCACCCTCCCTCTCTGACCAACCCAAGGGGGGGGGGGCTTGATCAGAAGGTATATAAACCAAGTGTGCTTCCAGGAGGACCTGGATCGTGTTTTTTTTAATAAAGTGTGTGGAATTACAAAGTAAACTATTTCATTTCAATATGCTTAGGTAACACGAAATTTTTCATGTGAACAGAAACAACACTAATAGCGTTTGAGATCGCTATTGGCAGTCAAAGTTATTTAAATCACATTTCCTGGTCGTCAAAAAATAACTGAAATTGCCTGAAAGAATCAGATATTGCATATTATTGTTGTTTCTGTACAACGTTATGGAATTTAAAAAATTCGGGATAAAATTCCATTTTCAGACTTGGAGTGTGTACACATCGATATTTGAAGAGTAAGGAGCTCAGAGGAGTAGATGGAATTTTGGGGAATGGTGACAATGAGTAAGAATTCACGACAGGAATATTAATTGTATTTATCTTCCCATGAGTTACCATTCATATACTGGTTCAAGATAAGGTAACTCTTCTTCAAACAAAGCAACCGCTCTCTTTTTTACAATACTTACTCTTTTGAAAACATACTATCAGGGATTTAGAGCAATTAAAATAAATTATTTAAACGATATTGTGAGGGAAGAAAACGGAATAACAAACGGAAAAAAAACTGAATTTCATTATCAATTCAAATCTTTATCTATCTCACTTACTTTATTAGGGAAATGAGGTCTTTACGCGTTCCAAAGTTGAAATTCTACCGAAGAATTCAAAAAGTGTTTATCTCAAATCGGTTATTTCCTCAGTCAATACCATTATAGCAAACAAATCACACATTTTCGAGATTAGAAGAGATTATTTAATAATTTTAGACTCTTCTCTTCTTATAAGCGTCATCATGAGAATGAAAGCAAACACAGAGACTCCTCAATAGCTCTATATTCTTGTTTAATGCCTCGTTCAACCACAGCTCCAAAACGGTATGTGTGAATGACAGTTTTATAATCCAAAATACCCTGTCCGGTCCCTGAAATGGAACAGTTACAGCGATAAGATAAACCAAAAATGCTATGAGAGACAAATTAATTAAAAATAGAATTAATATAAATAAAACCTACTGCGTTAGAAAAACTCCATTAGATATCCGGGATCACCGATGGGATTTCCCACACTCTGAGGAAGAACTCGAATCGCATCTCCCAGGGAGAATAACTAACATATAAGACCGTTCACCTGCGGTGGAATGTAAAGTGCATCACCTTCGGAGCATACGATGTTCCCTACAGTTGTGAAAGAAGTTACGTCGGACAGAGCAAAAGAACAGCCGTTCCACGGAGGATATAGAAGAGCACAAGAGGTCCAATGAGGTCATCAGCCATTGCCGAACTCTCCACTTAAAGCCCAGGACACAATATTCTTTTTTCAAGGACCAATATTTTTTCTAAGAATTATGACTGCCATCCCGTATTCTGCGGATCAGACTGAAATACTATAATCCAAGTTTAATAGATTAAACAAAGAAATTACAAAAAAATACCTCTACATTTTAAAAATGGAGAAAGACTTCTGGCCTGGCCTTTTAGAGCCACCGAAAATCACCTTTTCTGCAAAACGGTTTTGCAATTTTTGAAATCAGCCAGTAAAGGCGCGATGGTTCTATATACCTGTCCCAAAAGAGTGGAAATTCACCTGTTTTCCTTTTCCTAATGATGATGCTCCCGTTTTGAGGAGTGAACTCGATTTACGAGTACTTTAATAATTATCTTACATTTTGAATAATGGCAAATAACCCCGAAAATGTGTGAAAAATAAGCGTTTATCTTTTTTACGAATTATCACGATTAAAGTTAAATAAAACCGTTAAATTCGCAGAGGCTCCGATGATACAATTAACGAGAAACACTGATTCACAAACTGCGAATAATTCCTGACTGTAAATATTTTTACCATTCTTTTAACGATTCGGCTAATATTAGTACCAATTACGCGAACTGTCGTCCTCATCATCTTCATATTTATCTTCCCGAGTTTTATATTGCAGGTGGGAGGGTGAAGAGGTGTAAAGTAAGACATTCTGGCGCTTATATGACACCTATTATGACCTTAACGAAACAACTGCCTTCCTAATGACTCACATGATCGCATCAGCCAAGATACATAAATTGGCGACATGGGCCGCCCTGTTGTGAACTGCTGCTGACTATAAGCTGCAAGCGATAAAAGCCGCTCCTAAAAAAAGCTTTCCACTAAGCGAATCCTTTTCGACCTAACTTCCGAGTCGTCAATTCGAATAAAAACTTAAGATGCTCATCTGAAGCCATTAAGTAATCTGGTTTTATGTTGGCCTTAGCCTATAAACGCGATTCCGTTCAAATCAGCAGGGAGGGTGTCCTGCTTCCGGAAACTCGCTCCAGAGAAAAAGAGTTCGTCTGAGATTGCAAACCGGCCAGGGATCTCACTCGCTGATATTTCTGCTGTGGATTTGTCGATTAGAAATCGTTTGAAAATATTGATATTGCTAAATGCAAGCGAAGAATTTGGCAACAACGTCGTAAAGATCAAATAATCTTGACTTACCATAAGATCCATTTACCAGCAGGAACAAGGAAGCGTATCCTGCAAAAAAACCGAAAGAAGAATCATCACATGTTGAAAATAGCTGATATCAAATAGATGATACATTTGGGAAACCTAAGATTAAGATTTAAAATTACGACAAAGGAATTGTCTCGCAATAAATAAATACTTGCAATCAATAAAATGGAAGCAAAACTCAAGCGTGTCCATAGTTACAGTACAGTCTCCTGATGCTCCAAATAGATGCGCCATTCAGGGTAATATTTCCATTCATAGGGTTTTCGCACATTTTTCACTCCCCCCTTCTGCTTTTTCATGAGGTGAGCAATGCCACGCTCTCCCTAGCAAAACCCACGAACTCATTCTAGGCTAGACTTTCCCTATTTTATTGTTTCTTTCCCCACTGTGATTGACTTTGTGTATGTTAAGGAGCTTATTTATCATACTTATAGTATTTATATGTATATTTTTACATTTTGTTATATATATATATATATATATATATATATATATATATATATATATATATATATATATATATATATATATATATAGGAGGAAGAAGTCGATAGGATGTATGATGAGTTAGAGGATATCATCGCGAGTGTTCCTGCAGGGAAACATTTGATAGTGATGGGGGATTGGAATGCGACGGTAGGCGAAGGAAGAGATGGTGGTGAGGTGGGGGACTATGGGTTAGGCACGAGGAATGAACGCGGGGAGAAAGCAATTGAATTCTGCAGGAGACAGGGGTTAGTCATCACGAACACATGGTTTAGACACCACAAAAGGCGTAGGTATACATGGAAAATGCCAGGTGACTCAGAAAGGTATCAGTTAGATTATATTATGGTTAGGCACAGGTTTAGGAACAGTGTGATAAATTCGCACAGTTTCCCAGGAGCGGATGCGGACTCTGACCACAATTTAGTTGTTATGAAATGTAATGTTCGTTTCAAGAAGATAAGGCAAGGGCGGCGGGCTAAAAAATGGAATCTAGAAGCAGTAAATGAATTAACGAGGAAGGAGTATCAGGAGGCTGTAGAGAAAATGATGGATGACGGTAAAGAACTGAGTACTATCGAAGAAAAATGGGAATGTATCAAGAAAGGGATATTGGAAGCCGCTAAAGACACTATAGGAACCGTTAACGGGAAAAGGATAAGGAAACCATGGGTAACGGATGAGATGATTGCAAAGATGGATGAGAGAAGAAGATGGAAAAATGTAAACACAGAGTTAGGCAAAATGAAGTACAAAGAGTTAAACAATAAATTGAGAAGGGCCACAAATAAAGCAAAAGAAGAATGGTGGAAAACGCAATGCGAGGATATGGAAAGTTTACAGAAGAAGGGTGAAATTGGTGCTCTATACAGCAAGGTTAAGCTATTATCGGGAAGTAAGAAGGCAAGATGTGCGCTAACAGTTAAAGATAAATGGGGTAAGATAATAGTTGAACCAGGAAAAATCCAAGAGAGATGGAAGGAATATATAGAAACACTGTATGGTAAAGAACTTAGGCCGACAAGGTTAGACATAGAAAAGGAACATGACGTAGAAGAAGATAGCTTAGGTCCAGGCATACTCGACGATGAAATAGAAAGGGCATTAAAGGAGATGAAAGCAAATAAGGCTGTGGGGGTGGACAATATTCCTGTAGAAATGTTGAAATGGTTAGGGAAAGGTGGGAAGAAGGCCATATATGGACTGATTCGTAGTATCTACGAGGAAGGAATCTGGCCGGAAGATTTTGTGAGATCGGTGTTAGTTCCTATTCCACTACCTTAACCGGTAGATTACCTAAAAAAAAAATATATATTATTAGGTAATCTACCGGTTAAGGTAGGTTCTTGGATGGACACAACTATCAAATAAACATTTTGTGACTCTCCACCTAGCAAACTAATCTATATCAGGTCCCTCTTCATCTCGGTGTACTTCTTTCCTCCCTTCATCCCGTCCAACATCCCTATCCTGTTCCTACCCTTACCTCGCTTGCCCAACATTCTCCCCTCTATTACCCTCTTCAACATTCCACTACCGCTCAATACGCCTTTCATCCATTTTTCCTGCCTCCATAGGATTTCTCTCAACAAACCCCTCTCCTCCCCCACCATTTCTAGTACTTCCTCATTTGTTTTCCTTTCGTTCCATTTCACCTTCTCCATTCTTCTCCACACCCACATTTCAAAAGCCTCCAATCTACGTCTATCCTCCTGCTTCAGCGACCACGTTTCTGCACCGTACATATAGCTACGCTCCATATCAGAGTTTTTACGAGTCTTGTCTTAACATCCCTACTCAACGTCCCCGTCATCAACTCCCTTCTCCTTGAGAAAGCCTCCTTGCCTAGCGCAATTCTTCTCCTTACGTCCCTACCACTTTGACCGTATTGGTCCAAAACACTTCCGAGATATGTAAACTGCTCTACCTGCTCTATTCTTTCCCCGCCTATTTTAATATTTAGCTTAGCCTTTTTCTTTCTGGAAAATCGCATAACCTTTGTTTTATTAATATTGATTCTCATCCCATATTTATCGCACTGAACCTCCAATTCACTCAACAATGCTTGCAACCCCTTGGCTGACTGAGCAACTAATGCTTGGTCATCAGCAAACCTAACCGATTTTACGAATTCCCCTCCGACTTTCATTCCTACCTCCAATTCTTCCCATGCCTCTTTAATCATTTCCTCTACATATACGTTGAACAGTACCGGTGACAATGGGCAACCCTGCCTTACACCTCTTCCTAACACTGCCCATCCGGACTCTCCGTTCCCCACTCGCACCTGAGCAGTCTGAGACATGTACAGGTTGCGGATCAGTCTCCTGTCCCTCCAATCCATTCCTCTTTTCTGCAATACACGCATTAATTTTTCCCAATTCACTCTATCAAACGCTTTTTCGAAATCTACAAAACAGGCAAAAACGTCCTGATTGTATTCTATATTCCTCTCGACTAGTGATCTCATTACTGCAATGGCATCACGCGTACTTCTTCCTTTCCTGAACCCAAACTGATCATCCCCTAAGTAATCATTTGCCTTACTCTCTATCCTTTTGTTGATGATCCTGAGAATAACTTTAGCTGCGTGGGATATCAAACTTATTGTTCTGTAATCCTCACATGACGAAGCCTTTGCCTTTTTTGGAATAGGAACTAACACCGATCTCACAAAATCTTCCGGCCAGATTCCTTCCTCATAGATACTACGAATCAGTCCATATATGGCCTTTTTCCCACCTTTCCCTAACCATTTCAACATTTCTACAGGAATATTGTCCATCCCCACAGCCTTATTTGCTTTCATCTCCTTTAATGCCCTTTCTATTTCATCGTCGAGTATGCCTGGACCTAAGCTATCTTCTTCTACGTCATGTTCCTTTTCTATGTCTAACCTTGTCGGCCTAAGTTCTTTACCATAGAGTGTTTCTATATATTCCTTCCATCTCTCTTGGGTTTTTCCTGGTTCAACTATTATCTTACCCCATTTATCTTTAACTGTTAGCACAGATCTTGCCTTCTTACTTCCCGATAATAACTTAACCTTGCTGCATAGAGCACCAATTTCACCCTTCTTCTGTAAACTTTCCATATCCTCGCATTGCGTTTTCCACCATTCTTCTTTTGCTTTATTTGTGGCCCTTCTCAATTTATTGTTTAACTCTTTGTACTTCATTTTGCCTAACTCATATATGTATATATATATATATATATATATAATGATTTGATATGCATATCAGTGCGTAATGTATGTCTGTCTGTCAATATGTATTTAGGTGTACGTGCGTGTTTAGGTACATCTTGTGTTTGGATGCACTTATAAATTTTATGGCCATTATAATATGCAAAAACCAAATGTGTAGCACATTACGCATCAAGGGAATTCTCGTTATCTGCAATTCTCATACGAAAATTCTGAAAAAATATAACAATCTAGTAACCCTGTAAAATTTCTCCACGACGGGGACAGTGATACGTAAACACGTTAAAAACAACTTAAATCACATAAAAAACACTTCGTATAAATATTACCAGATGCTTTAGAGTAGCGTCCCAAACTGAAATAGGAAAATAAGAAAAACTTAGCGTCACGTATAACGAGTTACTGACTATCATCCGGGGGTGTTGTTATGAAATATTTTTTAAATTATTGATCGCAAAATTCTGATAAAAAAGTCAATAAACTGAAACCCAAGGGCTCTATTGACCTTGACGACATCACTGAAAACGGTCATAAGAGGGCGAGCACTTGGAAGAATTCGTCTCTTCAAATGGGCGAATCAAACATCTGCCTCTGTGGCGGGGCCCTTTCGCGGTCTCTCTCCCAACTAAAAAGGAGAAATTTGTGACATCCCAACAAATTCATCCCAAAATGTCGGCGATATTGTAGAAGTTATGATAAAATGTTTTACCATTGCAGTTATATTAGTTTATTTCAATCTGGTTTGTATTCATTTCAAGTATTTGATACATTTTAATTGACTTATGTATTAGGCTTACACTTAATGTAATGATTTCCCTCCCCTGTCGTTTCCACACCGCTTATTGCCTATTTGCGAGGTACTTCAAATTAAAAATTAAGACGACTAATAGCGATGGGGAAAATAAGGAGAGGAAAGCATAAAATCCACATGGACAAATGCCGAGGAAGGAAGGACGTGGCGATACCTTAGACAAAGGCGGGACAAATTATTTATGAACATAGATTAGACACTGCTGAAACATGTGCAAGCCGACTGATTCCAGCAGACAAAGGAAGCTCACGCAGTAAACAAGAGAATTTATTTCACGGTTTCGGGCCAAAGCGAGCACTTTTCTTTTATCGACGGGGAGGGGCGGTGGGGTTTGTACCAGTCGTCGGCGATGTTGAACCACCCCAAGGTTTTTCCTCAAGCGGTCAAAGGCGCGACCCTCCCATGAGTGGGACGCATTGAAAAAAAACCTTCCTTTCCCAAAGCGCCAGTTAGAAAAGCATAACCTTGCGCCGCGGCGAGTTGTCCCAGCCGCTGTCGAAAGCAGCGTGAGAGTTTAAGCGATAATTTGGTTGGGTAACGGCTTGCACTCACAATCTACGTCCTCCAATTCTCACTTCCTTCCATACACACGCTCGCTCACACGAGCACAGGAAAACATTCTCACGATTACGAAAAGGCCTTAGGTAATGCGCCTTGATCGGTCCAACTAGACGTTTCCCCCGCTGGCAATTCCTTCCGTATCGTTGCCTCGTTAAAAAAATGCTTTCGGAAGCCATTTGTCACGTCTTTGAATTTCCCATTAGGCATATTCTTGTTTCATTCCGCAAAGATTTTTCCAGGAGGTCAGCCGCTTCTGATATGTGAGCTCTCCACTGCCGATCGGTGGATCCAAAAAGAGATCCCCGAAGGGATCCACCGATCACTATGAGTCACTGTGGCCACCAGACACTTTAATAATTTTTTGTCAAGCGATTTTACATAATTTTTGTTTATCTCTGTAAAATGGCCTGGTATTTTTCGAACCAATTTTAACATTTTCACATGCGCTCAAAGGGTCAACAGAACGTTTTAAAGAATAGGAATCCCTAGGAATGTGTATAGACTGCAAAATGAAATTTTTCAATCGACATAAAAACCTTGGAAATACCTAGGGTTGATATTAAATACACCAATACACCAGCACAGCTACATGGTACCATGGCAGTATTTACTACTAGAAAGTGATTTAGAAGAACCTCAAGGCAGATCAAGTCGAACAAGGAATATTATCAGAATGTCTTTGTGTGCTTCGTGGATTTTGAGAGAATTTCAACAGAACAGGGTGGACAAAGGTAATGGGAACACTGCCAAATGTAGGATTAGACTGGAGAGATAGGCTACTTTATTTGAAACTTATTATATGGTTTTCCAGAAACGGAAACGATTATTTAGAAGTTTAAATAGGATGGCAAAAATTAGAGCATGTGGGACAGTTTACGCATTGCTTTGGACCAAAATGGTCAAAATAATAGACACATGAATAAAAGAATTGCACTAAGAAAAGAAGCTTTCACAAGGGGGAAGGGATAGAAGACAGGGATGTTGAGTAAGGAGGTTAAGAGAAGGCTCATCAAAACTTTGATATGGAGCGCTATCATATAGGACGGGGATACATGGTCACTGAAGCAGGAGGATGGGCGTATATAGGAGGCCTCGTAGGAGGCTTTTGAACTGTGGATATGGAGAAGGATGGAGAAGGTGAAGAGGACAGAAATGAAAACAAATGAGGAGGTACTAGGCATTGTGGGGGAGGAGAGGGGATTGTTGGGAGAAATCGTAAAGAGGCAGGGAAGATGGATGGAAAGCATATTAACTGGCAGTGGGATGTTGAAAACTATAATAGAGAGGAGAATGTTAGGCAAACGAGGAAAGGGCAGGAACAGGGTAGGGGTGTTGGACGAGGTGAAGGGAAGAACGAAGTACACAGAGATGAAGAGGGACAGAGAAAACGAGACACGTAAATAAGCCAATATATGTGCCATTGGTGGACTTGGAAAGGCCTTCGACAACATCGAATGAAACATTGTATTCAAGATACAATCCAAGGGCTTCCGCTTGGATTGGACTACAACGACAGAGGAATTATCCATAACCTCTACATGAATCAGGTTACAATAACGCCAACAAAAAACGGGAGAAAAATAGAAGCCAAAATAAACAAAGGAGTAAGACAAGGATGCGCCCGCAATATTCAATGTATAGTATACCTGGAAGAGGCAATCAAAGAAACACAAATTGGGTATCAAAGGAGTCAAGGTAAAAGGAGAAGAAATCAATATGCTCCGGTCATCGCAGTAGTGCCGGAAATGCCAGAGGACCTGTGAGCAACTCTTAAGTGTTATGGACCAAGTACTGGGGGAATAAAATGAACTTCAACAAAAAAAAAACTAAAATCCTTGTGCGTGGCATTTTTTTCCTCCAGCAGTTGGCGGTCGTTATTTTCTTGTATCAGAAACTTCAACGATAGGTAATTTGTTTCTTAGCTTTCCTCTGATTCCTCCCCTCAGAGTGATAGGACTACACTCAGACTGTGGCGTCCAGGGAAGTAGGGATTGGACGACGAGGACCACGGGGGCGTGGGGGTAGGGAAGTGGACCGCGGAGGGGGCCGATCGCTCCCCCTTATTCGACAACTTCCCGCGATAGAGGCATGCGCATAAGAAATGCAGGCGAGTATGTGTTGATTGTAGCCATCTGATGTGGACATGCGCATTCAAGATGGCAGTGGTTCGATTGCGGGGAGGTTCTCTCAAACTTGACCGCAAAAATAAGGAGAGTACTCCTTTTCCTCAATCACATCAATTAACATTTATTGTAAAGCGGATTTTTATGCACGGTCACATTACTCGCCAAATAATACAGTCGTCTACCATGATTTAAGCAACAAATTGTACTGCGAAGCCCTTTCCAGGGATCTAAAAATATTTGCGCTTGGTGTAAGTAGTTGGGTTTACAGTTAAATTTGCGAACAATGTGAAGTACTGATTATGAAGAAATAATGATACTTTTCCACTGGATATTGATTCAATACACGATCGGTTTCGATGTAAATACTACATCTTCTTCAGCTGGTACATCAAAATCCACCCGAAGATGTTGTGGTACAGATGGAAACCGGTCGTGGATTAAAACAAATTCTGGTGGAAAATTGAAAATATTTCTTCATTATTATGTTCGAGTTCCTCCATATCCACACTTATAGAAATGGAGGGATTGTCATAAGAACAGTGATCCAATTAAATACCTGGGAGTCAATATAAAATCGGACCTCTAGCATTAGAAAAGTACGTTAGGGATATCTGGCGAGCAGCATTACGGAAAACGTGTTTCAGCCAATGAATAGTGGCGAAATATATGAATGCATAAATTAAGGAGATATTTTATTTCCCTTTGATCAGACCTTGTAACGTCTGTTTAGGACTCGTCGCAGAAGGGTCTCGTATAGGCAATGAGGATAAGGGGATAAGCGTCCGCACCTTTCGTGAAGATTTGACATGCCCGTCTTAAACTTTTAGAGAGGAACAAATCATTCGAGTACGGAACGAAATCAGTGACTGCAGGGCTGCGTTGAATTGATAAAATAGGCCACGCAAAGTGATGGAATGAAATACTCGTATAATGAAAAAGTAAAAGAAAGGTGCTACTTTGCTTTAGTTTGGCGGTTTTAAGGATTGGTTTTTACGGCGTAGGAACAAACAAATCAACAAAATTATTTCAAACCATTTTATGGCTGGACGAGTTTTTTTTAGTGTAAGCAATGGAAACAGTGGCGGAGTAGCGTGTTAGCAACTTTATCGTTCCTCGGACATTATCATATTTAGGCCTTGGGAAACATGTCCCAAAATGAGAACTAATGGCCCAACATAATCGAGTAAGAAAGTCGTTATAAAATTGCAGTTTGCATTTACAGACTTGAATGACGAATAGTCACCTTTTCGATTAATAATAGTAAATTACTGAGCTTTCAGATGTTGGCCTCGTCCTGCGAGAGTAGGACTGTTTGACGGCGCGTACATTTTACGGTCACCTTCGGGATTTAATTCCACGTATTTATTTTCCATCCTACTTTAAATACGGGTCTCAAATAACAATTATTCTCCAATAGTTCTTATCGACAAATTCTCAATGCATATCTTCGTACCTACGTAGGGTATTTACAGCAACACAAGCCGCCGCAAGGGCTTGTGGCTTTTGGTGGGCAACAAGGACGTACGTGCCGCATTTATCGTGTGCCTATATCGTGGCGCCCAAATCGTGTCTGTAGTAGGCGCCGCAGGGGCGCGTGGCAGGGGCTGTTAGGACACAAACCATTTATTCAAAAGAATGCCTAAAAAATATAAATTTATGTACGCACATGCACATAACACACTCATGCGAGCCTATGGCATGTCATAAATTGATGTTGTCTCCGAGTGTAACGGCACATTTTGCATTGGAATTTTTTCAAAACTTGCAAACTTGGATTCTTTATGTGGATGATTGCATATTGTTCTTAAAATTAATGTCATGAATTTTTGAACAGCGAGGAACAAATCAAATGCTGGAATCTGTCAGTGATGCTGTGTATCTCCTTTATTTTATTTATCATGGCATCAAAATCGGCCATCGTCATTTAGGACCACAACAATTCACTTGCGATCATCTGTAAACTAAACCTTTCTAAAGTCTTGCTTTCAATCTTAATTTCTACAATCAATGTCATGCATGCTCTACTCTCCTGAAAATCGTTTTTCCTCTTTGATAGCATTGTTGCATCATGTCGTTTCTTACGTTTTTGCCAACTTAATTTCCGACATAATACGATTATATTCTCGTATTATTTTATGATTCACAACGGAAAAAATCAATGCAATAAGAGTTCGAGCTACATTAATAATCCAAATGAAATAAAAATCTCTCTTTTGAAAGATTACGAAGACTGGGTGCTTCAAATCAGACTATCCACACAAATGTCATTCGTCAGTTGATAGACTACGAAAGTTATGAGAAAAACAAAATTTGCCCTTTTCCACAGATTTATTTGCAATGTACAACGCGTTTCAGTTAGTCAGTAGCAAATCAGGAAGACACTTCGATGAACTGAAACGCGTTGTACGTTAAAAATAAATCTGTGGAAAAGTGCAAAGTTTGTTTTTCTCATGATGACACACTTCCACTACATCTCGCCTAAATCTGTTGAGACTACGGACGAATAGATGCTTCATTATTTTGAACAGTTGTCATATTATTTAACTAAGTTCTTTTCAGAGATTCTGATGAAATAAGTGATTAATGAGCCTCCTAAAGCCCATTGGAATTCCCGGAGTCTTCTAAACAAACATGAAATTTGTGCCTTTAGCATGACCCAAGCTGTGTGATTTTTCAGATGCCAGAACTTCCTGGGAAACCATAACCAGCACAAGGAATGGAACTGACCCCCCCTCCCCTGATCTAGAATTCCACACGCCTTAGTAGTGGGTGAACTCTATCGACAACTACCAAACCGAACTTTTGGTGGATAACTGAGTTTCTGATTTTTAAAACAATGTTTGGGAATGTTTCAGTAATTATAAATAGAGAGAATTGACAGTTAAATTGAATCTGACTAATAGTTAGAGTTCTAGAGCAGGAGTGCGCAGAAGCAGTTAGATTTCTAAACTCTCAGCCATTGTGGGTCCGTCCCTAAGTGACTGTCAAAGCTTAGAATAGCTTATAGGGGGCTGTGTTATCCTTAATTTCTCATTAACGACGTCTCCGGATGATGACCCAAATGCCATTGGAGGCCAAACCCCGAATGCTCTTGTCGAAAACCGACGGCACATCTAGAGTGTGGCCTCACAGAGGGAAAGGACGGAAATGGCTTACCGGCGGATCTCATAATATTAGTCGTACTAATTCAGTCTGCAGGTGAAATTCTCAATTACAGATTCCGTTCTCTTTTGGTTTTGATTCTGCATTTACTCGCCGTCTTAAGTTAAAGGAATTCCAGTCGTCAGAGCAACCCATTTTCCCTGGCGGAAGAAGCACGGATATCCAGTAAGAAGCCCGGGACCAGAATGGAGAGATCATGTGAAACGCAGTTGTGACTATTCACACATTATATTCTGTAAATTGCGACTGCATTATCCTATTTGGGGGAAAAATACACGAGCAGCGGAAATTTTCTTGAATTTAAAAAAAGACCTTTGATAGAATATCACTCGCCAACTTCATACCCAAGTGACGAGGGTACGGAGTATAAGATAATACAATAAACTGGATTCAGTACTTCCTTAGTAGCGGCAAAGAAAATATAGCTACTAGATGTTTAAAGCTATAAGTAACATCCGGCTTCTCTCAAGATAGCGTCATATCCTCAAAACTGTTTTTTGTTTACATTAATGATATCATTTCAAAAATAAATAAAACGACATGAGTTTTCCTGCCGATGACACTGTACAGACAGGGCAATAGCGATAGGGCATCAAATAAAAAGCAATGACTTAAATACATTTTTCAAAGATACAGAATGGGGTTAGGATAAAAACCATTTACCCCTAGGGTCGGTTTGGTAGGTGATCGTAGAGTTCACCCAGTATTAAGCCATATACGGCGTGTGAAATCCACACATCGGGGTAGGGGGCCAGTTCGTTTCCCTGTGCCGCCCATGGTTTCCTAGGACGATCTGGTACCCGAAAGATCACCTAGCTTGGATGGAGCTGCAGGGGCCAGAGAGGCTTTTTTTATTACTTTAGATGCCGCAGTGCATGCAAGCTGATGCAAAAGCAATGTTAATCATTGAAATCACATTTTTGATTGAAACTCAGGAACATATAAAAATGTTTCTTATAAGATATGTATAACACAGGCCTACAAAAAAAAATTTTTTTTTTGGTGCCGGGAATCTTCGTGTTGATTTTAACTATATTTGTAGAGTTGAATCCAAATATGAAATCAGTTTTTATTTAACAGCTCTACTTTTTTAGATATGACACATCTTACGATTATTTGTGAATATATGGTAAAAGAAAATAGGAAAATATTACAGACTTTGTGAAACGTGCATACTTGGGATATTTTGGTGTTTAGCTTGGTGACCAAGATAAAATATGGGCACCGCATTTTGTGTGTAAAACATGTACTGAACATCTGCGGCAATGGACAACAGGACAAAGGAAAAGTCTAAAATTTGGTGTGCCAATGGTGTGGAGAGAACCTGTGAACCATATTGACGACGGTTATTTTTGCATAGTAAATGTTTCGGGAATTAATCGAAAAAATCGCCGCAAGTGGACATATCCAGATTTGCCTTCAGCTAGACGCCCGGTACCCCATTCAGAAGAAATACCGATCCCAATATTTTAGACGTTACCAGATATATCTAAGGAAGAATTTGAGTTATTTGAAAACATTTCTCATTCTATTGACGATAGTGGCAGTGACTACGAGGGGGTATCAACTATTTAATCAAGATGAACTAAGCGATCTTGGTAGAGAACTGAACTTATCGAAGCAAGCATCCGAACTACTAGCATCAAGACTGCATGAAAAGAATTTACTGCAACCCGGTACAAAAATAAGTTTTTATCGCACAAGGGAAAAGGATATGCTACCCTTCTTTACTCAAGAAGACAATCTTACATTTTGTTTAGACGTTAAGGGTCTTTTGGAAAAAATGGGACTACTATCACAATATGATGCTAGTGATTGGCGTTTGTTTATTGATAGCTCCAAGCGTAGTTTAAAATGTGTACTTCTTCACAATGGTAACAGGTTTGGCGCAATACCAATCGCTCATTCAACTAAAATGAAAGAAGAATACGATACAATAGCATTGGTCTTACGGAAGATAAAATACCAGGAACATCGCTGGGTGATTTGTGTAGATTTAAAAATGGTGAGCTTTCTTCTTGGGCAGCAAAGTGGCTACACAAAATATCCTTGTTTCTTGTGCCTCTGGGATAGCAGGGACAGACAAAACCACTGGATTAAGAAGGAGTGGCCTAAGAGAGAAAACTTGGTTGTTGGGAAAGAAAACATCATTGCTGAATCTTTAGTTGAAAGAGAGAAAATCATCTTACCGCCTCTACATGTTAAACTAGGCCTAATGAAGCAATTTGTAAAGGCTCTTGACAAGGATGGACCATGCTTCGGCTACTTAAGACTAAAGATGCCCCATATAAGTATTGAAAAACTTAAAGCTGGTATTTTTGAGGGGCCACAAATCAGACAACTTACCCAAGGATCCTGCTTTTGTCGAGTCAATGAATGAGATTGAAAAAATTAGTTGGATGTCATTTGTTGAGGTCATAAAAAATTTTCTAGGAAATCACAAAAGTGAAAATTATATTGAGCTGGTAAACATTATGCTCAGTAACTTCAAATCACTTGGATGTAATACGAGCACAAAAGTTCACTACCTACACAGCTACTTAGACAATTTTCTTGGAAATTTAGGAGACACAAGTGAAGAACAAGGTGAAAGATTTCACCAGGATATAAAAACAATGGAAGCTCGCTACCAAGGAAGATGGGATAACCATATGATGGCAGATTACTGCTGGTGCTTAAAACGAGACTGTTTGAACAAAGTGCACTCAAGAAAATCGCACAAAAGAAGCTTCCGATGTGTTGAGTGATGTTTTTATGTATTTTTTCTTTTCAATGTGTTTTATTACAGTAAAAAAATTTGTATTTGTGTTCAATTGTATTGTAAAATTCTGTTGTGTTTGTGGGTGATTTAACAGCCCTAGAAATAAATCAAGTCTTTATATTTAGTGGGTTTTATTATTAATATAATATTCCCATATCATCATGTAGAAGATTTTTTTACGTAAGTAACAACATATCTATATCTTGAAAACTATAGCTGATAGGAAAAAACTGGTATCATAATTGGATTCAGCACCCCAATTGTTCTTTAAATCAACATTAAAAGCTCCGGCACCAAAACCACTGTTGGCCTGTGTAATCATAAACAGTAAATCAACACGAAGGTCGATTTGGTAGGTGATGGCATGGGAGTTCACTCAAAACTAAGCCCAGCGGCGCGTTAAATCCATGCATCAGGATAGGGGGGCCAGTTCCTTAACCGGTCATGGTTTCCCAGGAAGACCTGGAACCCGAGAAATCACGAGTGGCTTGGGTGGAGCTGAGGGTCCCCAGAGCGGCTTGCCCGGGAACCGAACCCGAGCCCTCTGGTCAATAGTTCAACCCTGGACTACTGCGACCTACGGAGTTCGGATATGAATACTAAATATGTAGATGTTGTTAATGTAGATACATACACACACCTCCATAGAGATACGTATTTACACGTGTATGGTGGGTTGCGGTAGTTCAGGGGTAGAGCGTAGGACTATTGACCGGAGAGCCCCAGTTCGATTCCAGGGTAAACCTCTCTGACCACCACCAAATCTGTGTGATTTTTCGGGTACCAGAACTTCCTGGGAAACCTTAAAGGGCATAGGGATAGGAACTGGAATCCCTACCCTGAAGTGTGCCTTTCACACACCCTCGGGCTCCGTATTGGGAGAACTCCAGCGACAATTAACAAATCGACTTTCGGGTTGATTACTGTGTTTATGGTTTTAAAAACACTAATTGGGAAGTTTCAGTAGTTACACAGAGACAGAATGAAGAGTTAAATTTGATTCTGACCAGCAATAAGGGTCCTGGAGTGGAACATAACGGATGCACACACCCACGTGGTAGCTTTCCGCGCTGGAGGTAGATGTAATCGGTAGCGATTGGAAGACCCATTTAACACTGTCTTACTGTGAGATCCAGAGACTTAATAGCGGAACATTATGGGGCACTACGGTGCTCAAGGGCCAGAGCTTTCAAGGGCTGGGTGAGAGCAATAAAAGGAAGAGGCTGCCACGGTTCTATCAAGTTTTCGACTTAACAGAGAGCCATAGAACTGAAGCACAAGGTCACGCTGCGTAGGCGGGAGGAGGAAAGGAAGGGCCCGACCATATTTAAATGCTCCCCCCCCACGACCATGCAGCCTTTCTCCGCCACTGACCCATTTCCAAACCCCCTCCCCCACCAACGCACGCACGAATTTCACTGCCCTTATCACTTTCTTCCTCGGCAAGGAACTCAAGGGAGGAGACAAACGAGACTCTTGAGGTGGAAATCCTCGTTTTATATACAGAACGCTCTTCATTCATTTTATCCATGAAATATTTCAAAATGTGTTTATCGTTGTTTTATTATTTCTTTGTACATGGAACTCTGTGAATCACTACTGGGGTGTGTGGTGACAACGTGTACATATAAAATAGTCTATAAAACATGTCGAAGATATATATACACATGTATATATATATATATATATATATGTATATATATATATATATATATATATATATATATATATATATATATATATATATATTTATCTTCGAAATTGAACGCTCTTCAATGACGCAGAAATATACAAAAACACAGATGTATATTTTTAAAACATGAGTTCCTATCCCCTTTCTTTATATCTATTTCTTTGTGAATGAATATTTGTTCGCCGTATGGCGGGATTTCCTGTTTGAATGTTTCCATGTGTGTGTATGTGTGTGTGGATCGCGGTAGTCCCGGAGTAGATTTCTGGACTATTGACCGGAGGGTTCGGGTTCGATTACCGGGCAAGCCTCTCTGGGGACCCTCAGCTCCACCCAAGCTACTCGTGATTTCTCGGGTACCAGGTCTTCCTGGGAAACCATGACTGGTAAAGGAACTGGCCCCCCTATCCTGATGCATGAATTTAACGCGTCGCTGGGCTTAGTTCTGGGTGAACTCCCATCCCATCACCTACCAAATTGACCTTCGTGTTGATTTACTGTTTACGATTACACATATCTTATAAGAAACATTTTTATTTGTTCCTGAGTTTCAATCAGAAATGTGATTTCAATGATTAACCTTGTTTTTGCATCAGCTTACATGCACTGCGGCATCTTAAGTAATAAAAAAATCGTTTTTCTCCATGAATTGAAGACGTGTTGATAAAAAGAGCTATGAAATAAGGGTTACATAAAATAATGATCCAACACTACTAAGTTCTGAACACGATTTGGTCCTTAGCGCCGTCGTCGGCAGTTACTCTTATCCATTATTGTTATTGGGGTAATGGTATCGTCAACCTGTTCGGTTCGTGAGTGATTCCTAACGTATTTAATCTTATAATTTAGATAGGCAACTAAGTTTATCATAGCTATGTTTTAAAAATCCTGCACTAACCCGCTGCGAAGTTTCTGAAACAATGAAACCTACCTACCTCCCTTTCATATACAGTGGCACATAGTCTAAATGAGGCCTACTTAATGAAAGATAGCATCCATCTATAATAATCGCCTCATTACATTTGCCCAATGCTTACGCATTATCCCCAGCATCATAGGGATGTAAACAAAAAAATGCCGGGACCGTATTTTTTTTTTGTTTTCATTGATTCACGACCGTAGCTACGTTCCTTGTTTATTTAAATCATATGAATGCTAGGGAAAGGGAGAACATTTCTCATTGATTCAGTGAGTTAAATATTAACAAGTGAAATAATCTCTTTTAAGGAAATCTGCCGTTGTGAGCAACTATATCGGAAACGGAAAACACAGGAAAATAAATTAATGAAAGGAGAATAACGTTGAAGCAGCCTCCGTTTTGAAATACGTAGACCACCGGGACTTGTGATTCATTCCATTTGGAGCCATGAGCCGTGAATTATAACGCTGAACGCTTTCCGAATACAAAGAGAGATCCTGCATTGTAAATGACGTCATGTGGCCATAATGTGCCGGGAAACACCGAACACATTGAGCCACTTTTCGAACTGTATTCGAACACTTTCCTTTACAGCACAATGCAGCCAGTCATTTACGCAAAGTATCGTAATTTCCGCAACGTCAGTGGCGACTCTTGGATTTTTTCCACACCGCCATACTAGATGGAGGAAGAAAGTTCAAACTTAGATACCAATATATTGAGAAACCGCAAAATAAATAATATAACTGAGAATAAGCCCACGACCATCCTGGTAACAGGATAAAGCATGGCCAACAGTAGCATTTAAAATTTCGATAGACAATTTTTGTAAAATTTCAACACCGACAGAGAATAAATAACCGCACTACACTGGTGGGTGAGACAATTACGAAAATAAAAAGGGGGAATGGATTGCAGAACTAACGATATAGGCATTTCTCCCTCGTGCAATCCGAGATCACGACGCAAAGAAACTACGGGAATTAGAATCTCCCGGATGTTTTTAATCACCAAAACCAAGTAATTACTAATGATCTAACAACCTCTGCCACACACCCTCGAGGCGGATTGCAGCCTGAGATGTTGATGCGTTGCCATAAGAGTCAGCCAGTTTTGCTGTTGTCTTGCAAAACACGATGAGGGAGCACTTATAGGGGCAGAACGGCATAGCGATGTGAGCCAGTGGCAAAGAGAGTCGGACTGAAATTGTGCTGCCACGAAGCGCGCACGAAATGTTCCGAGAATGTCTGCGAGGTTCGCCATTCCGCCGCTCTTTCATTTCAGCGCTACCTTCCAAAGCGCCCAAACCTCGAGGAGGGCGTCCGTTTAGTAGGACCGGCTGGCTGACTGCCTCTCTCTCTCTCTATCACGAAAATTGTCCTCTACGGGGTTTGTTCCTTTTCGAATGCCAGTGGCATCGCATATTTTCTTCAAATTGAATTTTCTTAATGATTTGCACGTGAGAGCACTGAATGATGACGATAAAAATTGAGATCACTTAATTCGTCGAGCAGGCGCCTGCTCGGATCGAATTAGGAAATCAGCTGAGCGGAAAGAGAAGCACAAACGGCGGCATTCGGCGAGGTCACCGGCGCATGACTAATGCACCTTGGCTAATTGAATCAATGAAGCTCCCTTTGCTTCTACGACAGCAGCCATCGGCGCCACCTGCGGTCGTGTGGCGAAGCAGTAAGCGAACCTTCCTCTTCCACTTCTATCAGTGCTCGTTGTCGGCATGAGCGAAATAACTATTCATCATATTTATTCCTTACAATTATGCCTCTATGTAGCTATCCGAAAATACAAGAACCCTGAGTATGAATTTTTTTCACGTTGGACTCTTTAAGGGATAAGGAAAAAGTACTACCATAAGAACCCTTTTTTAGTCAAATAGCCATGCATCCTTCTTTTCCGTAAACCGTTCTCAATACTTTTTTGTAATATTCACCATAACGAAATATATGTAATCACTCCAGCAGCAGTAATTTTCCAGCAGATGCTTCTCCTCGTCAAAACGAAAGATTAATGAAGAAGGATAGGGAATTAATGTGAGAAATCGAAAACAAGTTCAAATCGGCGTATCGAGTTGGGAGATGTGACAAAGAATGACCAATGCTGTGGAATGGACACAGGAAATATTTTCCCAGTGGTATGGATGGGCAGAGAATATATTTTCACTAACTGTCCAAAAATCCCGCAGATAAATTTTCCCGAAGATCGACCTCGTCGCGGATTGCCGAGGCGATAATGATGCGTTTGTTTCCTCGACCAATCGCCGCCCCGCGTGGAAGTCTCGCTCTCTTCGAGGCGTCAAATCGTATATCGCCCTAGCTCTCTCTCGTGGAGCCGCGCCAAAAGCGCATGGCGTCCCCTCTCGAAGGTAAACTTCCTTTTTTCCCACTTCATCTCTCCTGCGTAGACGAAGCTTATTCAATCCTTTTAAAAGAAAACGCATTTCTGAAAATAGCTCCGAATAAAAACATAAAGGGAACGAAGCTAGAGGAAAGGAAAACACGCGCTTCGGTTATAGTGAAGGCGTGAGTAATTGCTAAAACGAATAATCAGAATCCCTAAATTCGGTGACATGGATTGTCGAACAGTTAGGGAGGCTTCATTTAAAGGTGGTCTTTGTTCATGCAAACTATTCTTAGTCAAAATTTGGACTGTCACATTAATTAATTGGTAGTTTATATATTTAAAAAAATAACCAAAAGATAAAGCATGCTTGAAAAACTTGCCTTTATGTCACAACAAAAAAGCAGACTGAATACCTAACAAAAGTTTGCAGAAAAAATAGCTTTAAGTTAATTCAAGCAAAACTACCTCATGGGATATTGCGAATATTTCCTGTTTTAATCAAGTCAGTTTGCTCCCGGGATGCCTGCCTAACTTCCTTGTGCTTGAAGATTCTTCAGAAAGATCTTTCTAAAGATTCTTCAGAAAGCGATGCGTAATTTCCATAAGTCTAGCTTTTCGGCCATTAGATGTTCATTGTACGTACACGTGACATAGGTAAGCCTTCGGTTGGTCGAAAATTCCAACACTGCCTTGGCAAACAAGAGAAATGCGTTAATACGTTTTTATCACGTCTGCATGTCGTTGGCAGAGGAATGATAATTGAAATACGTGACTTCGAGTTGGAGGGAAGCAATATTCGCTGGTAGTCAAGAGGTGTTCTCTAGCGTGATAGAACGGCAACAAATATTTTCCGACTCTAGAGTGTTGCAATGTCGGATGTCATTCCTCAATACTGATGCGTGCTAATTGAAACATTCTCCATCGCTCAGCTGGATTCACTATAGCTTTTCAAAAGTCGAAGTCTTGCCAGTTCTCTCCGTGAATCAAGGGACTCCCATCCTAATTCCTCAAACACACACTTTACGCATGTACTCTACTCGCGGCAATCATAAAACAAATCTCTTGAACGTTCCTTCAATTATCATTTTCTCCCATGGATGGGACGAGTACACCAGATGATGCTGCGAAGAGCAAAATGAAGTAAGTGTTTATCGTAAATTATGATTGTGCTCCAAGGTACGGGGACCAGAGCGTGGAGATACGGACATATTCTATCTATCTACATAATACCCCGCACTATTCACCCGCAATACTCATGCAAAAATCCCTTCATCCCACTCGCATGCAAACGTATACACTATAATCCAACAAACAATTGTATCCTAGGATGCAGTATGAAATCCATCCAAAAGCGCGCAAGACAGAATATGAAAAGTAAAAAGGCGAAATTCCACTACTTCCGTCTTTCAGACTCATCTACATCTACATAGTACTCCGCAAGGGCGTGTGGCGGGAGGAGTTAGATCATCACACGTAAAAGAGAACAAAACCAAATGCAAAATCAACACATTCATGCAGACCTATACCCGCAGTGGCGTATACATTAATGCAAAAATCGTTTCAACTTACACGCATGCAAATACATGTACTATCAACTAACAAACAATTTCACTGAAGGATGCAGTAAAAAATGTATCCAAATGCATGCACTCTAAGACTTGTAAAGGAAGAAGGCGAAACTCCACTATTACATGGACATGCAACATACAACGGTCTCCTCCCCAAGGGCAGGGAATGTGACCCAACGCTGTTGGTAGCGGAGGGTCCCCTCATGAGAGAGAAAATAGAAGTGAAAGTTATTCATAGGAATCAGTCAGCTGTCTATAGTTATGTCTCAAATATGCCTGAGTTAATGTCTACGAATGTGTCTGAATAACCCAAAGTAGCCATATCTTAACATAATTGCCCGACTGCACGTCGAGATTAAAAGCTTGACTAATTTGAATTCCTCGAAAAAATGGGAAATTGTGGATAGACAGTATTAATTTGGGAAATTAATTGAAATACAGTTTGAGATTGGAATAAGTGACTACACAAACGCTAAGAAATGGTTATCTTACAACAAAGGTCTGCGTGGTTATTATTTTACCCCATCCTAATTAACTCTACTGCTCTACCAACTCTTTTTTGCTTACCAACAGGTTTACTCGTACTCGTAATTATTTACAGGTAACTCGTAATCGCAGTTAATTAATGAACAGTTAGTCACTGTTTTGAATGAAATCTAAGACCACGTAATTAAATTATTTCCAAATTGAACTTATTCAAATCTTCCATTTGCAACTGCAGTTTGCTAGCGTGGTTAGGAATCACACCACACCACCTCGAGAGCATGTGAAAGTGGGTGCTAGGTCACCAGCTACTGGAGTAAATGTTGATTGGCTAATAATCATATGCAGAAATTTCAAATTTACCTGAGATTCTTCATAAATGTGTGATTTATAAGTATAAATGTTTGTTGAGGTAACACGAATGCGGTTGTGTATGTATGGCTGGTAACCTAACACCCCCTGCCACTCACCCGTGCGACGGCTTGCGGGGCATTGCATAGATGCAGATATTAATGTTCAGATCTCGAATTGTGCCAAGGAAAAATGATTCCCTATATTGGCCGTCGATTTCACTTAACTTTGCATGTGGTTTTGTTCTCTTTTACGGGTGGTTACCGAAAATCCCCCTCCACACACCTTTGCGAGGTATTCTGTAGATGTAGATAGAACTTTATAATGTAAATGTCACGTCATCCCATTAATTTCCGAGGACATGTAATGATTATAAACAAGAAAGTAATCAGTAAGGATACTTGAAATCGAAGTGTATCCCCTTGCCGAAACTAGCCTACGACAGAACCTTTCAAGAAGCTTTTATGTGCTGCTTTCGGCCTTGAGTTTCGCATTTCCTCAACATTCCCTTTCCCAGCGAATACTGTACAACAACAACACACAAGCCCAAGCATTAAAAAAAAAAACCCACCACCGATCGTCCTTCGTTTTCGCGCCAACTTCAATGCGCATGCGCGCGTAGGACGGCGGGGGTCGGCCATTCCGAAAACACATCCCCGCCAACATCACGTGAGGGGAAATTGAGTGACGTCACCCAATCCAGCGGATCCCCGCACTTTCCCGTGCCTTTTCCTGGAAACGAAGCCGTCGTTCTGGAGAGCGAGAACGTTTGACCGAAAGGTGTGTTTGCATCCAGAAGGCAGGAAGAAGGTGGGTGGATTTGCGGAGAAGGGCAGGGGGGGGAATAACGCTATCCCCCCGAGAGTGGAGGGATTGGCTCTCAGCAGGCCGGCCGATCTTCCTTCTCTCGTCGCGAGAGTGTTTTCATCGGAAGGCAACCCGGAATTAACAAAGCTCCTGGAAGGTTCTCCTGGCGAGCGTTTAATTTATTGCGGTTCGCTTTTCTTTGTAGTTCCCCCGAGTGTACCGGTTGGGAATCTCCGTGCGCGCGGGCTGGTGGGAGGATGTTTATCCTCCCTGCACTGGCAGGCCCAGGCAGGCGAAGCTCTCCTCCTTTTTTTCAATCGAACCTAGATCCGCGGAAAGATTCCCCTGAATCGCACGCCTCTGACGCACCATTCGTCGCCTGGTTTCTTCGATCATTACACAAGTTAGTCGCTCGATGGCAGCGAAGCTGTGTGGCACCATTACGTAACCTAATGATGGGTTCTCCAGAAAATACGCCACCCTTTGTGGTCCTGACTCATTCTTCGTCCAATTCGGTCAGGTTACGCAAACAATCCGGAATTCCGTTGACACGGGCGTCAAAACAAAAACATACGATTTAATTCACTTCTTCTGAGTAAAATCCATGATTTTTTCGTCGATGTTCCAATCAATACAAACGACTGTGGGACCTGAATGATCATTTCTTACAACCAGAAGCGTTTATTCCTAAAAGAATTGGTGAAGTTCATTAGATGGATAACTTTTTATCCCACTTCCGTCGCTTATGTGTCTATAGTTACGCATGGGCTCAAACTTGAAGTGAAAATTGTTTATTTATTTTATTTATTTGGCATTAGACCGAAAACGGCACATTTTGGCCTTTACATCGGACTGTTAACAATGATAAGAATGGTCACATTCTCATACACCCAAGGCCTAAATGGAGGAAAACCCACCCAGTCAGGAATCGAACCCGCGACTCTTGAAATGGCAGACCTTACCCCACCGCCACCAGGGTCGGCGGGATAGAGACTTTTAGGTCATCTCATTTCTCAAATATAACAACATATTTTTCCTTCGATTTCGGAGCATAACAAACAACCACGGTTATCACCCCGAAGTTTGGGTTTGATGGATGAGAGTTCGTCTACATCTACATAATACCCCGCAAGGGCGTGTGGGTATTAGGTCACCGCCTGTAAAAAGGAGCAAAACCATATGCAAAATCAGAGCTGAGCTCACATAGGATTTTTAAAGCCCACTTTATCCGAACCACTTTCTCTTCAGCTAATATTTTATGCTATGCATTTGGGTTAGTGTAAACAGAAGTTCCGTCCTTAGATCCTGACAGTTTCTTCGCCTCTTTTATAACCCGCCCATTTTTCACTGCTCTGTAAAATCTTAGTTATTTAGGGCGGCGAACGACAGCCAAGTTCATCGGCTCCATCGGGGGTAGATTGGGGTACTTAGGCAGGAGCAGGATGTGCAGGGAATGGAGGAAGGAAACGTCAGCGTCAGAAAGAAGATGGAGAAACCAACGTCAGCATTAGCCTGCTCTTAACGAAAGACGCCAAAAATCCAACCACCCCCTAACGCTTCGAACCCGGGACCTCGGGGTGGGAAGCCACCATTTTCCACCGCACCATCCTGATTCACTCGTGTCTGTAAATTGTCCAAATCCTCGCAATTGCAACTACTTTGACCATTTTGGTTCAAAATACTCCCGAGATACGTGTATTGTCCCACCTGCTCTAGTTTTTACCCTCCTAATCTGACATGAAGAAGGCTGAAAGCTTCAACTTTCTGAAATGTGAGTGCCCTTTTACGTGCTATATTATATATATATATATGATTTCTTCGAAGTAACACATTAGTGTTAAATAAAAAGCTTAGACAGCTACACACAATATGAGAACACATAAAAGGAGCACTCACACGTTATTTCGTTATTTCTTGATAATTTCGACGGAATTGAGCTCCGTCTTCCTCAGAAAATTAGTTATGACTGACTGGTGAAAGGTATTTGGGAGAGAGCGAAGGGGACGGGGAGAGAGGAGAACGGGTGTTGGGGGAGGGGTGAAAAAAGGGTTGTGGAAGGGGAAAGGGAGAAGGGAGGCCAGATGGGAGCGGAGATGGAATAGAAATGAGAGGGAGGCTGTGGAAATAATTCCCAAGTGGCACAGAAAACAAATAGTTCATCCACAGATATTGCAACATCTACGACCCAGGTGTCACCTTACAAAGTCATCATCAGGACTTAACAAGTCAAAACCCAGGCTAAGAATAACAAAATATATGCGGATGAGCAAAATATCTTACTATCCCGCATGAAACAAATACACACCTATCCACTTCAACCCTCTAAAATTAGTGAACGACATTGAAACCCGGATGTTGATAGGCTTTGCACAGCCATACAGGTGTATGGCCTGTATAAATGCCATTTCCATCGTTTTTAATTTTATAGGGTTATCGGATGGGGGAAGGGATGCTAGAACGGAAACACTGTAACACTGGTTGAAGGGGGTGTTCCAAAACATGCCTCCCACCACAACGTATATGTGTATTGCATATATATATATATATATATATATATATATATATATATATATATTATGTATATATATATTCAAATACGAAATCCCGCCATACGCCGAACAAATATTCATTCACACATAGAAATAGAGATGGAAGGTCCGGTGTTCAAGTCCCGGGTAAGGAAATATTTATACATTTGTGATCTGCTCAAATCCGCCTTCCCCACCTGTCCTTTGTTCGTCTTGTATGTGTTTTCCTATCCCCTTCCTTATCTATTTCTATGTGTGAATATATATATATATATTTTTTTTTCTGTACAGGTTTTCCCTTGTAGCCCATTAGGAGTAAATAGTCACGTCAGTAATGTACACAAGGATGTTGCGTCTATCCGAGGATGTGACAGCCTGGAGGGATCGATGACCCGGAACGTGATAATCGAAATCCGAGCACTCGTACTGTGCGCCCGGCACGTCTAATATTAGATCAATATTCATACAGCTAACGGAGCGTGAGACAAGTTTTTATCAAGTGGAATAAAATGAAGAAACTCGTCTGGGTAAATCATTTTTTTTTAATTTTCTCTTTGATGTAACTCAAGGTCACAAAATGGAAGCATCTCTCCAATTAAAAGAGTCCGCCCCCGAATAAGCTTCCATTGGAATCGATGTTAATTTTTAAAAACTAAAGTGGGAACTTACATGGTTTTTCTTAATCAAAGGCTTCAATTCCTCTCGGGGTATAATCATTACGAGGCTCAAGAGATCTTGGTCTGTCTTGGGCGTCGCGGAAGAAACTCGGCGAGTGGCGGGGATGGGAGGGAAATGGAAGTCATTGAAAGGGAGCCCAACCAATACGAAACCCAACCAATACAAACGAAGATCTTATCAGGGACGGAAGCTAAGTGAAGGAAGGGGAAGATATTCGAATTGTTGGCTCAAATGCGAACTCGAGGCCGAAAGCTCCCTCATTGAGGTCATCTGGGAATGGAAAAGAGCTCTTTTGGCGTACTATATACGTAAAATTGGCTTTAAATTATGCAGGGAATAAAATTGACGTCTTTCTTTATTTCATTAGCAGTAGTAAGAGTAGTTAAAATGCTACCGCTGGCTACCGAGTATTCTGGAGCAATAATTATAAAGTAATATACAGCCGGGGGAAAGCGAGTCAGCAAAAGGTGGCATTGGTACTGTACAAAAAGGCAAGAAGAAGTATGTAACACGTAGACCAGGCGAGCAATAGAATATGCTAGCGGAAGTGAAATTTGGAACTAAAGAACTTGGTCATTCTACATACAAACAGACAATCATCCTCACAATTACTTAAAATCTAAGATTTATTAACTGAACATACTTGCAGTACCTAGTTGCCTTTCTTCATTCTCGCCATCTTCGTTTGGGCTATTCCTTGCTTTTCGTCGGCCGAAATACTTTCATCGCAGGTTTCGCTGTTGGCCATGCGAATGAAGGTTTCCACTTGGTCTTGTTACACTCCTCGAAACGTCTTATTTCTCTTCAGCTTTTCTTCTTTACACACTAGTTTTCTTCTTGTTGATACTCATATTATATTCCCGAAGGACTTGGTGAATATCAATTAGACTTGCTTTCAGGCACTCTCGCGTTTCTGCAAATATTGCGATGTCATCTGCGAACCGGAGTACGTTACTTTCTTCACTATTCCACCCACTTGGATCCTTTGATGCTTTTGCTTCTTTTATTGCCTCTTTTAGACAAACGTTGTGACAATATGACATCATACGTTGAATTGTGCTGGCGAGAGGTAGTATCCTTGTTTAGCTCTTTTGTTAATTTTTGCTTTTATTCCGTTTTTCATTTGCATGGTTGTTACCTATTTGCTGCAAAAGAGATGGATTACAATTTTTGTTTTGGTCCATTCCAAGCGCTTTTCGACTGATGGTCCATCCGGCGTTCTCCGATGGCTTTCTTCAAGTACACGAGTGTCACAAAGAATGGTTTGTTTACGTATATCATTTTTGAACAATGCATTTTTGAACCTCAAGCCAACTGCTAATATGCCTCTCTTGTACCTCTTTTCTGATCCTGAATCCAAACTGGTCGTCCATAGAGTTTTCTTCGGTCTTCCTTTATATTCGGCTAATTATCCGAGCAAGTATTTCTGTTGCATGAAACATTTGACACTGATCTGTGTTCAAAGTTCTATGCATTGATCTGAACTACCCATGGTTTCTTCTGTGTTGGAATCATGACGCTTTTCTCGAAGTCCTTTGGTAGATTTACTCTATCGTATTCTATAGATATTTGATTATTTCAAAGAAAATATCCTTTACGTTGACCGCGCGTGCCTTGTTTATTTTGTCAACTCCAGGTGCCTTGTTGTTATTCAAGTCTTTCATTACTCTGTCGAATTTGCTTTTCAGCATTTCCGGGCCCCATCCAGCTCTTTCTTTCAAGATTTTCAATTTTGAATTAAGTCAAATTTAAGTGGTTTGGCCCCTTGGTAAGGGTGCTTTAATGTAATTCTTCCACATCTTCTACTTGTGTATTTTCACTAGCATCTCAGACGTGAGATTATATTTTTCTTTTTTTTTAATTGTCTTTGGACCAGTTTATAAGAAATATTGCTCCTTCCCTTCTTTATGTCGTCATTTATTTCCTCACAGTAGCTTTCTATCCACCCTTCCTTGGCCTTCTTGAACTCTCGTGTGACTTGGTTCTGCAACTGATAATAATAGGTTCCCTCGGTGATGAAAGAAGACAGTTTGCTTTTACACTTAGAATTTTTTTGACTACGACCTAGGTTTCGTTTCAGCGTAACATCTCCAGGTCCCTGTAACAAACCTTCATCTTCATCACTGTAACGAAACCTAGCTCCTAATAAAAAAATCTATGTGGAAAAGCAAAATAAAATGTCTTCTTTCATCACGAAGGATTTCCACCATGTTACGCCTGAAACTGTTCCATTGAATAGGTTTTCTTGGTTTCATTTCCTTGATTCTTGTATTTTCTTCTTGCTTCTCGTATGTGGTATTTTATTTGAGATGTTATCCATGGCCGCTTGAACTTCGCAACCTTACTCATGATTCAGTCATCTGATACTCTGGTTATTATATTCTTTATTTCCTTCCATCGTCAGGTCAGCACTCAAGTCAGTCAACACTAGTCTTTGAAATTTTCTCTCTCTTGCTTTTAATTCAGCATATTCGCGTCGCATCTGAGGTTTCTGTGTCACTTTCTTCAATGTCTTGTACCGCAGTCATCTGTCCATGACCACCAGGTCGTGTCCACTATTTACTATTCACACTTGCGGAGAGGTGGGCTCTTAAATTGTTTAAATTTGTTCCTATACATAACAAGTGGTGACCTAAAACCCCCCGCCACACGCCCTTGCGGCGAATTGCGGGGTATTATGTAGATGTATATCGTTCTGATTAGGATATAGTATCTGTGTTTAACTATCTGATTAGAATTTTGGTATCTTTCCCTGTAGCACGGCACCTCACGTGTTTATCTTATTATGCGTGGTTGATCGGGGAAGGTGTTTGCCACTACCATGTTTTGTCATTACAGAATACTGGCCTCGGTGGTCCTTGTCTGACAACCCAAGGGTCGCGGGTTTGATTCCGGTGGGGGTTGGTTTTACTACATCTAGGGCTTGGGTGTTCGTAATCGTGTCCATTGTTATCACTGTTAATAGTCCGATGCTAAAGCCCAAAAAATGCTGTTTTCGGAATAAGAATAAATAATAAATTCTATCAGTCGGTTGCTTCCCTCTTGGACGTGTCCGACCACAGGGTTCCAGTTTCCAATGACAATCAGGTTCTCCTTCCCTTTCAGTGTTCCTCGGGCTTCATCCATGCTTCTTTCCCTCTTTCGGCGTGACCAATCTTCGCATTGTGAGAGGCCAGGAGGGATGAGGAGTACGTTGGACCGAATGGGAATGAGCCACTTCGTTGCATGATGCCAGAAATCTAAAGTTGGACTAAATTGGCATTTAATTGACGGGACTGAGAAGTCGTTACACTTCCGAGAAAGATCGAACGCTTTTAATCTACATGTATCATCATCCATAGGATGCCCCGTAAACCGCCTCAAAAGCGTGCGACCTATTTACATCGACATAAATCCTACACAATCCACTAATACGCCATGTGGCAGGGGGTGCAAGCACCAGGTGGAAAGGGTAGGTCACCACCCAGGGAGGATATGGGAGAGGAAGGGGAAAGGGAAAAAGATTTAGTAAAATCTATCAAATAACTTACAACTTGTACATGCTGAGGAAGACTTAATTCAAAACAAGGGTTAATTCACCTGATTCCCCCAGTTATATGCAAAAGGGAGTAAAAATGAACCACCACCATTTCTAAGAAAGGCCTCCGCGATAACAAGATAGGTCATTACATCATGTAAAATCCCAATCCATCAGCTGAGTTAATGATGGATGAGAAGATATTTGGACCTTTCGATGAAATATTTTTTATACTTAATTTTAATTACCAATAATAATAAATAAAAGATATATAATTAATACATTTTATATAATTTTTTTAAAAGAAAGATGTTTACTAAATTTGTACGTGCTCCATTCGGCCGGTTGATATACCATCCATCCTTTCCATGCGGTCGAATCCAGCAACGCAGTTTAGCGTCACTAGAACTCCTTGGGTATGGAAAGCAAAGCCAAACTTTCTGGATTCCAAGTCTATTATTCTAGATCGGCAGTTACAAGATAACCCGATAGTATCCGCAAGGGCATGTGCCGGAGGGTGTTAGAGCACCAGTCATACTTCGCTTGGCTCGAGTATATTGGCCATATTAGGTTTGGCTCGAGTTGGCTTGTTTGTTTAGTTATTGGAACAGTTAAACCATGTTAAATAATTCAAATTATTGCTACAGCATCTAATTGCATAATGGTTCCCTACACTTGCAAGAGAGGCCTTCAGAAATATAAAATAATTTTTAGATAGACTGGTGACCACACACTAATATTCCCCCCTCCACACGCCCTTGCGGCGGCTTGCGGGGTATTAAGTAGATGTAGATGTAGATGTAATATATATAAAATAAATGTAATAAATATTATGAATTATATTGAATTATAAATTTACCATAAAAACATTTTAAAAAATTGATTTGAAAAAAATTGACAATATTTTCACGAAAGAGGATGTAGATCTATACAAAAAACCGACGAAAGTGCCACAGATTAATCAATCAACTGGTTGTAAAATAATTTTTTTTTCAAATATAGTTTAACGGAAAATAAAATAGAAACGGCTTAAGAAATATTTTAAAGGAATAGAAGCACAATTTACTCAAACAGATCTAAAGTTTTTATTCAAAAATAGCTCTCTACATTAACATTTTTTTATCAAAAATTATATAAAGCCTCACTCTACAATCTTGGGATGGTTGGTTGTTTGGTTGACCAGGTATTTTATGCTTGTCTGACTTTTGTCCTAACACCCCCCACCACACGTCTTTGCGGCGGATTGTGGGGTATTGTGCAGATGCAGACGTGTTTAAAAATACCAGCATGCCTTGTCACTAATCCCAACGGTGCCCCCCTTCAACCATGTCAACAGTCTAACAAAATTGACATTGATCGCTAATTGTTTTATTGATGCTGATTGCTGTATTCACAAAATTCATTCATAATATATGCAAAAATTATAAACAGATAAAAGGGGTTCACTAACTTTACGTCGGCTTGTACTATTCAACATATGTTCGCACAGATTAGCTTTGAAAGAATTCATTCATAAATTCTAAAAAAATATATGCGCAATGCTTCCCATGGAGCAAGCAACACCACAAAAACCTTTTAGACGTCCCGAGGGGAGAGGGGAGTTCTTCCTCCGAAAGTTGGCACCCCTAGTCCCGTCCCGCCCGCCCCTCACTCCCCGCCTCCGCAGGTCTCACTCCCTCCCCCGGCCCCTGCCGAGGCTGTTGAGCCTTCGTCGACGGAGAGGGAAAAAAGGGATAGGCTGCAAATGGCTGTGCGCTTGTTGGTGTGTTTTGGGTGGGTGTGGGGAGGCGAAGAGGGTTTCCCAGAGAGAGGTGGCGGAGGGGTTGGGGCTGTTGGCTTCAGTGTTGACCGAGGCAATGTTCGGGGAGGGCGGGGATGAAGGGTAAATATGGAATGGGTTGCACTTGTGCTTGCTCTCTGGAGGGCGGCCGGGGGAGCGGGGGCTGGAGCCGTGGTATGCGCGGCTTGGCTGGGGCATCGTGAATGCCGGCGTCTGTTCTCCTCTTAGCGCTTTACTCCGTGTGGGAGGGTTTTTTTCGGCTCTTGTTAGCTGGCGCGGGTGGAGGGGTGTCTGCGGAGGGCATGCTGGGAATAGGTACGCACAACTAAATGAATATGATACTCTCAACACGTCGCCGCTGTTTAACGTGCAAGGGTGGGACTCCACGGTGGGGTTACGCTGTCAAGAAAAAATTCTGCAATGACTGTCGTAGTATGCTATCCCATAGTTTTGTTGCAAGGCATGTGAGTGAACCTAAAAGCAGCGTCAATATTTGCGATGAATCTTCGCGAAATAGCTATGTGAAAATCCAGACCGAATCAAAATTAAACTTTTTAAATGCCGTAGCATAAAAAACAAAAGATGGGATATTGAACATATTTTGATAAATTCAAAGGCAGACATTGGCGTTGGAATGGAGAGCGGGCTCACGGAAGATATTGCAAACAGTTCGGTTTTTCCAAAGGTTTCACGATCTACAGAAAGGACAGGCCTAATAGATTGGGTTGAGGGACATTCACTTCTGTAAATTCACAATTCAGTAGATTACAATGATTACAATTCACAATTACAGATTCAAATGTAGGTGTTCTACAACTACTTAAAACCCGCCCCAAGTCTTAAAGTCGTCCCAAGGACGTGTGGCGGGGGGCTGTTAGGTCATCACTCGTATTTAAGAAAAAAACCGCATTCAAAAGACACAAATTTATACAGTTCATCAACAAAACATGGCATAAATTATTGTAAACACCCTTACAACCCAGACACATGCAAACACACAAACTAATAACTAAAGTGACTTCGGTTTCTTACTATTATGATTTCTGATTGTTCAGGGGAAGAAAGAGTAATTATATCTTTCAGTACTTATGCTACATAAGCTCGAAGTTCAAATATCCACACTCGGCAACATATATAGCTAAACATATTTGCAGTCCCAATTGATATTAAAGGCAGCCAATTGTAGGAATTGTACTGTACTGTGTAGGAAAATCTGTAAAAACTGAGGTCCAGGCAAAGAACTCCTCCAAACATTTGCAAAGCACTCTTTAGAACAAGTAGTCAAATTGCTAACAAGGAAGTACGGCTTATTTTTCATATCTTAGCACCGTATACACCCGAGATTATTACAACATTGAAATTGTGGGTGGCATATGGGACCATAACTATTCTTGTAAAAACAAAAATTAAATCTGCGAAAAAACAAGGAAAACAGTAAAGTTTACTCATTCAATTTGGTAAATGGTAACGGATTTCGATAATTTTGATTAAAATCAAGGTAGAAACCCAAATCACCGTTTCTGCGTACACTTAAGCGTAGTTCATAAATACTGTACGTGAAGGAATGAAGGCGTACGTACGTTCCTATCACATTTAAATACGACAGTAAGGTGGTACAATGGAGAAGTCAGAGCGGCGTTTAGGGTGCATGGCTGCAGCCAGATTTTAAAAAGAGTTTAAACAGTAGTGGCTTAGCTTTTATGAATATACTTAAACAGATTCTAGAAGAATGTCGCGGTAAATAAAAAAGCTTCCTGCGATAAGCCCAATACACTTTCAAGGCTAATATATGCTATGCGAATACCTTGAGGAAAATCATTCTGGTCTTACGTTAGAGAAAAATGGCAAAAACTTTGAACTGTGCATTCTTTGAAGGAAGAAAATGGCGAAATTATTACGGACGACGTGAAAAAGGCAAATACAACATTTTGTATTTGCCTTTTTCACTGGAATTTTTACCTAGTTTTTCCAGTGCACCTAGAATAAAAATATATATGCCACAAACGAACTACCGCAACCACTCGGAGAACGCATGAGGGGCATTATACTCCTAAAATAGAAAATAACAACAGCTCCGTAGGGTTAAAGCGAACAAATCATCAAGGCCATTAGATTAATAATTTTCTCATTGATTCCATAGCATCTAAGTTTGTGCAACCAATTTTTGTGTGGGACTTTATCGAAGGCTTTTTTTGAAATCTAGGAATACTCCATCGACTTGTGTGTTGTTTTCTCCCGATCTAAGTATATCGTGAATGAAAAGACCTAATTGTGTTTCGCAAGATCTGCTCTTCCTAAATCCGTGCTGGTTGTGGCTTAGTATTTTCCTACTATCAAGAAACCTCATTATGTTACTAACAGTAATGTGTTCTAATATTTTACAAGAGATCGATGTCAAAGAAATGGGTCGGTACTTGGCTGGTTTATCCCTATCCCCGCCTTTATAAATGGGAGTTATATGGGCTAGCTTCCAGTCGCGAGGATAGCTTCCAGCCATCGTATATCGATTTTAGGAAAACAATTTCTAAAAACGGGGCAATATCTTCGGCTAATTCCTTTAACATTCTAGTAGGTATTTCTTTTGGATCAGGTGATTTGTTTGGTTTGATACTACGTAGGAGACGGGTGGTGACCTAACACCCCCGTCACACGCCCCCGTAGCTCCTTTCAAGGTATTATGTAGATCTAAAGCAAAGTAAAACCTTCTCAATGCATCTTATTTTTTCGTTATATTTCCAACACACCGTCCAATTGAACCTATATAGGTTTTGTTGGAACCTTCATGGTTCAAGTACCAGTCCAGAAAACCTCTTCCGGCTTTTCTTCCGCAACCTTCAACCTTCTCCATTAGTCTTGCGTTCATCCTTCTTGTGTTTCCAATTATTTTCCCAAAATGATGGTGGATAAAACTTAGAAACTCAAAATAAAGAGAGACTCAAAGTTCTGTTTTTTTTTAATTTCGGTTGCCCGACCACCTTTCTCTCCACGGAAGGTAGAAAACCGACCCTTTATTTTGTGTTTCTAAGTTTTTATTTTTGATTTTTTAAACTTATACTTTCCCTATGGCGATTCACTGCCTCAAAAAACAAGACTATAAACCAGAGGAGGAGGAGGCAGATGTGGAGAGTTCAAAAAATCTGGACAACATTCGAAAAACTGGAACGGCGAATTATCAGCGGGGGAGCACAACATTCCACTTGTCGGCGTGACGTTTGATGTGAAAAATGCTGTTCGAAGGCTAGTTTATCTTCCTTGTAGAGCACATTTTTACACAGCCGTACGGAAGCCTTCTTTTAGCCGTATGGAACTTCCGCTTTTGCTTGCTTTCAATTTCCCTACGTCGACTTGGTTTCCCTGGGCTATACAATAGATTGGTAACAGTTTAGGTGAGTGCCAATTACTGTAATTTGCGAGATAAGCTTTTGGGACCGTGAAGTAAAAAGATTTTATCCCCCCATAAAGCATGATAAACAGAAAGCTTACACGTTTCCTATCAGAGTTCTATGGCTAATGTGTCACTTGACACCGCTTCGTGTTTTTACGTCACACTAGTTAAAGCAGTTAGTACTAACACCTCCCAGAGGATAATATACTTCATCTTCACTTCAATAAATTTACCGGAAGGAGTATGGCAACACTCAGAAACCCAAAAAAAGAATAATCAGAAACCCAACAGAAAGAGGCACTTCTGTGACTGGACCGACTGGATTAAGGCGTAAGTAGCAGCATTCTTGTGAATTATTTAAGGAATGTTGTAGCAACCGAAACAGTGAGAGTTTCTGAAGTGCTGGACACATATACTTACAAAACGTCTTTTATGCATGAACAATCTGTAGCGAATTTAGAAAAACATATGAGTCAATATTCTTTCAAATTTCTGGAATAAATTGATAACTTTAACATCATGCGACTGAAAATCCAAGTATTACTTGTCATTGCTCACGAGCTGAAAGACAAATCATGCCTATTTTTCTTACGAGTACGTGAGTACTAACTGACTTAATCTGCATCTCTTAATACCCCGCAAGCCGCCGCAAGGGCATGTGGCGGGGGTGCTAGGACACAACCGGTAGTTAATAAAAAAATGTTTGTACCTGATGATGACGCCGAAGCGTTGAAACCGGTAGTACGAATAAAAATTGTGTGGAAGTTACAAAGTGTATTCATTTTAAACGAAAAAAACAGCATTTAAAAGCCACAAATGTATACAATCCAGAGAAAAAATGGAATACATTCTTGCAGAAACACAAACCACACACATGCAAACACACAAACTACCAACAAACATACACATGCAACTACAGACACACCAAATAACTTTGCAATGCTTAATTTTGTTCCAACTTGTAAATGAAATGTTTTTAATATTTCTAAAGTGACTTTGGTTTTTTACTATTATGATTTCTGATTGTTCTGGTAAGAATGAGTAGTTGAATCTATCTGTATTGGAATCTATCTCCCATATTTTATCTTTGTGGTCTAATATACCTAAGTAGTGTGGGGCCATTATTATTCCTTTTGTGTCATCGCTAAACTCGCTGGTTCTGAATCTTTCTAAAAGTCTAAGTCTCGCTTATTCTACATCTACATAATACCCCGCAAGCCGCCGCAAGGGCGTGTGGCGGGGGGTGTTAGGTCACCACCCAAAAAAGGAAAAAAGAAATACCGCATTCAAAACCAACACACACATGCAAACCCCAACCCACAGCAGTGTACACATTCATCGTAACATCCCATCATTCGACGCGCATGCAAACACACATCCACCTCCCTTCATTCTCTTCGTATTTCAAGGGGCTCCCAGCCTAAATCCCCTAAGGGACCTGTCACACTTCTGTTCTTATTATAACAATTTTTGACGAATCTGACGGATTTTCTCTGGACATTATTTCAATCTTTTTCCAAGATTTTCTCCCAAGGATCCCAATTATGCACTTTCACTAACCTTCTGGGTGTTGTTGTCAAAACCCTTCCCGCATTACCGCATTGGAATGCCATTAAGTAATGTAGTGCTGTTTACAGTATTGTTTTGTTGCTTTTGGTACCCTCAATTTCCCCTTCCATCCCTTATCCCTCTCCGTGGGGAAGCCCTCCTCCTACCTGCAGCGTTGGGCCAAATTCCTCACCTTGGGTAGGAGAGCGTTTTATGTTGCACGATCTTGTGGTGGTGGTATTTCACCTTGTTACTTACTTAAATCTACTTTGCACGTTCTTGGATAAATTGCTGCATCCTAAGGTACAATTATATGTTATAATTAAGCATATGTACTTGCATGCTTGTGGAGTGAGGGGAGGTAGATGTGTATTTGCATGCGTGTAAAATGATAGGATGTTTCTATGAATGCATTCACTACTGTGGATTTGGGTTTGCATGTGTGTGTTAGTTTTGAATACGGTTTTTCTTTTTTCCTTTTTTTGGGTGGTGACCTAACACACCCTTACGGCGGCTTGCGGAGTATTATATAGATGTAGATGAAATCCTTGCGGCATATTCCAAATGAGGTCTAAGTAGAGCAAAATAACACCTTTTTTTAACTTTCTCATTACATTCACCACCCGTTTAATGAAACCCAGCTTCTTTACAGTGGTTCCGCATATTGTCCTGATATGTGCTTCCCATGAAAGGCGTGGAGTTAGAGCTACCCCCAAATATTTAACTTGATTGGCCGCGACTAGGTCTCTAGAGAGTTGCTCGCGATCTAGTTGGCTCCTTATTATTTTATTAATGTTCCCGCATCCAATTTTATCGGTTAGCCCTTATCTCCAACCCCACCACTGCCTTAAAATAATTTTTATATCTGGGCCATGAACCTTCTTAATATGCCGCCAGGCCCTAAATTTCCATGGGCCATCTCCAGCTAACCACCATCTAACTTCCTAACTCTCCTCGCCTCGGGATGAACGCCTTTCGCCGTCATTGGTGGGAGAAGAGCGAGTTCCTTTCAGACCCTTCTCGAGGGGGTTGACTAGGGTATTCGGGCGCCCCACAGAAAGAGAGATTACCCAATTACGCGCCTCTCCTCCCCAAGGCAGTGGAAAAGGGCGAAGGACTCCAGGTCGCATCCCTCACGCACCCCCCCCCCGCCCCCCCTCCCGGCGACCGTTCAACCATCTCCCTTCCCTACCGCCTTGAGGGAGAAGAGCGCTCCCGAGTAGGCCAAACTCACGAAGGTATATACTTCGTATTTCCTCCATGTCCTACCCACTAAGCAGCCACGAGGACGTGTAGCATGGAGGCAGTGCCACCATCTATTATGGTAATTGGTGGTTAATGGAATTTCGCACATTTTTACGTCAGCGAAATGAGTAACGTCGTTTGTGATGACTCCAATTATCGTTTTGTTCGGTTGCTATTTTTCCACGAAATCTTCCGCTCCGGTATCGCAGAGCTAGACACCTACATCTATGAAAATATCCAGCGATTTATTTTTCACCTTATTCTCCTCTATCCTTAGTCCATTCTCCGTTAATGCTGGTTGTAAATAAGCTCAAAATAGTTTTAGTCTAAAGTTTGCTCTATGACGATGATTGTTTCGATTCGGCGGTCGTTTCCGCCCAACTAGTCACGCCTACGTCCTCATGTCTGACAATCTCATACGCCCCGCCAGCATTATTCTCCCTCGCGGTATGGCTTCGAACAGTTCACCTTCCAATCTGTATATCTATCCCCGAATATCGCCATTGCTTACACGAATAGATTTTAGTTATATTTTATTTTATAGTCTTTTCCGCCTAAAATGTACATTATCCCGATTAGTTTATTATATATTTTAATCTGGACCGTTACCTGTCGGCCCATCTTATTCTGTTAAATTAAATTTTGTCAATATATCTCCAATCTAACAGTTTAAGTTTCTCCTTCTTGCAAACAACACATACACTTTCGTTAGGTTTTTATTGAAATGCCATGAATTTTCCTATTGCGAACTGACCGGTTAAGGTAGATTTCGCCCACCGGGTCAGTGTATATGTGTCCGTAAGGGTTTTCAATGAGCCATTTGCACCAAAAAGATGTGTGTTAGGGGGTGCAAGCACTATGTAAATGGTTATGGAAACGGGAAAAAATACACTGAACATCCCTAAAAGACTTGCAAATCCACATACTACATGCTGGCGAAAAATATAATTCCAAGCAAATGTTAATTTCACCCACTAAAAAAGTTATTTGTAATACGAAAAAGGAGGGGATTCAAAATGAACTAAAACCATTTACTATATGATATATTTCAACCCCCTCCCATGGACTACAACCTTGTCGTGGTGGAAGGGCTTGTGTGTTCCGATGACCCCTAGAGCTGTGCTGGCGGGAGTAATAATAATTACTCCTGGAAGGGTCACCCATGCCAGATAGGTCGAAGGTTAGGAGCCAGACGAAAGGTAGTCCACGCAGCGTCTGTTCCTCAGTGAGGCGGCTGCAATGGCGTCTGACCCCAGTGGGGCGGCCATTAAGTGATGGTGTCACGTTAAAAACACTATTGAGGAAGGCAACGGGAAACCACCTCAATTATGATTCCCAAGAATATTATGATGGGCACTATAGATAATATGAGTCCTGGCAACTACGGGACTCGGCCCAAGAGGCCGTGTGTCGTGCCCGGCAGCGGGAGAGGCAAGGCTTCCGCGGTCGTCATCCCACAAAACCCTTGCAGGGAAGAAATAACTTCAGCAGGACAGAAGACTCAGAAGAAGGCGAAAGTAGTAAGAATAGGAACCTGGAACGTCAGGACACTGTTGAGGAGAGGCAAATTAGAAAATATTAAGCGAGAGATGGAAAGAGGTAACATAGATGTTTTAGGCCTCTGCGAGGTGAGATGGAAGGATAGCGGGGATTACTGGAGTGACAATTATAGAGTAATATACAGCGGCGGGGACGAGAGCCAACGAGGGGTTGCCGTAATTTTAAATAAAGGGGTAGGAAGAAGCGTAGTCAACATAGAGCAAGCGACAGATAGAATTTTACTCGTAGAGATTAAAGCAGAGCCGACGAACTTGGTCATTATTCAGGTATACATGCCACCGAGCAACCACAAGGAGGAAGAAGTCGATAGGATGTATGATGAGTTAGAGGATATCATCGCGAGTGTTCCTGCAGGGAAACATTTAATAGTGATGGGGGATTGGAATGCGACGGTAGGCGAAGGAAGAGATGGTGGTGAGGTGGGGGACTATGGGTTAGGCACGAGGAATGAACGCGGAGAGAAAGCAATTGAATTCTGCAGGAGACAGGGGTTAGTCATCACCAACACATGGTTTAGACACCAGAAAAGGCGTAGGTATACATGGAAAATGCCAGGTGACTCAGAAAGGTATCAGTTAGATTATATTATGGTTAGGCACAGGTTTAGGAACAGTGTGATAAATTCGCACAGTTTCCCAGGAGCGGACGCGGACTCTGACCACAATTTAGTTGTTATGAAATGTAATGTTCGTTTCAAGAAGATAAGGCAAGGGCGGCGGGTTAAAAAATGGAATTTAGAAGCAGTAAATGAATTAACGAAGAAGGAGTATCAGGAGGCTGTAGAGAAAATGATGGATGACGGTAAAGAACTGAGTGCTATCGAAGAAAAATGGGAATGTATCAAGAAAGGGATATTGGAAGCCGCTAAAGACACTATAGGAACCGTTAACGGGAAAAGGATAAGGAAACCATGGGTAACGGATGAGATGATTGCAAAGATGGACGAGAGAAGAAGATGGAAAAATGTAAACACAGAGTTAGGCAAAATGAAGTACAAAGAGTTAAACAATAAATTGAGAAGGGCCACAAATAAAGCAAAAGAAGAATGGTGGAAAACGCAATGCGAGGATATGGAAAGTTTACAGAAGAAGGGTGAAATTGGTGCTCTATACAGCAAGGTTAAGTTATTATCGGGAAGTAAGAAGGCAAGAGCTGTGCTAACAGTTAAAGATAAATGGGGTAAGATAATAGTTGAACCAGGAAAAATCCAAGAGAGATGGAAGGAATATATAGAAACACTGTATGGTAAAGAACTTAGGCCGACAAGGTTAGACATAGAAAAGGAACATGACGTAGAAGAAGATAGCTTAGGTCCAGGCATACTCGACGATGAAATAGAAAGGGCATTAAAGGAGATGAAAGCAAATAAGGCTGTGGGGGTGGACAATATTCCTGTAGAAATGTTGAAATGGTTAGGGAAAGGTGGGAAAAAGGCCATATATGGACTGATTCGTAGTATCTATGAGGAAGGAATCTGGCCGGAAGATTTTGTGAGATCGGTGTTAGTTCCTATTCCAAAAAAGGCAAAGGCTTCGTCATGTGAGGATTACAGAACAATAAGTTTGATATCCCACGCAGCTAAAGTTATTCTCAGGATCATCAACAAAAAGATAGAGAGTAAGGCAAATGATTACTTAGGGGATGATCAGTTTGGGTTCAGGAAAGGAAGAGGTACGCGTGATGCCATTGCAGTAATGAGATCACTAGTCGAGAGAAATATAGAATACAATCAGGACGTTTTTGCCTGTTTTGTAGATTTCGAAAAAGCGTTTGATAGAGTGAATTGGGAAAAATTAATGCGTGTATTGCAGAAAATAGGAATGGATTGGAGGGACAGGAGACTGATCCGCAACCTGTACATGTCTCAGACTGCTCAGGTGCGAGTGGGGAACGGAGAGTCCGGATGGGCAGTGTTAGGAAGAGGTGTAAGGCAGGGTTGCCCATTGTCACCGGTACTGTTCAACGTATATGTAGAGGAAATGATTAAAGAGGCATGGGAAGAACTGGAGGTAGGAATGAAAGTCGGAGGGGAATTCGTAAAATCGGTTAGGTTTGCTGATGACCAAGCATTAGTTGCTCAGTCAGCCAAGGGGTTGCAAGCATTGTTGAGTGAATTGGAGGTTCAGTGCGATAAATATGGGATGAGAATCAATATTAATAAAACAAAGGTTATGCGATTTTCTAGAAAGAAAAAGGCTAAGCTAAATATTAAAATAGGTGGGGAAAGAATAGAGCAGGTAGAGCAGTTTACATATCTCGGAAGTGTTTTGGACCAACACGGTCAAAGTGGTAGGGACGTAAGGAGAAGAATTGCGCTAGGCAAGGAGGCTTTCTCAAAGAGGAGGGAGTTGATGACGGGGACGTTGAGTAGGGATGTTAAGACAAGACTCGTAAAAACTCTGATATGGAGCGTAGTATGGAGCGTAGTATGGAGCGTAATATGGAGCGTAGTAGCACAAGTTCCATGGCCATGAATTAATAGACATTTCCCCTTCTTGCTTTCCTGTTCTGTCTGACCAGTCTTGGTATGGTTGAAATATTATTATTATTATTAGGTAATCTACCGGTTAAGGTAGGTTTTTGGATGGACACAACTATCAAATAAACATTTTGTAATTCCCCACCTAGCAAACTAATCTATATCAGGTCCCTCTTCATCTCGGTGTACTTCTTTCCTCCCTTCATCCCGTCCAACATCCCTATCCTGTTCCTACCCTTACCACGCTTGCCCAACATTCTCCCCTCTATTACCCTCTGCAACATTCCACTACCGCTCAATACGCCTTTCATCCATTTTTCCTGCCTCCATAGGATTTCTCTCAACAAACCCCTCTCCTCCCCCACCATTTCTAGTACTTCCTCATTTGTTTTCCTTTCGGTCCATTTCACCTTCTCCATATTTCTCCGTATATTCTGTCCTATGTTCATCCAAAATTATTTTCCTCTTCTCATAACCCCAAACGCTAGACGATTAGAGGAGAAGTGTAATCAGCGCGATAATAGCTCTCTAACCCATTCATTCGAATATTGTGACCATTTCCGTTTGATGAACTCAAGCTTTCTTTAGTGCATCCCCGCAGAATCTTCTAAGGCAATTATTATTCATTCAATGGCAGAATGAGTACTTCTGCAAGAATAAAAAAACATCAACCAAGGATTCTACAAATCGGGTTCCACGGTCTGCGGAGTGGTTTGCAGGGAGGAGAAGGTGTAGTAGGGGTGGATTGGTCGCCGAAAAGCGGTCTATTGCGGGAGAGTGTTCCTTGGAAGCGGCCGAGGTCATTAGCGTCCGGTCAGGAGAAAATAAGAGGTTGGGGAGGGCAGGCAGAGGAGGACTCCGGAGGGATGAGGAAGGGCTCAAGACGAATGGTATGACGCCTTATTATATACCCCCCCCCCCGAATACCTATATGTATGTGTGTATATATATATATATTTTTTTTTCCTACAGGTTCCCCCCACCTTTCCTCACCTAACTCCCAACCCCCTCAACCCTTACCCTTCCCTCATGGTGCTACACCCCCTGCCACACACCTTTTTGGTGGCTCGCAGGGTACTTATGTAGATGTAGATGTAGATACCTGGAATAGGAATATGCCAGCCGAGGGGCGCACGAAATAAACTCACTGTCTGAAGCTGGACCGCAACCACATTTTTTTGTGGCTTAAAAGAGAAATGATAAGACAAATTATTTTTCCATTGCTACAGATTTATGTCCAAAATTAACGTGTTAGTCGTAACTATTGTTATTTGGTAAACTTAATTCAAACCTGCATTATAAAAAATCTGACGCTGGCGTTGTATTACGGCCGGCTCACTGAATGTAAGCAATATGCACATTGCGTAGTTTAATCATTACATATGGGGCAACAAGAATTGTTTGCCACTTATATAGCATGTAACTAGGAATTAACTTTCTTCTTTCAAAATTTGTATTTCAACCTGCAGTGTGTGCAAATCCCACCTTCATGCATGATTTCTACTTCAACAAAGACCAATGCAATCCAGTACTTTTCATCATTGCTCCCTATATTGGTGACATCCACACTGCAATTTAAAAGCACAGAGCAACAGAAGAATGGCTTTATCTTTTATTTCCATATTAATATCGACATCTTGAAATGCCAGTCAAAGATTAGCTGGTAGAATATATCGATATGTAAATTTTAAACATCAGTTTTCTAAAACACTTAATCACATTTAGGAAACATTATTGTTTATCAAAGGCAGAGCCTTTTATTTAAGATCAGAGGGATCAATTTCAAAAAGGAATGGTTTAAGATGTCGTTTTCCGAGATATACGCAGAAGTTTAAAAAATTATTTTCATTTCATTTCTTTAAATTCATTCATTTAGTTAAAGAAACCGATGTTGACACAAATGACAATGTTTTAGAATGTTTCCAGTACTTTGCTTAACCCCTGGATATCTTTAGCGAAAGCTAAAAGTGTAAATAGCTACAAGTGTAACATGTAATTTGAAGCTGAGTTAAAATGCTTCTACGCATAGAGCACGTACGCATAGTACCCTTAGGTTAGCCATAGATCCAGAACGAAGCAATGCTGATCCCCAGGTTCCATCTAACATGATATACAGTAGGAGTCCTGAGACGTAAACCATTCTTAAACTCCACTTCCTTAAGGTCTCCTTTCATTAATATTCCCACTTTCTCCATTTAATTTGATTATCCATTACATTCTCCTTATATATATTACGGTATTCAACACACCACATCATATTCCCGTCTTCTTCTTCTCCATCCTTCTCCAAATTTCTGCCTTCATCCACCATGCCAATCACTTTTTTTTATTATCCTTTTGGTTCAGTTCGCTTCTCCATCCTCCTCCTTACATCTGGAAAGTCTCCAATCCTAACATCTCATTCCTCTTTGACCATGTTTCCGAGCCGCAGAAAACTACGCTCCATTTAAAATTTTTACTGGCCTCTTCTCTACATGGAAGTACCTCGGATGCTGTCTCGGACTTCTCAGACTGGCGAGGGAAGGAAAGCGAGAGAGGGAAGGGGTTGAGGGCTGTGAAGGAATCGGAATCCCTACTCCGCCCTGGGGTGAAGTGGATAAGGGTTTCTGAGGTCTCTCCTTGCCCCGCTCCGCCCTTTCCCTTCCTAGTCCCTTCTCACCCCCACCATCCACCTGCACCTGAGGCTAACGGCGATGGGGGAGGGGCAGAGAGCGCCCTCTCCTTTTGTGGACCGAGGCCCAAAGGACCGAAAGACGGAGGGGGGTTCTTTTTAACAACGGGAGGGAGGGTAAGGGCGAGAAGGGCACACGTGTGCTCCGGCGGGAGGCTACCCTGGCCCACAGAGGCCCGGTCGTTTCTTTGAAGAAAAGGGTGACCCCCCCCTTTCCTCTCGGTGGGGAAGGGAAAAATCTCGGACCCCGGGGATCTTCGCCCTGCCCCCACTTTCCCCCTTCCAATCATCGACGCAATATTTTCCCTTCTCATCCTCCCCACTCCTTCGGTTTTGTTCCCTGCTGCAAGATCTCATATGTAAGCATGACCCATTAACTCTTTACGTCGAGCGGAAAAGACACTCCGAAACAAGAGAATCTTAGAATACTTAAATAAAACGTAAAAAGGGGTTAGATTTAACTTAATGGGATACCCCAAAGTAGGATGTGTAATAATAATAACGCGACGCTTCCTCATCATACTAATCCTCTGTGAAATTATTTTCATTGGTCGCCGGATACGGAAAAGCAAATGTTTTCTCTTGTCATTTGAAATACATAAATTAGCCCCTCCTACTTTCGATCAGTGTAAGGACCACCTTCCTAGGACCAACGAAGCTCGATTGCCATCCAATGCTGTTTTTCTTGAAGAAGTGTGCATTCAGAAGAAAGAGTGAAGGAGGGTACACATATTCCGACCCCCTGTTCGGGGACGGAATGGAAAAGCAGTGTGTGCCGCTTATTCGACCCATCGGCGACCAGCGCGAAAATAGGATCACTTCGGATGGGCGACTGAGAATAGGAGGATTAAGTAAGCGACCGGAGCGGATCCGGGTCCCGGGACGCATTGAGACATCGAGGAAAAAATGCGGAGACGTCGGTCGGCGGAGGGGATGGGGGCGAACGTAAATCGCGTCGGAGGCAGCGGAAGGCGATGGGTCAAGAGAGAGGCGAGGCTGCCCAATGCGTTCCTTTCATCTCGCCCCGTCACTCGGCCGACCAACTCTTCACCCTCCACACACCGGAGAACTCGCACATCGGCCCCGAAAGGAGATCGTACTGCGAGCGCCAGCAAACCGTCGGGCACTTGCTTTTGGAAGTAGACGACACTTGAAATTTCATTGTCCCAATCACCAACAGGTAATATGAGCCAGACAGCTTGTCTCCCCATGGGGTGGAGTACTGAAACTATGATATCATCTAGATCTTACAATTTTGGGCATTGTAATGGAAGGATCAAGGGGCTCTGCTATTTCACGTTAGTGAGGCCCCATCGTGAGAATCCTGAGGGTGCATGGGTTCCTCATGAAGTAAACTTGTATTTGGAACTAAATCGATTGCAACGTGGAGCAGTTAGGTTTGTAAAAAGTTCATCTACATTTACCTACAGGCCATCTACATCTACACCCACCTGGCTCAAGGGCGCACGGTGGGAGGCGTTAGGACGCCAGACTTGTGTCAAGGTACATGGATAGTGCTTTGTGGGAATTTAATCTTGTAAACCCCTATTTTCGAAAGCGTGTACCAATTATTTTCTTAAATGTTCCCCTTTCATTGTTGTCGCGGATAGTGAGCGGGAAAAACAAATATTTAAATCAACCAGTTTGATAATTTAAATCTCAAATTTTGTGATAGTTGTCGGCCCTGCCAATGTAATTAGGCGGCCTAATTACGTTTATCCCTGATGTTGGATGCTAAACCATACGCTTTATATCTTTGTAATAAGTTCAATCCAGCCCGGAGTCTTCGCATATCTAAGGGTTCCCAGGCCAGATTCTGTATTCAATGTGTGACGCTTTGTGTCCTTTGGTACGAGTTTTTCACGAATCTAGCGGCCTATACCTGTACCCTATTCAATTATATACTTAATGTTTTCTGAATAGGATCCCAAAAGCTCGCCGCATACTTAATGTGAGGCCTTACTAAAGATAAATAGCACCTTTCCATCACTTTTTCGTCGCTACACCTTCCGACCAACGTACGTATATGTTTTTCCCAAGAAAGATCCGATGCAATGGCGACCCGCAAGTATTTATTTTCAACCACGATGCTTATCCGAACATCTCCAAGTTTGTAAGCTGGTAAACTTTGGTCGTGTTTTCATTTGTTTAAGGAATGCACGATGATACATTTTTTCGTATTTTATTCCAGTCTCCATTCTTCACACCGTTTTATTCGTACGGGTAGTGTATGTACGAGCATGCTCGTACATACAGGTACACTACCCATACGAGCAACCTCGTATTTGCATGGGTGTAAGGTAAAAAGGTACGATTACAATTACAAAATTACAAGGTACAATTATTTGTTATAATAAAGTATATGTACTTGCATGCTTGTGGAGTGAAGGGAGGTAGATGTGTATTTGCATGCGTGTAAAATGATAGGATGTTTCTATGAATGCATGCACTGCTGTGGATTTGGATTTGCATGCATGTGTTAGTTTTGAATGCGGTTTTTCTTTTTTCCTTTTTTTTGGATGGTGACCTAACACAACCTTGCGGCGGCTTGCGGGGTATTATGTAGATATAGACGTAAAAAGTTTTTTTACATGAATACGCCTTGTATATGCGCCTCTCTGAGTGTAGATTGCCATGAGTTGTTGGTTTTTTATATGGTTTTATTCTGTTTTACGGGTGGTGACCTCACACCAACCGCCACACGCCGTTGCGGGATATTATGTAGATGCCGATGAATGCAACGCTCGTCCAACATGAGTAGAATGATGATAGACTGCTGAAAGAATTCCTGCACGAAAAAGCCTAATTTTGACGAGGTTGCTCCCAAGTGGCAAAAGTCGAATTGGTTTTTTTAAAAACACTTTCCTTTTTGACCTAAACGGGTGTTTAACGCATCGGCGTCATCTTGAAGTGAAATGTAATTTAGCCACGCAAATAGGCATTTTACCAAGTTCTACCTGGATAATAGAATTAATTTCTGTTTACGTAGATTATAAAACCTGATTTCAGGCTTATAAATAATCATTAAACTACACAATACCTTGAGTGAAATCTCGCTACGCCACGCACCGTAGCGATGGGAATCGGGTAAAAGGAGATATCAATTTCCCCTGATTCGTCAAACATTACCGTCACCAAATGCAATCCGGCAAGGGTGATGGGTGGCACCTTTGGGGTCCATCTCCACGTTCACATTCCCAGGTGGAGCTGGTGATGATGCAAAATGGCTCGGGAAAATTCGTGGAGGTGGAGGGGAGTCCCTGCGGTCTCGATAACCGTCACGGGGGCTCGGTTCTCACCAAGGGAATACCCCTTCGCCGCGGACCCCTTGGATGCGCATTCGCAACACACACTCTCCAGCACCCCCGCGGTCGGGAGGACACTCATAGTCCAGACCCCCCCCTCCCTCGCATGCCGTAACCCTCCTCCTCCTGCGTTTTGACTATCCCCGTGGATCCTATTCCGTCCCAGGAGAGGGATCTAGAGATTTCCAACAACGGCTCACCCGGCAAGTCGCCCAGAGCGAGCGTGGTGAGGGATATTAGATCATGTATCATTTGTAAAATGTTTGATTATTGGTGTTCCGCACAATGCCATTATCGGGAATTTCGAATTTTCTCACTTGATAGTTCATACTTTCCCGGTTTTGACTTGTGCGAGAGGAAAAGGATTCTTTATCATATAAATCAATCTACTCGACTATCAATCTTCCTCATAAGGTATGGATGTGGCCTCATCAGCAGGAGAACATTTTTTGAAAACGTTGTTGAGAAAGTTGTTAATGAAAAATCAGCGTGGTTTCCGAAGAGGTAGATCCTGCGAGACACAACTTGCACTTTTTGCACATGATATTCTTATTTTAGGGGAGAGCAATGTTCCAGCGAACGCGATTTTTCCAGCTTTAAAGAAGTCTTCGATAAAGTACCTCAGAGTTAATTACTCGCAAAGCTATAAGCATATGACATAGATAAAAATATCCTGGGTTGGATTATAGACTTTCTGTATGGTCGGGTACAAGGAGTAGTGATAGATGGAGTTAGTTCAAACGCAGTAAAAGTTACTTCAGGTGTTCCCTAGGGAAGTGCAATCGGATCTCTGTCATTTCTACTTTAAGTTAGCGACACTGACTCCGTAGTGATTAATAAGATACACACATTTGCCGATGATGCAGTGGTTTACCATAATATCCGTAATCCTGAGGACACAGCGACTTTATAAGATGACCTAAGTGCCATGCAACGCTGGTGCGACACTTGGAATTAGAGTTAAACTTAAAAAAGTGTTAGTTATAAATGTATAGAATAAGAGCAATTCCCACCCGAACGCCAACTACATTGGGAACACCGAAATGGAATGTGTAGACTCGATTAAATGCCTCGGCATTACTCTCACCCACGATATCTCCTGGGTGAAACACAGACAGGGAATATATGGACAGGCTAACGAAAAATTAGGATTTATTAGAAGAATACTTGGTAAATGTGATAAAAATGTCAAAGAGAAATGTTACATGTCGTTGGTTAGACCTAATTTAAATTATGTGCGTGTATATGATCTGGATTAATATCCGAATTGGATCGCGTGTAGCTTAGAGGAGCTGGATTTTTAAAACGCTGTTTTGATAAACTTAGTAGCGTATCGTAGTATGCAATATAATGAGAAAGTTAAATAAATGTGTTATTTTGCCCTAGTTAGACCACATTTGAAATATGCCCCAAGTATTTGGGATCCTTGGGAGAAAATTTGCCAAAAAGATTAGATCAAGTCCAGAGAAAATCCGCCAGATTCGTTAAAAATTGTTATAATAATAACACAAGCATGACAAGTCTCTTAGGGGATTTAGGCTGGGAGACACTTGAAATACAAAGAGAACAAGCGAGAATTAGACTTTTAGAAAGATTCAAAAACCAACGAGTTTAACGGCGACACTAAAGGAATTATAATGACCCCACACTACTTGGGTAGATCAAAGCACAAAGATAAAATAACGGAGATATATTCCAATACAGAGAGATTCAAACACTCATTCTTTCCCCAAACAATCACAATGCATAATAGTAAGAATCCGAAGTCCATTTAGGTATATTAAAAACATTTAATTTAAAAGTCGGGAAAAAATTACACATTGCAAAGTTATTTGGTGAATCTATAGGCGCATATGTATGTAAGTTGGTGGTTTGTGCGTTTGCATATGTGTGGAGTGTAAGGGTTCTTGCATGAATGTGTACCATGTTTTGTTTGTAGACTGTATGAATTTGTGGCTTTTGAATGCGGTTTTTTTCTGTCTTAATTGCGGGGTATTAAGTAGATGTAGAGAACTTAGCCGGTGGATAGCCTATAATAATAATAATGAGGATAGTAAGTGTAATGTGATTTAGAATAGGAAATATGCAGGGAAATTCTGCTGATGATCAGCTTTCAAAGTTTTATGGTGATATCTTGCCTGTCACACGCCTACTTGGCGGCTTGTAGGATGGTATATTATCGACAGAAGGCGAAAAGCACACGGATGAAAAATCCCTCGTGAGGTGATATGATCTGCAGAGGAGGTCAATGGTATATCTTTAGATTGTTATGACTGCCTCTTATTGGCGTCAAGATCACAACCTTCCCTCCCCCATAAACTACAGAGCGTAATATTTGCTATTGTTTGGGCTTTGACGCTATTAATCACCTAGTTAGAGTGAAAATTAAACCAATCGCGTCATTTAATGAGTTCCCGTTGCCTGTCGTTATCCGCCCTCCATTCTCGACCACCCCATCCTCCAGCGCAAACCTCTCCCATCACTTCGACCCCTCCGAGCGCCTGTCACAAAGTGCTCACTCACGCTAGCAAAAAATGACGACCAGACATAGAATATGGAAAAATGATATCTGGTAAATTTAATGGTATGATAAAAGAGCCCACCTAGAGAATGCCTCGGGTGAATGGGATTCTCAAGAGAGAGGCTTAGTTTTGGAACTAGATCGAATACACGGTAGAACAGCTAGGTCTCTGATCTACACCTACGTAATACCCCACAAGTCGTCGCAAGGAAGTGTGGCAGGGGGTTGTAGGTCACCAGCCATTTTACATAAGTATAAGTCATAAATTCTTGTGAACCAGGTGGCAGTGCCACGTCACCATTGGACGAATTAAGATGGTGAGTTGACCTTTGGCTGAAATACAGCTTAAATGTAATTCGTAAATTTGAGGCAGTTTATTTATCTTAGGATGTTAATGACCTATTACAGGACTCAACTTATTACGGTACATCAGATCATTTACGTAAAATCAGGATAGTGAAACGAATAGATTTAAAATGTCGTTTTTTCCTCGTACCATTAAGAGATAAAAATACACACGACAGCAATCGCATAGGAGATAACTAAAATTGGTTGTATATAAATTTTGTCGTGTCCTGCATGTTCTAGTTAGGTCTGTAAAAATTGTTACAAACAAGGAAGCAGTCACACGGCACAATTGGAAGGATTAGAATGGGAGCCACCAGTTGACCTACGCAGAGAATCCCCTTCGCTCCTGCGATCATGCCTATCTTGATCTCTATTTTTACGAGGGAAAAAACAAATTTTTAAATCTGTTAGTTCTACGGCCTATCACCCTTATTTTACGCTGGTGACCTGATCTACCGCAGTGAATCGGGATTTTTATTATATATTTAACGTCCTCAGACGTGACTTTCTTCTAATTTACGCAGTAAATTTAACCTGAATTTCAGTCCAATGCCTACTCATTTTCATGCATGTAAGATACACCCTCCATCACACCTCCTCTTTCAGGTGGTTTTACGGGATATAATTGAAGATATAGATGCAGTTGATTCTTCAAGGATGGAGCTGGTTTAATTCTCGCGCGCTATGTGATTTCTCGCGTGTCGCGTCACTCTCCCTAGTGCCGGACTCAAATACCTTTTCGTAGAGAGGGCAAGTCGAGGTGGGGGCAATGTGCGGAGCGTGAGAAGGGGGAGGGAGGAATGGATTAAAAATGGACCCCAAGGGTGACGGCTTTTTAGGAGGGAGGGTGGGAGACTGCGGTTTCGCGGGGGCGGGTGGGGGGGTTGGTGGGCATTTTCTCTGTTTCGGGAGAGGTGGTTTGGTGTGGGGAGGGGGCGAAAGGGGGAAGGGGGTGTGGTGGTGCGAGAAGGGAAGGTGGAGTCAGGCCGCGGCGTTTAAGATGGGTGACCAAGGGGGGGGACCAGGGAAGGAGCCAACCCCCTGGAGTAATGAGCCCTGGAGACAGTGAACGCGGGAGCGGGTGGGTGAAAGGCAGGGGCAGGGTTGGAAGAGGAAGGGAGGGAGGGCGAATGAGCGTGGCGGTGAAATTGCGGCCAAACCCCCCCCCCCTCGCCCATCAAAGCGCAAAATATAAGTATTAAAGAGAGCACTGAATCTGGATGATCCAGCGCGGAAGTTAAGTAGTTCTCAAGTCGTGGGGGTGAGCGAGTGGCAGAGTCAGCGTAAGTACTATGTTTTGGCTCCTACTGTTGTGGTCTCCAATTTTGAATGATGGGAACAGAAAATGTTTTCATTCCGAGTTTCGGTGATGTTGTCAACTGTACCGGTAGTTCATACACTTAGAATAATTCTAGTTACATTGGCAGCCGAGATCACGGTGACACAGTGTTATTCCTCTTCTCCTTTCATAATTTGATAGAACAGCAGTAGAAAAGAAAATTTATAGCAAACCTATCTACAATTACTTTCATGTCTATTGCATTAACACTCTCGCACCCTCTTGGCCTTTCGGAGTGAAGTAATATCCTTTAAATTCCAACTACAGTTTCCCCCTACAATGTATGCGCCTTAGCGTGGAACATGAATAAAAAAATTATTACATATATACGTAATGCCGTGCAAGCCACCGGGAAGGTGGAGTTGACCTTGAAGTAGTTGATTCGGTGAAATACCTAGGTGTTACATTCACTAAAGACTTAACTTGGGGGACCCATATACGTAAAGTCTGCGGGCAAGCATACAAAAAATTAGGATTTATTAGACGCATTGTCGGTAGAAGTGACTCCAAGGTCAAGGAACGTTGTTATCACGCTCTTGTAAGGCCCCATTTAGAATATGCATGTAGCGTATGGGATCCGTGTGAAAAAGGCCTCATTCGGGAAATTGAGAAGGTCCAACGCCGGGCAGCTCGTTTCGTGGAAAACTGTTACGATAAAACGAAAAGCGTCACTGAAATGCTTATGGAGTTGGGATGGGAATCATTGGAAGAAAGACGACTCAATGCTAGGTTAAACTTACTAAATAAATTCGGATCCGCATGTTTCAGCACCGAGGTCTCGAAAATTATTCGCTCTCCAACATATATAGGTCGCTTGGATCATGTGTACAAAATTCGGGAAATAGATGCCAGGACTAGCAGACTCAAGGACTCCTTCTTCCCACGGACAATACGGGATAACAACTCTAGGGTTACACTCGGAGATAACAAAAATGCCACTTGCCACCCTCCGCGTCTAGGTAACAATTAGTTGAACTCAATTGCATGCACTTTCACTAGCCTCCTGTGTGTTGTGTCAGAACCCTTCCCGCATGCCCGAGCGTCTTTACGAACTTCATGCTCCACCCTTCCATCCCTTGTCCCTCTCCGCGGGTGTGCCCTCCTCCCACCTGCAGCGTTGGGCCAGATTCCTCACCTTGGGTGGGAGAGAGTTTTGTATGGAACGCTCTTGTGGTGGTGGTGTTTCGCCTGGCTACTTGCTATAAACTAGCTGGCACGTTCGTGATAGGTTTCTTGCTGCATCCTAGGGTGGAATTATTTGTTGTAGGTAAGCGTATGTACTTGCATGCTTTTGGAGTGAGGATAGGTAGATGTGTGGTTGCATGCGCGTCGAATGATGGGGTGTTGCAATGAATGTGTGCACTGTTGTGGATTGGGGTTTGCATGTGTGTGTTGGTTTTGAATGCGGTGTTTCTTTTTTCCTTTTTCTTTTTTCCTTTTTTTGGGTGGTGGCCTAACACCCCCCGCCACACGCCCTTGCGGCGGCTTGCGGGGTATTATGTAGATGTAGATGTAGATGAAGGTGTGGGGCAGAGGTATTATATCGTGAAGAAGTTATACCTTCTAGCCAGAGCGGCAGAGCTTCCAAGTATTGCAAAACAACGGTACGTCTTCTTCTTTTCACTACCGACACAATTTCCACGAGGGCCTGTGATACATCTACATAATACCCCGCTAGCCGTCGCAAGGACGTGTGGCAGGGGGTGGTAGGTCACCAGCCATTCTACGTACATTCCCTCAATTTCCTCAAGCACTTGACTCACCGCGATCCACCAAAAACCGCATGGAAAGTGGGCGACCGAACACCAATACTGGGACACCATCCGTAAATTAGAATGCTACTACATATTAAAAAAAATACCAATGCACACACCTACAAATACTTACATATTCACACAAAACTTATTTTAATATTCATACTTGCAAATACATATACAAGTAACTAATATACACAAGCGGATTCACCGACGAATGCACCAGATGTGCGCGCAACATTTAACCTTGTTCTCACTTGTGATTCGATTTCTTTACCATTTTTAGCCTGCGTAGGAAAATTTTCACCGCTTCTATGCTTAATATACATTAATGACATTAGCTCATACGCAACTAGCAACCTCAGATTATATTTAGACGACGCGGTATCATATGCGAATGATATCACTAAAAGATGTTCTAAATTACGTATGTACCGCTAATATGTATTAAAATGCGGCCATCATGCACGCCTCTTAGGTACGTACTAATGTACGTGTTTTCCCTTATTTCCCTCACACTTTAAACGCCCTTACTCTCACTCAAACCTTACCTTTTTTACGTGCTGCCTTCATTCCCTGACACCAATATTTTCGGTTGTTCGAAATGTATTTGTGTGTTCGAAAGTTGGCCTAATAAAATTAAAAATCAATTGTTTCAAACAAATACCACCATGTACATCTACATTTACATACATACCCTGCGAGCCACCAAAAAAGGTGTGTGGCAGGGGGTTTAGGACCAGGAGGAAAGGGTAAGGGATGAGAGAGTTGGGGTTTATTCAAATAGATGGGGGAAGGTGGGGGGAACCTGTAAGAAAAAATATATATTATGTATTAATATATATATATATATATATATATATATATATGCACACACAGTCCCTAACCTGTACGTTAGTACTTATTGCAATGAACTGACTCCTGGGGGATTTCGACTTTCGACGATTTCGACAAGCATTCTGGTCTCTTATCATTCTCATCTAATGTATCTCGTATTATGTCCAGTTAACGTCCTGTATTTTTCATACGAAGGATTCCTTGAATTTTGCATGTGGTTTTGTTTTTTTTACGGATTGTGGCCTTACACCCACCGGCTTGCGGGGTATATTTAGATGTATATGATGGGAAAGAAGGACATCAGCAGATTGCGGGTTACTCTCTAGAGACTTAGTCACAACATCGGATTGGCCTAAGGAATGTGTATTAGTACTTAAATTATGCAAATGCGCAGTTTTGAAATTTTGGAGAAAAGGAAGTGATGAGCATGGCACAACTCATGAAATAGAGAGTCCAGTGCTAACTACGGTAGATAAAGTTAAATATTTGGGTGCAGTTCTAGTACCACGCCTTTAAATGGGGAGCATACTAGTATATCAGGACGGTATGTGGATCCACTTTAAAGAAACTGTTCTTGATTAAACAGGTGGTGGGGAAATGTAATGAGAAATTAAAAGATAATCGTTATTTCACTGAGGTGAGCCAAAATTGGAATACACCGAAATTGCATTCTTGCAAACCGCATGGGGATCCTTGGGAGAAAGTGCCTCTGAAAAAATAAGATACAGTACAAAGAAAATCCGCCAAAATCGTAAAAAAATTTTATGCGTAATAAGAAGACGAGTGTGACAGGTAGGTCTCTTAGGGGACGCCTTGGAGCCGCTTGAGATGCGAAGAGAACTTAGACTTTTAGAAAGATTCAAAACCAACGAGTTTAACGATGGAATGATAATTTAAAGGAATTATAATGGCCCCACACTACTTAGGTAGATCTGACCATAAAGTTAAGGGTGATAGATTCCAATACAGATATATACAAACATTCTTTCCTCAGACAGTCAAGAATCAAAATTAAAAGAAATCAAAGTCAGAATAGTAATAGTAGAGACATTGGAATTACAAGCGAGGACAAGGTTAAGTTCTGCGTAGACATCTGGTTTATTCGCAGGTACATGAACATGTTAGTTGCTAGTATATCTATATTTACATGTGGGTAAGTTAAAATGGTATTTGCATGAATATACGAGCCTATACTCGTAGATACATAATCCTCGGTGGATGCGAATTGGCAAGAATGTGTTAGTTTTGCATGTGGTTTTATTTTACAAATTGAGTAGCTTCAGGAGTAATGTGTTGAAAGTCGAACATAATGAATATCTGATCGTAGGATTTTTCCACCTTATATATTCAAAAAGTGGGTCACGATAGTCCAGGGGGTAGAGCGTTGGAATACTGACCGGAGGGTCCCGGGTTCGATTCCCGGGCAAGGTACTCTGGGCACCTGCAGCTCCACCCAAGCTTTGTGATTTTTCGGGTACCAGATCTTCCTGGGAAACGATAACCGGCACAGGGAAAGGAACTGGCCCCCTTACCCTGATGTGCGAACTTCACACGCCGTCGGGCTTAGTACTGGGTGAACTCTACCATCACCTACCCAACCGACCTTCGGGTTGAATACTGTGTTTATGGTTTATATGTCGAAAGGAAAAGTTCTACGATCAGTCATTCATTATGGTTTTATTCTGTTTTAAGGGTGGCAACCCCTAAAATCCCCCGTAGCACTCCCTTGCGCGGTATTTCGTAGAAGTACATATAATGCCTGTGTAGAGATTACTATTGAGCACGCGTGGCTTGTGACCTGACACCCCCCGCCACTCGTTCTTGCAGCGGCTTGCGAGGTATTATGTAGATGAAATGCTACCAGAGGCGACGAACGGCGTTGTTTTTGGCCACTGCGAGCGAGACCTAAGTTGCCTATAGGTGCACACCCACATACATCTATCTTCCTTCTCTTCAAGTTCGTTTCCCTAGCAGCGCCTGCGAAGTACACTCACTGATCATCCGCCACCTAGGGTCGAGGGGCTGGCCTGAGAAAGTGGACCACGGGATTTGTGGGTCCATTTTGGAGGATGCTAAAAAAGGCACGAGGGAGAGCGGGGGGAGAGGGGGTGGACCCTGGAGAGGATGAGGGCCTCGGTGAATTATGTTGGCATCTGGCTTGGAGGGCATTCGTTGCGGAGATCGTTGGTTGTATCTCGTTTCAGCATCGTTAATATTCCTCCGAATCCACAGGCAGTCGTCCCTCACAGTGGATATCCTCCCTCCGCTCATCGCTCCCACCCCTCCCTCAACTCCAACGCTCCCACCACTCTCCTCGACGCCGCAATCGCTCCTGCGGACCGAAGTGGGATGAGCTTTTCTCGGGTCGTCCGAGTCCACTTTTACCCGTAATTCTTCAGATTACCAGTGATGACGGAAAGCCAGATTTTTTCCTGCTCTCCTATCCACATTCCGTCTGAAATTTCCACGTCAGGACTGAAGCAGGATGTTTTCGACGAAGTTGGGCAAAGTTACATTGGCAGGGCCGATGCCAGGGCTGCAGATACCCTAGTACTCTCTGCCGAAAGCACCTGGTACCTATCAATATTGCTACATATACATCTACTTAATACCCTATAGGCCACCGCAAGGGCGTGTGGCTGGGGATGTTAGGGCACCACCCGTAATAAAAGAAGAAACCAAAACCGCATGCAAAAGCCACCAACAATACATTGAATACATTCATGCAAAAACCCTTGAAACCCAAACACATGTAAACAACAAACTACCAGCTAACATACACATGCACCAACAGATTCACCAAATAACTTTGCAATGTTTAATTTTGTTCCAACTTGTAAGTTAAATGTTTTTAATATTTCTAAAGGGACTTCGGTTTCTTACTATTATGACTTCTGATTGTTCAGGGAAAGAATGAGTATTTGAATCTATCTGTATTGGAATCTATCTCCCTTATTTTATTTTTGTGGTCTGATCTACCTCAGTAGTGTGGAGCCATTATAATATGGATAATCTACCGGTTAAGGTAGATTAAGCATGAACACTAACTACCAAATAATTATCTTGTCTCTTAACTAAATACAACCAAACATCCTACTCTACATCAGGTCCCTTCATCTCTGAATACTTCCTTCCTCCCTTCATTCCGTCCAACATTTAGAGGTGTGGACGATTACTAAGCCTGATCAGGTTCATGTTAAAGAGGATTGCAAGGGAGATTCGGATGATGTTTAGGGAGGATGGATTACTAACGAGGCACGGATGATATTGTTGATATGCTTTATTCAGGACATTTTGGTGATATTCTGGGTATACGAAAACGAAAGAGACATGCAAAAATTAAATAGTACAAGGTTTTTGTTAAAAGAATCGGGAAAAGTTTGGGAAAAATATATTTCAGATATTGTCCCATTATTCTTCCAACATTAAGTACATTCCTTGAGCGAGTCTTTTATATGACTCAAAGGATCCCTGGTGGGTGAAAAATATAATTTTTGAATCATATACATCTACATAATACCCCGCAAGCCACCGCAAGGGCGTGTGGCGGGGGGTGTTAGGTCACCACTCAAAAGGAAAAAAGAAATACCGCATTTAAAACCAACACACACATGAAAACCCCAATCCACAGCAGTGCACAAATTCATAGAAAATTCCCATCATTCCACGCGCTTGCAAACACACATCTATCTCCCTTCACTCCACAAGCATGCAAGTATATACGCTTAACTACAACAAATAATTGTACCCCAGAATGCAGCAAGAAATTTATCAGGAACGTGTGAATAGGTGACTAATTTGAAAACTCTTTATTATCCACTATAATTCTATTCTCATGAATATTGAATGTTGATATTGGGTATAAATGGCATGGATTTCATGATGAAGTGAATGTCAAATTGAAGCACAGGAAAGAAAATTGTCTAGGAGAAAACAATGGGTGGTAGGACGTATATAATGGCAATATGGGGAGCATTTGGAAAGTGTATAGTCATTTGCATTCGAGCTAGCATATCTCAGTGGATTGGCCTCTTCTCGGGTGTCGAGGGGCGGTAGCGGGAATGCATTGATGTTGTGTTGTTCCAGCCCTTGCTTGTTGCCAGTGAATAGAGTACTGTTCGCCACGGCATAGCTTTCGTCCCGTCGCATTTCTCCTCTCGTCCTCTCCACCTCTTTCTTGAGTTGTCGGGGGATCCCCTCTTCGCATGCTGTCACCAGCACCTCCTGACATGTTCAAGAAGCCGGCCGGCAAGAAGCACCCGGCCGCCCAGGGAGAGCTCTGTTGGCAACATAGGGTCGCCCATCTTTAGAGGTGTGACTCACTTGGGGGTCCTTTGGATAGCCTGCAGGCGATTGCTCGCGTCCTTCGATCAGTTTCGTCACCCAGTCAGGAATCTGGAAGGCACATTCCTCTGTGGGTTCACTTTCTTCAACCGGCTGTTCCTCCCAGTTGAAGCATACATCGGTCGGCGGTAGGGGTAGGTAGGGGCAGCTCCTCGTGTGTTTTCAGGGGACTGCTGAGGTATAATTCCCTTAAAGTCCCTAGAGACATGTCCAGAAGTAAGCTCACGAAGTGCATGTTTCGAATTCTCATCTCCGTTACGCTGCGGGGTTTTGTTCTGATCAAAAACCACACAAAGTCCCCCTGCCACACACCTTTTTTGGTGACTCGCAGGGTATTTATGTAGATGCGTAGATGTAGAAAACTTGATCTATGCCCCCGCTTGTTTGTGCAAATGTTTGGGAAGCTTCTGGAGGCACCATTCTGCGCGCATCAATAAATAGAAATAATCTTTCCGAACTCTTTCATCTCCAGAACACTGCTTGGCGTAGAGAAAATCACCTCTATTGAACAAAGCCATTATAGCGATTGCACTTGTATGGTACTAAATAGTATATCAAGTGATAAAGCGAACCGAAAAGTTAATTTCTCCTCACAACTTCACCACTGATTGCTTTTTGAGTATCGGTAACTACACATATGTACTCGACACCATTTTTGCGATAGCTCCTTGGTTGCCCTTGTTTGAATTACCGTAAACATATATAAATGTATGCATTTATACAAATAAATTATGTAAAATTTATTTTAATAAAAAACACGACCATGTCGATATTTGACATTATAGATATAATTAGACCCCCTAATTACATTGGCAGGGTTGAAAGTTGCCACAAAATTAGAGAGTTAGACGGTCGAACTGATTCAATCAGATTCAAGTGTTTCTCCCTCCCCCCTATTCGGGACAAAAATAAAAACGGAACATCTAAGAAAATAACAGGTACACGCTGTCGAAAGTAGGGGTTTACAAGATTAAATTCCTACAAAACACTCTTCAAATCTGGGGTCCAAACGCGCTAGCGTGCGCCCTTAAGCCAGATGGGGTGTAGATGAATGTATATAAAGTTTGTTGTATTTGTGACTTGCCCATCCGAAAAGCGTAGAATACTAATCGGTAATAAGTATCTGAATTGCATGTGCTCCTCCCCTGTTTTAACGTATTTTCGTGTCCTCTATCCGTAGGTACAGGAACAGCTGCTAACCATGTAATACTCGTAATATGTGTAGGCATGTTGCATGAATGGTAGTTTGTTGTAGTTAAGCGTATGTACTTGCATGCTTGTGGAGTGAAGGGAGGTAGATGTGTGTTTGCATGCGCGTCGAATGATGGGATGTTACGATGAATGTGTGCACTGCTGTGGATTGGGGTTTGCATGTGTGTGTTGGTTTTGAATGCGGTATTTCTTTTTTGCTTTTTTGGGTGGTGACCTAACACCCCCCGCCACACGCCCTTGCGGCGGCTTGCGGGGTATTATGTAGATGTAGATGTAGATGAATGGTGTTCGGTCGCCGCCTCTCCACGCGATTTTTGGTGGATCGCGTGGTGCTAGGTGCATGAGGAAGTAGAGGGTTTATATGTAGATAGAGTGGTGACCTACCACCTCCTGCCACACGTCCTTGCGACGGATTGCGGGGTATTTTGTAGATGTAGATGAACAATAAACGAGGGAGCTCCTAAGACAGCAATAGGTAGGTGCTGTCGAAAAGAGGGGTATACAAGATTAAACCCACAAAACTTTCTCCAAGTCTGTATCTGAACGCCCCCCGACCCCCCGACCTGCGTCTTCGTGCCGGGTTGTGTGCAGGTGAATGCATATAAAGTCTGTTGTACTTATAGATGTATATAATACCCCGTAAGGCGCCGCAAGGGCGTGTGGCGGGGGGTGTTAGGTCACCACCCATAAAAAGGAACAAAGCCACGTGCAAAATCACCATATAAGAATGCAAGCGTATACCCACAATGGCGTATATTATTATTAGGTAATCTACCGGTTAAGGTAGGTTTTTGGATGGACACAACTATCAAATAAACATTTTGTGACTCCCCACCTAGCAAACTAATCTATATCAGGTCCCTCTTCATCTCGGTGTACTTCTTTCCTCCCTTCATCCCGTCCAACATCCATATCCTGTTCCTACCCTTACCTCGCTTGCCCAACATTCTCCCCTCCATTACCCTCTTCAACATTCCACTACCGCTCAATACGCCTTTCATCCATTTTTCCTGCCTCCATAGGATTTCTCTCAACAAACCCCTCTCCTCCCCCACCATTTCTAGTACTTCCTCATTTGTTTTCCTTACGGTCCATTTCACCTTCTCCATTCTTCTCCACACCCACATTTCAAAAGCCTCCAATCTACGTCTATCCTCCTGCTTCAGCGACCACGTTTCCGCGCCGTACATAGCTACGCTCCATATCAGAGTTTTTACGAGTCTTGTCTTAACATCCCTACTCAACGTCCCCGTCATCAACTCCCTCCTCCTTGAGAAAGCCTCCTTGCCTAGCGCAATTCTTCTCCTTACGTCCCTACCACTTTGACCGTGTTGGTCCAAAACACTTCCGAGATATGTAAACTGTTCTACCTGCTCTATTTTTTCCCCGCCTATTTTAATATTTAGCTTAGCCTTTTTCTTTCTGGAAAATCGCATAACCTTTGTTTTACTAATATTGATTCTCATCCCATATTTATCGCACTGAACCTCCAATTCACTCAACAATGCTTGCAACCCCTTGGCTGACTGAGCAACTAATGCTTGGTCATCAGCAAACCTAACCGATTTTACGAATTCCCCTCCGACTTTCATTCCTACCTCCAGTTCTTCCCATGCCTCTTTAATCATTTCCTCTACATATACATTGAACAGTACCGGTGACAATGGGCAACCCTGCCTTACACCTCTTCCTAACACTGCCCATCCGGACTCTCCGTTCCCCACTCGCACCTGAGCAGTCTGAGACATGTACAGGTTGCGGATCAGTCTCTTGTCCCTCCAATCCATTCCTATTTTCTGCAATACACGCATTAATTTTTCCCAATTCACTCTATCAAACGCTTTTTCGAAATCTACAAAACAGGCAAAAACGTCCTGATTGTATTCTATATTCCCCTCGATTAGTGATCTCATTACTGCAATGGCATCACGCGTACCTCTTCCTTTCCTGAACCCAAACTGATCATCCCCTAAGTAATCATTTGCCTTACTCTCTATCCTTTTGTTGATGATCCTGAGAGTAACTTTAGCAGTGTGGGATATCAAACTTATTGTTCTGTAATCCTCACATGACGAAGCCTTTGCCTTTTTTGGAATAGGAACTAACACCGATCTCACAAAATCTTCCGGCCAGATTCCTTCCTCATAGGTACTACGAATCAGTCCATATATGGCCTTCCTCCCACCTTTCCCTAACCATTTCAACATTTCTACAGGAATATTGTCCAGCCCCACAGCCTTATTTGCTTTCATCTCCTTTAATGCCCTTTCTATTTCATCGTCGAGTATGCCTGGACCTAAGCTATTTTTTTCTACGTCATGTTCCTTTTCTATGTCTAACCTTGTCGGCCTAAGTTCTCTACCATACAGTGTTTCTATATATCCCTTCCATCTCTCTTGGATTTTTCCTGGTTCAACTATTATCTTACCCCATTTATCTTTAACTGTTAGCCCAGATCTTGCCTTCTTACTTCCCGATAATAACTTAACTTTGCTGTATAGAGCACCAATTTCACCCTTCTTCTGTAAACTTTCCATATCCTCGCATTGCGTTTTCCACCATTCTTCTTTTGCTTTATTTGTGGCCCTTCTCAATTTATTGTTTAATTCTTTGTACTTCATTTTGCCTAACTCTGTGTTTACATTTTTCCATCTTCTTCTCTCATCCATCTTTGCAATCATCTCATCCGTTACCCATGCCTTCCTTATCCTTTTCCCGTTAACGGTTCCTATAGTGTCTTTAGCGGCTTCCAATATCCCTTTCTTGATACATTCCCATTTTTCTTCGATAGTACTCAGTTCTTTACCGTCATCCATCATTTTCTCTACAGCCTCCTGATAGTCCTTCCTCGTTAATTCATTTACTGCTTCTAAATTCCATTTTTTAACCCGCCGCCCTTGCCTTATCTTCTTGAAACGAACATTACATTTCATAACAACTAAATTGTGGTCAGAGTCCGCATCCGATCCTGGGAAACTGTGCGAATTTATCACACTGTTCCTAAATCTGTGCCTAACCGTAATATAATCTAACTGAAACCTTTCTGAGTCACCTGGCATTTTCCATGTATACCTACGCCTTTTGTGGTGTCTAAACCATGTGTTGGTGATGACTAACCCCTGTCTCCTGCAGAATTCAATTGCTTTCTCCCCGCGTTCATTCCTCGTGCCTAACCCATAGTCCCCCACCTCACCACCATCTCTTCCTTCGCCTACCGTCGCATTCCAATCCCCCATCACTATCAAATGTTTCCCTGCAGGAACACTCGCGACTATATCCTCTAACTCATCATACATCCTATCGACTTCTTCCTCCTTGTGGTTGCTCGGTGGCATGTATACCTGAATAATGACCAAGTTCGTCGGCTAAGCTTTAATCTCTACGAGTAAAATTCTATCTGTCGCTTGCTCTATGTTGACTACGCTTCTTCCTACCCCTTTATTTAAAATTACGGCAACCCCTCGTTGGCTCTCGTCCCCGCCGCTGTATATTACTCTATAATTGTCACTCCAGTAATCCCCGCTATCCTTCCATCTCACCTCGCAGAGGCCTAAAACATCTATGTTACATTTTTCCATCTCTCGCTTAATATTTTCTAATTTGCCTCTCCTCAACATTGTCCTGACATTCCAGGTTCCTATTCTAACTACTTTCGCCTTCTTCTGAGTCTTCTGTCCTGCTGCAGTTATTTCTTCCCTGCAAGGGTTTCGTGGGATGACGACCGCGGAAGCCTTGCCTCTCCCGCTGCCGGGCACGACACACGACTTCTTGGGCCGAGTCCCGTAGTTGCCAGGACTCATATTATCTATAGTGCCATTCATTATATTCTTGGGAATCATAATTGAGGTGGTTTCTCGTTGCCTTCCTCAATAGTGTTTTTAACGTGACACCATCACTTAATGGCCGCCCCACTGGGGTCAGACGCCATTGCAGCCGCCTCACTGAGGAACAGACGCTGCGTGGACTACCTTTCGTCTGGCTCCTAACCTTTGACCTATCTGGCATGGGTGACCCTTCCAGGAGTAATTATTATTACTTCCGCCAGCACAGCTCTAGGGGTCATCGGAACACACAAGCCCTTCCACCACGACAAGGTTGTAGTCCATGGGAGGGAATGGCGTATATATTCATGCAAAAATCCTTTCATTCTACGCTTGTGTGGGGTATGTGTCAGGGCAAAAAATCAGCAAAGCTACTCAAAGGTTTAGGAAAAGGTAAGTAAAAGAGAGAGATTATGCTGTTTTCGAGAAAAAGAAAGGCTAAGTTAAACGTTTAATAGAAGGTGAGAACTAGAGGAGATGGAGCAGTTTACCTATTTCGGAGGTACAGGGTTCGTCCGGAAAAGAAGTGTACTGATTTTTTTTCTTTTTTGACAAAAGGGGAGTCGTCCACTACGAATTTGTACTTGAACGACAAACTGTAAATCCTGCATTTTACGTCCAAGTGCTCGACAGGCTTCGAAAACGAGTCGCCCGCGTCCGGCCAGCGATCAAAAACATCTGGCGGCTACATCACGGGAATGCGCCGTCTCACACCGCGCTTGTCGTGTCGGACTTCTTGGCCAAGCACGGCGTGGCAACGCTGCCGCACCCACCCTACAGCCCGGACTTGGCACCACCGGACTTCTTTCTGTTCCCGAAGATAAAGAGGAGTTTGAAAGGAACGCGATACGGGACTTTGGACGCCGTCAAAGAGGCCGTGACGGCGTGTCTTCGAGAGGTTTCCGATGATGCCTTTGCGGGAGCGTTCCAGGAATGGGAAACTGGAACAAGTGTATCGCCTCACAAGGGTCCTATTTTGAGGAATATTAGCTTAAGATATGCAAAAGTGTAATAAATTTTTTTTCCTGAGCTCAGTACACTTATTTTCCGGACGAACCCTGTATGTCTGGCCAAAGTGGGCCAAGTAGTAGGGACATAAGAAAAGGGAGGTTCAGGGAAACAAGCTAATAGCAACGGATAGTTACTAGCAAATCAAACGACTATTTTCATATTGTTTTTAATCATGATTCACAGGAGCAGTCACTACCCGATTCCATGACCCTATCTCTTAAATCGTAATATTTTCTTTTGGAATCGTAAGCTAACTTTAAATCATCATCAGTCCAAGCAAAATGGCACGTCCTGATTAAATCCCTGCTCGCTTATATAAAACGATGGCCTTGGAAATAGCTCATTTATTATGTATAATATTTAATAAATATCGAAATGATCGCGCAGTACGCAGACTTGGGTAAGTAGCTAGTAGAAAGTGGTAGTAGTAGAACTGTCTCTCCCAGATTAAAAAAAAATATGACAAAGAAGTTCCGGGTAATTGTCCACCCATCTCTCTCACCTCCATCTCATGGAAAATTTTAGAGCACGTACTTGTAAGTTCAATCATGAAATATTTGGATTCTCAGAATTTCCTCACAAAAAAACCAACACGGTTTCCGCAAGGGTAGACCCAAATGGCATTTTCGTTCATGATATTTTCGTCTCGACCGAAAATAATGTTCGGGTTGATACTATATTTTTACTTTTAAAAAGGCATACGACAAAGTCCCTCATAGGAAGTCGCTCCAAAAGTTCAGAAGCTACGGGATTGATAAATGTGTAATAGACTGGATTAATCACATGATGATGGGGTTGTTTGAGGTAGGAGGATTGACATAGACTGAAGGTTTTTGACATGTAGCTGTGGAGAAGGATGGAAAAAGTTAAATGAAGCTAAAGGAAAACAAACGAGGAAGTACTAGGTATGGTGGGGGTGGTTTGGTTATTGTTGGGAGATATCAAAAAGAGGCAAGAGGATTGCAGAGCGTTTTGATTGAGAATGGGATTTTGAAGAATATGGTATAGGGGAGAATATTAGGCAAACAAGGTAGGGGCAGGAATAGGATGTGCACTAGCGTTGGAAGCAATGAAGGGGTGAATTAAGTACACAGGAATTGAAGAGGTGTTTATTGTATTGTCGGATATCAGGTTGCGCTTTGTTAGGAGAGGCACGTAAATGTGTCTTTCTACCGTTGTTTAGGTTTGTGTCTATCCAAAACCTACATTAACCGGTAGACTACCACTAGTAATAATTACAAATTATTACTTAAACCAAGTTAGTCCCAATTTGTGTCAAAGTGAAAAAACGGGTTGCAACAATTATATGTGTTAGGAAATAAAATCTGGATTTTTAAACCAGCATTTTGAAAGAAAAAAAATGGGAACACTTTGGGAAAACGAGGAAGGCCAAGGAATATGACAAATCTACATCTACACAATACCCCGCAAGCCGCATCAAGGGCGTGTGGCGGGGGTGTTGGGTCACCACCAAAAAAAAGGAAAAAAGAAGAACCGCATTGAAAACTAACACATACATGCAAACCCAAATCCACAGTAGTTCATACATTCATAGAAACATCCTATCATTTTGATCAGATACAGGTATGTTGGATGGAGTGAAAGGTGGAAAGAAGCGAGCGGAATTTCAGATAGAGACTCGATTACCGATTTCAGGTTATGTTTTTTTAGTTTGGAGAGACTAGTAATAACCTTGAGGCTATTCAGGAATGGTGCAAGTAATAGCATTAGAATATAATATTAAAAATATTTTATTGTGAACTACTGGAAACCAAGTTGCTCTCCCCGAACTGCCAACAGAATAAAAATAGCTAACTAACGAATGTAGAATCTATAACATAATGTAGTCATCACTCTTACCGATCATCTCTCATTGGGAAAGCATTGTAGATGATGTACGTAAGTTAATGTGGAAATTGCTGTCAGCCGAACGGGCCAGTACTTCAAAGGAATCATTTTCCCGTTAAAAGTTCAGGACACCAACAATAGGAGACATGAAGGCATCCCTTCCTCACCCTTATCCCTTACCCATTCCACTTGGTGATTGCACACCCTGTCACACACCTTTCTGTTGCATACGTAGGGGTATTTATATAGATGTAGATTAAGGAAACTCCAACCTTCCAAAAATTTCAGCATACCGAGTGACAATTCCATGTGAATCTATTTACCATCACTTCTGCCTGCACGGTTGCCTGGCACCCAGAGCCACAAAGTCCCTTGATTTAGACCAGTGCCCCGTCGCCACAGCAGCATCCCAAATCTTTCCCGCCACTTCCCTACCTCCTGCGGCACCATTCCTTTCTCCTCCGCGGCCGGTCGGCCTAGGGCTTGTAGTTCGGCTGAAGGGGGGAGGGGCGTTGTGCCGAATAATGAGGTGGAGGGATAGGTCTCCGAAATCTTTCGACCCCCCTCACCCCCCTGTACCCCTACTGCCCCTCCTGCCTCAAAAACGCGCACAAATTGAGCGCGGTCAGATGGGACCGAAGTGCCTGCCTCTGCCTCGCATCCATCTCCACCCCCTGCCCACCCGCACCCCTCTCACCCTCCCACCTCCGCCCACCGACAACCCTCACTAGAATCCCTTTTAAAAAAACCCTCTCCCCTTCGAGAAAACGGCTTTCTGGGGGAAGAGCGGGTGGGTGGTTAGGGAAGCCAGGCAGGTAGTGCAGGGTAGGGGCTTCATAAAGAATCCGGTTGACGGGGCCCCAAACAAGAAAACGCTCGCTGGTTTTTTGGGCCCTTTGTAATCCTCCCTCCTCCCACACACCCACTCTCCCCCTTATCTCTCTTAAGACGCTCACGATCGAGCGTCCCTTCACCTCCAGCCGCCCCCTCCCCCAAACACCTCCTCCGCCTTTTAATCCACCTTATCTCCTCCAACCGACTCATTCCCATTCCTTCAGACGGTCGAAAACTAGTCAGGAGAACCCTTCCCTACGCGTTTTTTTTCCGCTTGAGGAACTCGTTAGATTTCTAAAACTCTCAGCCATTGTGGGTCCGTCCCTAAGTGACTGTCAAAGCTTAGGATAACTTATACGGGGCTGTGTTATCCTTAATTTCTCATGGACGACGTCTCCGGATGATGACCCAAATGCCATTGGAGGCCAAACCCCGAATGCTCTTGTCGAAAACCGACGGCACATCTAGAGTGTGGCCTTACAGAGGGAAAGGACGGAAATGGCTTACCGGCGGATCTCATAATATTATTCGTACTAATTCAGTCTGCAGGTGAAATTCTCAATTACAGATTCCGTTCTCTTTTGGTTTTGATTCTGCATTTACTCGCCGTCTTAAGTTAAAGGAATTCCAGTCGTCAGAGCAACCCATTTTCCCTGGCGGAAGAAGCACGGATATCCAGTAAGAAGCCCGGGACCAGAATGGAGGGATCATGTGAAACGCAGTTGTGACTATTCACACATTATATTCTGTAAATTGCGAGGAGGAAAAATTTAAGTTTCTATTTGGAGGAAAAATAAACGAGCAGCGGAGATTTTCTTGGATTTAAAAAAAAATCTTTGATAGAATATCATTCGCCAACTTCATACCCAAGTGACGAGGGTACGGAGTATAAGATAATACAATAAACTGGATTCAGTACTTCCTTAGTAGCGGCAAATAAAATATAGCTACTCGATGTCTCAAGCTATAAGTAACATCCGGTTTCTCTCAAGATAGCGTCATATCCTCAAAACTGTTTTTGTTTACATCAATTATATCATTTCAAAAATAAATAAAACGACATGAGTTTTCCTACCGACGACACTAATGTACAGACAGGGCAATAGCGATAGGTCGCTAAATAAAAAGCAATGACTTAAAAAATATTTTTCAATACAGAATGGAGTTAGGATAAAAACCATGAACATAGTTATCAACCCTAGGGTCGGTTTGGTAGGTGATGATAGATACGGCGTGTGAAATTCACACAACAGGGTAAGGGGGCCGGTTCCTCTCTCTGTGCCGGTTATGGTTTCCCAGGAAGATTTGGTACTCGAAAAATCACCTAGCTTGGTTGGAGTTGCAGGTGCCCAGAGAGGGTTGCCTGGGAACCGAACCCGAGCCCCCCGGTCAATAGTCCATCCCTGGACTACCGCGACCTACCAAGTTCGAATATGAATACTAAATAGTTGTTGATGTTGAATAATGTTGCTCACACAGATACATACTATACACACACCTCCGTAGAGATACGTATTTACATGTGTATGGTGGGTTGCGGTAGTCCAGGGGTAGAGCGTAAGACTATTGCCCGGAGAGCCTCAGTTCGATTCCAGGGCAAACCTCTCTGAAATATAGGTTCTACATGTCCAAAGCTGTATACATGTAAGTAATATCTGGCTTCTCTCAAGATTGTGTCATATCCTCATTACTTTTTTTGTTTACATTAATGATATAATTTAAACAATTAATAAAACAACATGAGTTTCCTGCCGACGACACAAATATACAGACAGGGCGATAGCGATAGGTCGCCAAATAAAAACCAAAGAATTAAAAAATATTTTTTAAATTATACATAATGTAGTTCTCCACACATACGAGTACATCTACATAATATCTCGCAAGCCACCGCAAGGTCGCGTGGCGAGGGGTGTTATGAACATATTTATGCAAACCTACACCATAGGTGTATTATACATTCTTGCAAAATCCTTTTTAACTTACACGCATGCAAATAAATACACTAACAAACGAATGCACCTTAAAATGTGGTAAAATCATCGAATAACGTGCAAGCTAGAATTTGCAGACTATGAAGGCGAAATTCCGCTGCCACTAGGGCATTCAACGTGCAATTCCCCCCAGTCCCCCAAGGACAAAGTAGGGAGTGTGATACAACGTTGCAGGCAGTGGGGGAGTTCCCCCCCCCACAGAGAGAGACGAGGAATGGAAGGAGAAACTTAAAAACAAACAACGCCGAGCAAGCAATACTGCAACGAGTACTGCATTTTTAAATGGCATTCTAAAAAAGTCATGCGGGAAGGGTTTTGGCGGCAAAATACACGAGGTTAGTGAAACCGCATGCAATTGAGTGGGACTACTTATTCCCTAGACGCTTTTCGGTCACCACCAGTAAACTTAAACCAGTAAATCAAATGATGTTATCTCTGCACAAATATTAGTTTGTTCATGCCCTCGACAAAACTTAATCACACGTAAGAAACTCCCACATCTACATCTATACCATAGCCCGTAAGCCGCTGCAAGTGCGCGTGGAGAGGGGTGTTAGGATGTCCTAACCACCCCCGGAGGATGTGGAAGTCAAACACCCCCTGTTACGTGTCCATGCAATGGGTTGCGGTTCAATGTGTTGTTCTACATACTACTATACATATACGATACACAACCTAAAAAGGGATGTGGTTAGTAACGCGTGTTATAAATCAAAACTTTTTTCAATGGAAAAGTGGAAAATATTTTTAATTTATATTCCTTATTTTTATATGAACTGAGCTTTTGCGGATTCACTTCCGGTGCGGCCCATGTCATATCCAGAATTAGCTATGTTACTAAAACATGTTTTGTGACCATGCTGATTACGCCTTTTGGTCCCATCCGGAAGAATCTGAAATTTTAAGGTTTTTTGTACCGTTCCTTTTTTTCATGCGGCGTATCGACCCGAAGCGACTACCCCTACCCCCTACCAAATGTAAACCACACTTTTACGGCGGTGAAATGCCCTTCCTCGAAGCGCGTCTTCGCCTTGAATCATTCTTGTGGGAGGAGAGAGGATAAGCGGGGAGTGACGTCCCCAACCACTCCGACGACCCCTCTAACCTTTCCCTTACTCGCCCGTCCCTTCACCCCCCTTCCCTCTGGCTCTAAATCACCGACACTCCCTTAAAAGAAACCTGCACTTGGGAACCTCGAACGCTTTGAAAACTTACACTCAAAGAACTTACAAGAGGCCCAACCTTCTCGTAGATTTTTATCCGACGCATTAGTTTTCACTTTCATAATTTGCTTACTAATTTTAACCAAATATACATAGTAACGTGCAAGCCACTATTACGATGTGAGTGATCACACTTTAGTTTTAAGCGGTAGAAATTAAATTTATATTATGCCGTCTAATGAAGTTCTTACACAACAAGGGTACCTTTCGCGGATGAGATAATAAGAATCTTCAACATCATTGCTAATGGAAATGCTCTGCATCCATCTTTCCTCTTTCCTTTGCATTTCCACGAAAAATGACCTCTCCTCCACTCTCTTCTCATCCACTTCCTTGCTTGTTTTCCTTTATGTCCATTTCACCTTCTCCATCTTTCTCTACATGCATATTAAAAAGCCTTAAATCTTAGCCTATTCTCCTGCTCAATGACCACGTTACCGCGCAGTGCATAGCTACGCTCCATATCAAAGTTTTTACGAGTCTTTTCTTAACATCCTTACTCAATGTACCCGTCATCAACTCCCTACTTGTGAAAACCTCTTTGCCTAAGGCAATTCTTCTCCTTACGTCCCTACTACTTTGACCGTTTGGCCCAAAACACTCCCGAGATACGTAAGCTGTTCTACCTGCTCTATTTTTTTCCCTGCTATTTTAATGTTTAGCTTAGCTCTTTTCTTTTCTGGAAAATCGCATAACCTTTGTTTTATTAATACTGATTCTCATCCCACATCAGTCGCAATGAATTTCCAATTCACTCAGCAATGCTTGCAGCCCTTTGGCTGACTGGCAAACTAAAGCTTGGTCGTCAGCAATCCTAAATGATTTTACGAATTCCCCTCCGACTTTCATTCCTACTTCCAGCTCTTCCCATGCCTCCTTAAACATTTCCTCTACATATACGACGAACAGCACCGGTGATAATGGGCAACCCTGCCTTACACCTCTTCCTAACACTGCCCATCCGGACTCACCGCTCCCCACTCGCACCTGAGCAGTCTGAGACTTGTACAGTTTGCGGATTAGCCTCCTGTCCTTCTAACATATCCATAGCATTTTGTTCAGTCATTAATCATTAGATTTGTTAGCTGCAGCCATCCAGTCTTTTCTATCCCATGCGAATTCCTTTATGCGCTGGTAGATGCTTTTTCCCCCTACTTCCATCTTCATTGGCCTATGTCTGGATTGCACCTTGCCCTCCTCATACGCTGGAAATTAAAAACAATAATCCATTTCAAATCCCTGGAAACTCGACGCCCCCCACCGTGTGTCAAGTAAGATGTACGAGACGCACTCGCAGTGCACCCTAGAGATTTCCTCAAAAGCAGTATCAAACTCGACAGCTCACGTCAGGCGAGGCACGGCGGGTGACAGTCTGGGTGGGGGCCAAACGTTGTGTGCTTGTAGTGGGGGAGGTGGTGGAAAGGGGGGGGCATTTTGTCTCGCGTAAGGGTGGAGGCAGGGTGGGTGGCGCGAAAGCGAGAGGGGAACCGCCGGCGACCTCAGGGGGGAGGTGCGATCCCCGTGGGAAAGAGCTCCCTTGCCAGCCCTTCGGTCGTACCCATGGCGAGAGGGGAGCCGCCGAGGACGCGTTTCTTGCGGGGGGGGGGAAGGACTCGAGGGTAGGGTTTCCCTGCTCCGGCTTTTCTTTCGGTCGTCTGGAAAGCCATTTGGACCCATTTGGCGGCACCACGACGCCTTTTCGGAGGTTCGTCGAGGACAAAAAAAAAACAAATTAAAAAACGAGTCTGTTCTTCTCTCCCGACCCTTTACACATTTTGCACGGAGATTATTGAAGAAATAAACAAGAATTAACTGCTTCAACAGATATTCAATTGCATTTAAGTCATCCTGTTTCAATGTACTACATTTTAAGGTATGAAAAGTGCTTGAGAGAATTACTTACTCGCACAGAGGTCCTCTGGTGAGCAAACACAAACTGAATTTACCGGGTAACCAACAAATTTAATTGGAACAACCACCCTAATCGCTAAGTCCAGTGATGCGAGGAGCGCACTTTTAATGAGACACAGTAATTTTATTTGATAATAGCGGTCTCTCTGCTGCTCAATCACCGGTAGGTATGATTTTATGATGCCGTTGGTCGCCAATACTAATTAAAACATTGTGGAATACAACAAGCATATTCCTGCCACCAGAACATTTTGGACTCCCATAAGGTATTGACTGTTAATTTTATTAAATGCAGTCATCCGCACTAATAAACTTAATTATATATTATTTAGTTATCATTCTCCAAACGAAGGAATCTGTGGTCTGCCTGCCCATGTGGTATGCTGAAGCCGGTCTGTCCTGTGCAGCCACTGTCTTGATTCAAGAATCTCAAGAGCTGAGTTTATTTTCTTTAACTCATGATCATGTAGAAGCCTCAGTAGCCCGCGATTTTCGGTTGGATAGGCGGGAGGGTTTTTCTATTAACATCCCTGTTAATTAAATTATTAAATTTATTGATTGATCGTAATCAATGGCATTTGGCATTTAATTTTGTGAAATATTTCCTTTTTTTAGTAGCTGCTTACGGACTTAAGGGAGGTTTTTGATGGACCCTGGAAAACACACTACCATGTTCCGTAGCCTAAAGTAACATGAAACAAAATAAATTTAAATCACATATAAAATAACTCATTCTTAGCTTCCTACACTTTTCACTGGAGATAAATTCGTCCAAAATACCCATTCTTTTTTGAATATACGAATCTTTTATTGAATATTGTTGCATGTGAGAAACAACCTTCTTTCGTGTGATTAACGTTTTTTGAGTGCATGATTAAACTAATATTTGCGTAGAGGTGACATGATTGGGATTGTGCATGCATTGCTGGCTGACCTAACACCACCCACCACACGACCTTGCGTTCTCGCGATTTTTTAGTTTTCTCTTCCTTGCTTACCCAGCCTTCTTCCTCGATTATATTGGCCTTCAGCAATCCATTCCACTCAGTATTTCGTGCGCCAAATTGTCCTGCCGCCTTCTGAATTTCTTCCAACAAGCCGCCTCTCTTGCCTACCAAACTCATGTCCAGAATTTCATGGATGGGTTTCCTGGCTGTCCAACTTTCTTTCTCCATTCTTTTTCTTTCTTACATCTCGACGACATCCGATCTACGCTTATCCTCCTGCCTCAATGACCAATTCCTGAACCAAACAAAGCGATAATCAGTATAAAACGTTTCACTAGTCTTTCCATTAAATCTTTATTTGCGGTGCCTGAATGCTCTTCACCTGACGCCATTTTTCTTTATTTCCGCACCGCTCTGATCACTCTCATTCAAAACTTGCCAAATAGGTTAACAATCTCCCTTGTTCTAGTTTATGTCTCCTAACTTGAATGATTATTTTAGGGGTCTTCAATTCTTACCTTCCGCTACTTATGATTAATTTTCATCCCATAGCCATCACATTGATTTTGTAATTCTCTAATTATTTTTCATGTTATCAAAACAAGTAATTAAAGCTTAGTTATAATTTTTCCAACCCTTTTTATTACCTTGCTACCAGTTTCGACTTTGATCAAGATACCTTAATTATGGCAGTCAATTGTCGAAATTGGAATTACCTTAATAAAAAAGTGGAAAATTATTAATAATTAATTATATGTTTCTATAATAGAAATTACTGTCAATGCAATACGCCTTTGAACAGAAAAAGGGCGATGATACCATTCGCTATTTTTCTGGAGTAAAAAATTGAGGGACTTGAATCGTAAGAGCCCGAGGGGAAGGGATGGGCTGGCTGGGGAATTGGCTGACGAGTGGGGAAAGGGTAAGGGGAAGAGGAAGGGTTACGAGGAAGACTACTCTCTCGAGAGGGAGGAGGGGGCGGGCGCGCCAGTGGAGTCGGAGGTGACGAGGGAGGGGAACGGAGTCGGCGCCAAACCGTCCGTCAACATTTCCTGTTGCGCACCCCAAACCTCTCCCCGGGCAGGGGGCGACAGAGAAAGCGACGGTGCACGGGAAGGGAGGAGCGGGGCGGGGGGGGGGTGTTCCCCGAATGTGGCTTTCCAAGGCCTTCCTGCGTGATTCGACTCTCTGCCGGTCTGTGCTCTAAAAAGCAGCACAGATAGAGGCAGCGACAACAAAACTGCAGACCATAATCAGTGTAGAGGGCTGCACGATATAGCGATGCACCGAATGCCAAATGCAATTTCATGTCATGCCATAATATTATATGGCGCCGGTGGGAAATACGATCGCATTGCGGAATTATTTGATTTCATTCGATATTGCCACTTAAACGAACTATCAAGTGAAAGTGATATTACACGTATGTTTCTGATAGGTGAAGCATACACGGGGAATATGAGGACAAGCTAACAAAAAATTAGAATTTGTTAGAAGAGTACTGAGTAAATGTGATGAAAAAGTCAAAAGTAAATGTTATTTTTCGCTCGTTAGGCCTCATTTAGAATATGCTGCAACTATATGTGAGCCTTACGAAGTTGGATTAATTGCCGAATTGGATCGCGTGCAGCGTAGAGGAGCTCGATTTGTAAGATGTGGTTATGATAAACTGAGTAGCGTATCAAAATTATTAGACTAGGTTGGGATTACTCACGGAAGGAAAGTTAAACAGATTTAATCTTTTCCAGAAATTGGATGGATATCTCTTGAGCGATGGTTTTGAAAATGTATTATTAGCACCATCGTACTACGGTGGGAGGGACCATGTATATAATATGAGAGAGATAAAATGTAGAACAGAAAGATTTAGGGGGCCCTTTTTTCCTCGAAAGATAAGGGATCATAAAAAAGTTGTACGACTGGGGGGAAAGTACTTGTATTTTGGGTAGAAGTAGTCTGGTGTACAATCACTCCCTGCCACACACCCTAGTTGTGGCTTACAGGGTGCTATATAAAATAATGTTACACAATGTGATATCGTTAATTTACATTGCATGGAAATATTCATATTCATCTATCGCACTACATAAGAGAATGATAATTGGAGTACATGTCCTCCCTCGCCTTGGACTCCTTTAAAAACTCTGTAGGTTATTGTATTGTTCCTCATCCGGCTAAAGCCAGTGGAAACACCATCAACAGCGAAGAGTTACACGTCTCTGAACACAGTCTATAAAAATACGCAAATTGTGTAGTATGTTCAGCAACGTCCCACAACCATTTTTCTCCTTGATAAAAACCCAATTAACACATGTTAAATCCTTCTAAACCCATTTTCCATCAAAATAAAGTTTAAAAAATCTCAAACTGCGTTTGTTTCAGTGCAACAATTTCAGAGTGTAAAAATCATTCGCCTTTTTTACACTCTGAAATTGTTGCATTGAAATGCATGTTAGCGGATGACTCCGTTTAAAGTCATTGTTGCGGCATCTCCCGCAGTTTCTTGAAATCTGCGTGTTCTTATTAAGAAATTTGAGAAAGAAAGACACGTGGCTTTCTATACGTCATTAAGAGATTATATATGTATCTATAAGGGAAAATTATCTTAAGTAAATCAATTAATTATTTAAAAAGACCAAGAATGATAAAAACTACGGTACGACCGGTTTAAGCAAGTTTCTTATCCCTTCCGATTTCTCCCAAGAGATGAAACCTATCGTATCGCAAAAAAATATTTCATAAATTTTACGAAGGACTTACTTACTTAATCCTATCCTCCAGACGAGATTTCAAAAGATTGAGCCTGAAACTATTGAATTGGTGAGCGAAACCCACTGAGGCGATCGAGGCATCGTCGCATCTTCATTGCGGCTATGATCCCCCCGGGAGGGAGACTCTCGGGGGCCTTCGGTTGGAGAGGCCAAGCCACGCTTCCTGGTGGACTAAAAAAATCAGCGCAGGAAGACCTCGCGGGGGTGGGGGAGGAAGGGGAGACATGTGAAACCCTCGCAGGATAAACAACAAGACAAAAAGCGCGACATTGGGAAGCGGGGAATATAGTTTTCAAGTGCGTGTGAAGGGGCGGAGGTTAGGGTACGGGAAAGGGAAGAGGAAGCAGGCGGGGTTTAAGTGGATACCCGACTCCGAAAGCGGCTCGGGACCCCGTCCATGCGTGAAAGGGCGGCCGAGGGGAGAAGGGTTTTCGGGAACAGGTGCTGAGGGTGTATGGAGGGCGGGATTCTCTGAGAGCGGGGTAAGGGAGGTGGCGGCCTTTAATTAACCCCTTACGACGCTGCTTCCGAATTCCCACAGTCCCCCCCCCCCATCGTCCGATTCTCGTGACAAATTCTTCCTCGCAAGAACATTTCCGAAAAACAACAATTAGCAATGTGAGCGGGATTCCCTCATCTCCCCGGGAAGAAGTGAAGCATCCTGAGGGAATGACATTTTATATATTACGGATGTCGAAATTATTGGCATTTCAAAAGCTGCAATTACCGAATCTGATTGGTCTAAGACATTTTTCTTGATAACTATTTCCTTTGATAAAAACCTGCGCTATGAACTACTGACTGCGCAGAACACACCCTGTGTTCATATTCGTAATTCGAGAAAATACACTCGTGAACTTAGGGGAATAGCTAATGCAAAATTAGGATTCATAAAAAGAATACTTGGGAATTGTAATGGAAGGGTCAAGGAGCTTTGTTATTTCACGTTAGTCAGGCCCCACATAGAGTATACTGCAAGTGTATTTGGTCATCAGGAGGTAGGCTTAATGTTGGAACTAGATCAAGTGCGACGTAGAGCAGCTAGGTTTGCGTAAATTTGAGGTAGGTTACTTGTTTGAGGATCTTCAAAACATATTACAGGCTCCAACTTACTATGGTAGATCAGATCACCAACGTAAAATCAGGGAGATGTATCATAGAACGGGTATATTTAAATTGTCGTTTTTTCCTCGTACCATTAGGGATCAACATAGATATGACAGCAATCGCGTAGGAGATAAATGGAATTGGTAAGTTTGTCGATATCCTGCATGTTTCCTCCTGGATTTTATTCTTTTTGATAAAATAGACTCTAAATAGAATAGATCTTTTAAAAGGTCTACAGAATGATTTGAATGTACATGCTTGGATTTCACTTTCTGCATATCACTTAGTATGACGTGAGATACCTTATCAAACCAACTTTCGGATTGACTTCTTTAGTTGACTATCATATACGATCCATATAGATACGGATTAACGTGAACAATTTAAAGAGTTGATACATTCGGGCAGCAGTCTATTGGTGTTAAATTGAGCCCAACAGTAATGACAAAGCAACGAAAAAAATGACACTTATAAGGAGATGGAAAATTGATTACAGGTGCTCATAATTACAGAATTCAGGAAACTATTAGGAAAGACTCTTCTACATCTAAATCTACTCAATACCCCGCAAGCCGCCGCAAAGGCGTGTGGCGGAAGGTGTTAGGGCACTACCCGTAATTTATGAAGAAAAAAAATGTACGTATCCTGTTATTAAATATTATTACATGAAAGTACTTTTTCGTGTGATTAAAGTTTGTCGAGCGCATGATCAAATTAATATTTGTGTAGAGGTAACATGATTTCGTTTTGCATGTGGTTTTATTCTATTTTACGGGTGTTGATCTAACAACCCCCACCACGCGCTCCTGTGGCGGCTTGCGGGGTATTATATATGTGTAGATGTGGAAAATATCTACAAGTATATTTGATCTCCCCATATTACACATTGTAATTTCTAAAATTCCTGTCCCCAACATCGCCCTATGATTACAAGTGTCTATTCCAACAAATGCGATCATATTCCTTGTTTCCTATGCTGCAACTCTCGTTTTCTCGTTACAAGGATTTCGTGAGATGACGACCGTGGAAACCTTGCCTCCACCGCTGTCGTGCACGACACAGCCGATTGGACCGAGTCCCCAGCTGCCAGGATGAAAGTTTTCTATAGTGACCATCGTAATACTCTTGAGGTAAGTAATTGAAGGGGTTTTCTGTGCCTTCTTCAATATTTTTTTAATGTAACACCATCACTCAATGGCCCACCCACTGGGGTCAGACACCTTTGCAGACGTCTCACTGAGAAACAGACGCTGCATGGACTACCTTTCGTCTGAATCCTAACCTTCGAACTATCTGGCTTGGGTGACCCTACCAGGACCAAATATTATTATTCCCAACAGCACACTAGGGGTCATAAAACGCACATGCGTTCCACCCTTCTACCACGTCATGGTTGTAGTCCATGGGGAGTGACGGTGTCTTACTTTTTCTGTAGATCACTTTGCCGTCTTGAAAATAATCTAAATTGCTGCTAACGATGGAGTTTAGATTTTTAATGCACAACAATGTATTTCAATTCTTCATTTTCTCAGGTAAAAGAACATAAAGTTGCATGTAATTGACAACTTGGGACGTATCGCTTTTTTAAACAATAATTATTACCCTAATCTTAGTTTGGCTGAACTTCAAATAGATACATTTTGTGAATTTATTCTTTGGTTGAAGGTTAATGAAATGATAACGCTCTTCTCTCTCTCCGCTAATGCTAAGATGACGATGAAACCATGCCTGCCTAAAACCAGGCACCTTCTCCAGTCTAACATAATCAGAGAATTAAAATGAATTTCGTTAGGCTTATATTTGAAACTTTGTGTGCGCCGGGAATTCAAGTGTAGTATGCGAGTAGGAGTATACGAGATTACAAAATGTTTTCTGAAAGTGAAATCCTCTGTGCCTCAGCATCGAAATAAAAACATTCGATATATAGATTCCAAAAACGTTAGATTATAAATGTCATTTTATAAAGGCAAACAGACCCGAGAAAGAAGATTAATCTCAATCCATGTAGTCAATTAATTATTAATACCAATGGTATTTGCTTAACTTTCGCATTTATGCTGAAGGCACTTGAGCGAAAGAGATTTACCTTCCCAGCGAAATCCATGTATCCATATGTTTCCACTCCCCTGAACCGGAAACTGCCGACAGGATAATATCTAGTGTCGTTAAAATGGATACTAATTTTAGGTTGTTTTCATGCTCAATGTATGTGTAACGTTACATTGAGAAGATTTTATTTACCACATGCCATTATTCCGTCCATCTGCCAATTGCGCGAGTACGAGTTAATAGAGGTTTCGCGTCGGGGTGCAGGGCTGCGACGTAGTCGAGTGGCGGCGTTTGGAGGGTTGGATGCCGCTGCCGCTAAACAGTTCAGTGCTCTCACACTTCCTTCCTAAATGCTCAGCATTTTTTCATGAAATGAAGGCCCAAAGAAAAGTGGAATTTCACATCATGAAGACTTTGAAACCTTGCACGGAGAATTGTTTCTTTTCCTAAATTACTTGAATCTAAAATGAAAACTAGTTACCTTCCCTCTCGCTTAATTTCCCTACCAACGGTAATGATTAAGGCTTCATGAATTTGAAAATCGTTATTTTTATGTGAAATGCATGAAAAGTAGTGGGGGAGGCGGCGGAAAACTAAGGTCATTTGCAAAAGTAGTGATAGGTGGGTAAATAAGTAGGTGTTGGGTGTTCACGGTTTGGAGGGAGTTCAGAGAGAAACCCGGCGTCGGCATTAGCCTATTCTTAACGGTATATGGTGCCAAGGTGTCCACAATTCAACGTCCCATTCATCACGGACAGCGTACTCGTCAGATAGATACAAATACTCGTTCTTTTCCCGGACAAACAGGAATCATGATAGCAAGAAACCAAAGTCACGAAAGAAATATTAAAAAAAAAAGACAGGAGAAGATTAAATGCTCGTAGACATATTGCGTATTCTTTGGTGGATGTGATATTAGTTGATAGTATAGATATTATCTTGCGTGTAAATATTTTTGCATGAATATCGCATTCGCCTCTGGGGGTATAGATTTGCATGAATACACCCCTTGCCACGCACCTAACCGGTAGTGTGCACGGTATCATGTACATGAAAAGAACGGGGTTGGAATTATGATAATTTTTTTGGATCCCAAGTCACCGTTACGGGGTATCCAGGGTTTCATGGGCCCTGATTTTCGAGCCGCACGCTCTTCATCCTCAGACCGACGACGCGCTGTTGAACGAGTGAGAGGATGGGGAGGGTGGAGAGAGTGGCGGGGCGGGGGGAGGGGTGAGCGTTGGTAGGAGGGAGGGGCGTCCACCGGGAGACCCCGGTGTCGGTGGCGTCATGTATTACGCACGCCAGCCAGGTGCGTGCGTGTCGATTTGCCACTGCCCACGCCTCGGTCACAATGGGGGTGGAAGGATTCAGAGGGAGGAGGATGGAGGAGGCGGCAGTGGTCCCCCTTTCACCCTTTTATGAGCAATTCGGCGAGGGAGGTGTGTGAGATGGGGGGGAAGAAGAATGTAAAAAAGAAAGGCCGCTATTTGAAAACCCTGGATGGACCCGGAACGTACATGGGATTCCTCGCCCCATCGCTCCTCACCCCCTGCCACACACCCACCCACTCCCACGCAACCGTCAAACCGAAAACCCCTCCCCTCGCTTTCAGCCAGAGCTCCCGCTGCTTCCCTTCTGGCGAACATCCCCCTACCCCCCTTCCCGCCCCAACTCCATTCCCGAAGACGGCAGCCGCAGGCAGAAGAAGGTGCCGGGGACGACGAAGAAGAAGGAGCCGGGGGAGGGGGGCTGGTTGGCGGCTGCCTTCACCCCCGCGGCAGCTGTATTCCCACGCTCTGGCCCGACCTCCCGCCCGCCCCCACCGCCCCCGAGAGGGTCCCCCATCCCCACATGCACTACGCACACACCCACACACGCACGCACACAAAACAGAGTCCCGCCACCGCCTGCCTCTAATGCTCTCAGTCCAACGCCCCTCTTTTCCTTCCTTCGCCACATTGGACCCTCCTTCTCACTCCCTCTCTTCAAATCCTCTCATCTCTCTCTCCCCCTCCTCCCTCCTTGGGACCCAACCCCTAGGGGCGATGGGGATGATCCCCTAGGGGTTGACGAGATCACCTACAACTACATCTAAGCGATACTTCGGTGGTGCACTGGCATAAAATATTTCATAGGGAATTCACATCATGCGGGTTAGCTGGAAATAAGTTAGACTTCGTTGGACAGATTGCAGGAAAATGCAATGAAAACATACAGAAAATATAGAGCAAAAAATCCAACTGAAATTGTTAACATGGTGTAAAATTCCAATAAGAAATAAGATAAGGAGGAATATTTTCAATTTGAAAAAAAACTTTCAATTCAGGTAATTTAATCAAACAATTTCTTACGTGATTTTTTTAAGTATGCACTCGTATGTATGCGTGGGTGTCCTCAAGTACATGTTAATGTCCTCGTGTACGGGTAAATGTAAAAGGTCATCAATGTATTAGGTCATATTGATGCATAAATATCTGGTTCCCGAACATCTACCGCCACCAGTCCTCGCTGAGTCTTACACATTTGTGTAAATGAATATACTAGTGGAATAAATTTAATAAATAACGCAATTATCTCTATTTCATGGTTGATGAACTAATAAAAAGCACCACACACCCTCGTGGCAGCTTGCTTGGCAAGATAGATGCAGGCGTAACAGGAATATTTAGGATAAAACCTAAATCTGGCTTACAGTTCCTCGTTTGTTTCACATTTAAAAAAGGAACAGTACAAAAATTGTGCGGTACACAAAATAAGTGTTTTCTTAACGGACCGAATCGAAGAAAAATATTCACGTGCCATATATTTGGTTTCTTAATTCCCCAAAGTTAGAAAGTAAATTTTGCTTTTTAGAGTCATAAAATACGTAGTTTTCGTCGCAGGAGAAACATGCTGAAGGAATGACGTTCAGCAGTGACCATGGCGACTAACAAGCCCTGAATGCGCTGAGGGGTGTTGGTTCGAGCACTGACAGCGGGAGTGACACAAGGGGAGGAAAGGGGAAGCAAATTCATTGGCTCCATATGGTTTCTGTTCTCGGCACTTACTCTTGACGGTTTGTACCAGAGGCAAATTAAATTAGAACCGTTTCAGGAAAACAAATGTTTAGCGTTCACCAACACTAACTGCGTACATGAGGGAACAGGGGCAAAGAATTAAATCGCGCTCTTGTTTCCGACTGAAATTCAAAAGCAATTATCTCTCATAATTTAATAAGTTAAATTTCTTAATCATTCACATCGTGAAATTTCACAGGAGAACTGATCAATAAAATGAATTTCGTGTGTTTCTGCTTTCACGGGCTTCTGTATTGAAAGTTTAATAGAAGGCAAGATGTCGTGCAAAGTTTTCTTTTCAACTTGGAGGGAATTAGCACTGTGTTCTATTGACTGCTTTTGAAAATTTTGTGATGTTGTTCATTAGTTATTTATGATATTCATTAGGTTTATATTATTCGGGATTTTTAAGAGAATAATTAGCATATGGAATATATTAAAAATGATAATTATTTACAAATAGTTGGCAAATTTATCCTTCTTAAGAAAAGGGTGCATGAGCAGTGGGACAAAATATTTTTTTTCATACAACAGGTGTGAATTTCTCTCCCATTGAGGGTTTGTTCGTTCTATAGTATTTATACGGATAGTGACCTAATACCCTCGCCATACATACGCCCATACGGCGGCTTGCGGAGTATTGTGTACATTTAGATTTAGATAGATATCAGTATTTTTTTCTTATTTATAGTCTCTTTCACTTTTCATGGACCCGAATCTGCCCTTGCTAGACACGGAAATGCTTTGCTTCGAAAAAAATAAACGCAGCTAACTTTTTTCCTCGATATCAGTCAGGGAGATGTTGATGATAGAGATTGCATCAGGTGGTATTATTTTTAACTCTGCCTCTGCAGGAGCAGAAATGAGTATCTCATTTGACCATTTGGAATTCGACTACTTTTTAAATACGGCAATTTTCCAAAAGACTTCAATTCCCAAATTTTAAGCTCGTGAATTTAATTATTTTTAAAATGAACATAAAATTGATTGTTGAAGTTTCTCAGTCAAATGTAAATACACAGTTTGCATTTTGAAAGCCAATAGCCAATAATTTCTCTTGTAGCAGTGCAATGAGCATTGGCGTATTAGCATCTTCAATCGAGAAAAATATATTTACTCGTAGGAATGTATCTAAGTAAAATTTAAAGGTCGCGTATCATAGAGGCAGGAAAGAAGCATTTGTCTTCTTGAATAATAATCTTAAATCAAGCAGCCGGTGACTACTAAATTATGGTTTCCTGATTTACTAATTTAACATAAAATATTAATAAACTGAATTGGATACTGGACAAAAATTATGGAAATTAACGATCGACAGAGTACTTTAATTTAACGACTTAAACATGATGTACAGAAAATCGGCCTGTTTCGTGAGGAATCATTGACTGAAATAACTGAATGTCTCACATTACTATTGAATGGTCTGCGTTGGAGAAGCTCGAAGATTGAATGCAAAACAGAAAATGCTAGATGACCACAAATCATACAAATTTAACGTGTAATCGGAAAAGTAATACTTTGAGTGCCTTATTACAAGTGCCTTGTATATTAGTGGGCGAGAAAAGCGAATATTCATCTACATCTACATCTACATAATACCCCGCAAGCCGCCGCAAGGGCGTGTGGCGGGGGGTGTTAGGTCACCACCCAATATTATGTAGATTATATGTACATATGCATGTATATGTGTATGTGTACGTGTGATAATGCTGTGTGCAGTTATATATTTATATACAATTCCATATTTATGCATTCAATTATATAATTATACTGAAGGCATGCCTGGTTGGTGCCCTAATACTCGTACAATCCACCATTGCGGCGGCTTGCAGGGTATTGTGAAGATGTTAATAAAACTGACAGTCGAATAGACCGATCGTTGTAAGAGATCATTTTTCCTCACACAATTCGAGACAGCATATGGGGAAAAGGTAATTTATAATAATTAAAACTTCACAATTAATGCATGATTTATTTAGTCAAATATGTGTGTGTGTGTGTGTGTGTGTTCGAGTGCTTATGCATATGAGCAGCTCGATACGGGAAGCAAATTGACATATCAACAGGGTAATAAGGGGGTGGGGTAATAAGCCGTTTACCTGGGCGGTCCATGGTTTAATATGAGGATGTGGTACTCAAAAAATCATACAGCTTGAGTTAGACCGAGGATCTCCAGAGGTAACACCTGGAATTGAACCCGGGGCCTCCGGTCCGTAGAACACCGTTTTTTTCCAATTGTCTACCACGCCCCTCGGATGCCAATACTGACTGAAAACTGTTGGAACATTTCGCTATCACAACTTTAATCATTAGGAGAAACGGGAAACAATATTTCTCAGTTAATCTTGCCGAAAAGATGATGAGCCTCTCGCGCTCTCTGGTTGCACTTGTGATTCCGAGTGACACGTAATGAGTTCAGAAACGTCGGGGAGGCGTCGCGAAATTAGTGACTGGAGTCGACTGCGCAGGGAGGGGGTGAGAGAGAAGGCGGAAAGAAATATATCGCCCACCCTCAACCGCCGCGGCCTCACGCAGCGCCGTCAGAGGGGAACTAACTATGAGGTGACGACTATGAAGCCCCTCTCTTCCACTCCGCGCCAACCGAGTGACTCCGGAAACCAACACCAGAGGCACGATGCTTCCGAAAATTGCGCGTTGAACTGAAGTGTAGCTGCGACCTTGACAATTCATCTGGATGTTAGCGTAAACGCTTCAGAGAATGCAATAATGCACAGTTTTTGAAAGGTTTGTATTTGAATTGCGGCATTTGCATTTCATGCATAGTGCGTGACTTGGTCGGCTGCTGTACTGTGCATGCCTGGTGTGGATACACCCCCCCCCTGTCCTACACCTTTCCGATGTCTTTCATGCTATTATGTAGTTATAAATATACGTGTGGTGTCCTTGTAGGCAACACTTTTTTATTTGCTAAATTCAAAAATATTATAAGCTTCAATGGATTTAGCAATGACAAAAGCATTTATGTAGTGCATGGGATGCGAGTAAAAAAGGTCTCATTCGGGAAAATGAGAAGGTTCAACGCCGGGCAGCCCGTTTCGTTAAAACCTCTTTTGATAAAACGAAAAGCGTCACTGAAATGCTTGTGGAGTTGTGGTGGAAATCATTACAAGAAAGACGATTCAATGCTAGGTTGAACAAACTACCTGTAAATAAATTCAGACTCGCATGTTTAAGCACCGAGGTCTCGCAAATTATTCGCACTCCAACATACATTGATCGCTTGGATCATGGTTATAAAATTCGGGAAATAGATGCTAGCGCTGGCAGACTCAAGGACTCCTTCCCACGTACACTGCGGGATAGCAACTGTAGGAATATAGCTAGCAAAAATTCTACTTTCCACCCTCAGTGTTTAGGGAATAAGTAGTTCTACTCATTTGCATGCACTTCCACTAACCTCGTGTGTGTTACTCTAAATTTTTTTACTGCATCCTAAGGTGCAACAGTTTGTTAGTTCATAGAAAATGCATTTGCATGCAAGTTGAAGGATTTTTTGCATTAAATTGCATGCTTAATTATAATGTGTTGTAAAAGTGGGTATATTGAAGATGCATGCATGAAATCGACAAATATATACACTATCAATACTAATTATTCCCTTGGCGTCTGCGATCTATTTTGTTCTCTAATGATACGAAATTCTTCTGCAATCAATCTCCCTGATTGTATGACATGACCTGGTTTAACATAACGGTCGGGACATGTAATATGTTTATATAATACTTAGATAAATGACCTACCTCAAATTAACACAGTAAATTTAACCTATATTGCAAGCATGGGTAACTAGTGGTTCCCATTCTAATTATTTCAATAGTGTAGTGACACCCCTACGCTGTTCATAGCAACCGTTCACAACCTAGCTGCTCAACGTTGCACTCGATCTAGTTCCAAATGTAAGCATATCTCATGAGGATCTCATACACCTGCAGCAAACTCTTTGGACATAACTATCGTGAATAACAGAACTCTCGCACCACTTTTGGATAACAATAGATCATTAGATAATGATTCCCTATCTTCCTGACCTTGATACGTCCCTTGTACATCGCTGCATCGTCAGTAAAGTGATGAAGTTTACTGGAAACCTGAGAACTGCTGTCATATGAACAATAGTGAACCGACACCGCTTCCTCGTGGGACACCCGATGAGAATTATTCTTTTTCGGATAATACGCCATCTATAAAGAAATTTGCTTGCGGGCTGTCAAAAATTGATTAATCTCGTCTATTACACATTTATCTACCTCGTATATTTCTAACTTTAGGAAATGTGTCTTAAGTTTTGAAAATCTGGAAATGTATCATCAACTTGAACATTATTTTCGCCGAAAGTAAAAATATCGTGAACGAAAAGCGCCAGTTGGGCCTCGCAACGAACGGCCAAGAGTTTCCGCAAGGGCAAACCGAACGGACACCGTGTTGGTTTTTAATCAGTATACTCTGGGAATTGAGATATCCCATAATTGAACTTGCAATTATGTTCTCTAAGATTTTGTTAAAGATGGTTGTAAGGTATATTGGAAGGTAATTACTCGCATCTTTTCTATTTCCTTTTTAAATATGGGTGTGTCATTGGCTACTTTCCAGTCCTTGGGCACTGTGCGATCATTTAGGGCTTTATTAATATTATTTCCAAATAAGGAGGTAATTCTGATGCCATTGATTAGTACACGCGAGCAGGGATTCGATCAGGCCCTGGTGATTTGTTTTTGGACTGACTTCTTTAAGTTGGTGCTCGATTCCAAGAGATGAAATTGCAATTTTAGACTTAGGGTCATATAAGCGATCGGGTAGCGACTCGAATAGTTTCGGCGAGCGATTATTAAAAACGCTGTGAAAATAGTGTAACTAGTTAGGAAAATGAAAATTACATTCCCTTCTAAGTCACTCAATGGCTGGCGACCTAACGCCTCCACGCATCGTGCTCTTGGGAAGGGTGGTGTGGTGCAATTACATTTGCACGTCTATTATACGTATTTCTTACCTTTTAAGAAGAGCCGGAATGAATATAGATTTAGGAGGGCAACATGGAAGACAAGAAAAATAACCAATATTACGTGTACCTATGCATGGTACACTGGAATTCACCGCTAGGGTTATGGGGCAGGGGTTGAGTGCACAACAGGCGTTGGTAGTGGGCCTAGAAATCCACTGAGGAGGAGAGATTTTAATATTTGAACAGAAATAATTTTATAACCCTTTTCTTACTAGAAAAAAGCTGAAAATGATTTTTTGCATTTCAAATTAATTCCAAAATTTAGAGACCGCAACGGATCCAGAAGCGGCTAATTATACTCTCGGGAGATGAAAGTACTGGCAGACATGTATCATAAGCAATATTAATGATTAATTTTATACTATATATACATCCGTACAAATTAAAACTTTATACATATTATGATTTTATTTATATATCCATATAAACGATAAACACAGGTATCAACCCGAGGTTCGGTTTGGTATGTGTATGTAGATAAACATTTTGTGATAGGAATAAGTACGAGTATTAAATACAAGCACTGTACATGTAATACTGTAATACTTGTACAGTAGGAATTTCTGAAAGTTAAGTATGGAATAGACATTGAAATAAACCGGAAGGTGGTTCGGTATCCACATGCCCTCCAGGCATAAAACCGCTCGCCAGAAAGACACCAAGGCAACAATGAAAGTGCGACAAGCAGGGCAGCCGGTCGAGTCAAGTTCACTCTTCCGTGGCAGCGTTATTAAAGGCGAAGGAATGAAGGTAAGCGTTCGCCACCATCGCCCTCGGCTGACCACGCAAGGTGTTGATGTGTACGATAGGAGTGAGGGGCGATTATGACGGAGTACCTCCCCCCGTATATGTGTATTCCCTCGTCCAATACCACCGTCGGCGTGAAACCGATGTGCCGCTGGATTTTCAGAATTTGTCCCTGCGCTTGTCTTCACGTTTACATGTTATAAAATACAGCACTTAAAGGCCGTTAAAGACATTTACTCGTGTTTTTTATAAATATAAAAATATAAACACTGCAATGTTACTTCCAGTAAGTAACATTGTCTACTATTAAATTAGCGATTTTCTCCACTCACTGAATTTTTAACTCATCTTGGGAATACTAAACATTATCAGCAATATATTCTCATCGAAATTTGTAAGAATGCCAATAATACGTGCATAAGTACCTACAGTATACCTTTATTTTAATTCAAGAAAGTTTGCCATTATTTAATCCTAAAATGTATCCTGCATCAAAACGTTAATATTGTGCTGAAACACCTTAATTTTTTTTATAAAAATTCTGGGGTCCATGATCTGTTAAGTCCAAATCATTTTTACATGCTGATATTTTGGCGAATGCCATTGTGACAGACCGATTGTCCGGTTAAGGTTGCCGTTCGCATATGAAAAAGTTATTTTGAGTTTCGGGATCGAGAGGGGGAACTCAAAATGAAGTAACACTTGCGTATTTTCCAAATCTACATCCATATACATCCAAATCTACATCCTCGTACATGGTACCCTGCAAGCCACCGCTGGGCTATGTGGCCCACACCAGACTGATGCATCTTCTACCACACACCTTTTTGGGGGATCGTGGGTTATTTACGTCGATGACTAATTTTTACACACAATACAGTTCACACCTAACGCGGCCCGATAATTTTATTCTAATCCCTTATTGTTCGTGGGAAAAATGACATCATAAATCTATCTGTTATACACTTAATATCTCCAATTGTATTTACATGATCTCTCCTACGGACCATATTTGCAAGTAATACGTTTTCAAAATCACCGCTAAATAGACCTTCTTCCCATTTGTGCAATAGATTTTATCTGTGATTTAGCATTCACTCCGGCTTCCCAGCCTAGCTTCTCTAATATTTTTGATACGCTACTCAGTTTATCATAACAACGTTTTACAAATCTATCTCTTCTTCTCTACATACGAGGAGAAAACACTAAAATATAAAGTGTATTATTTAGCAATAATTTTTTATCATAAATATACTCGTTACTGTAATTATTGATTAAAGTTTATTACCGTACATTTCCATCGTTTACCAAAAAGTCATATCGCATACAAACCCACTTGCTGAAAACTTTGTATCAAATAATGCCTCTCATGACGCATTTTTTAATATTGTGAGACGATCGAATTTATGGCTGACCCTACTCCAATCTTCCAGTTGTATAAATATACCAAACAGAAGCAAGCATGGTTTGGAGGAATGGCTGTTGTTTCTACTGAGAGAACCCTGCTCAGCGAACATAAAATCAAGTTGAAGACAAAACCGCAAAAATAAATATGGTTGCCCCCCTGCCACGCACCTTTTTGGTGGATGTCGTGGCATTTATGTCAATGTCAAATAAAAACGGGATCAATATTTTGTTACAAGTAATGGGGGAGTAATATTCGTAAATTTGGTACACTAAAGTTAAGAAATGTACGAAGGATACAGGAACATTTGAGGAGAATTAGCATAGTTGGTAGGTTAGATAGATATCCTCCCTCTCTCTGATCGACTAGTGGAAATTAACTTTACAAGTACTCCACAGGTATTTCAAATAAAAATGTCGACAAGAATGTTGGAAAGTGTCATCAATGGTTAGACTTCCTCATCTCTCGAATTCTTATCAAGGTCCTAATTCTTCCGATGGCTTCATGACACTTCTACCTTGTCCATGACAGCTTATTACATGCGTAGCTGCTCTTCGTTCCATTCGATCTTGTTTCAAGTCTAAGCCTACGTCGTTAGAATCCCATACACGCGCAGCATACTCTCGGTGGAGCCTAACTAACTTGACACTACAAGGCTCTTTAACCATCCCATTACATTTCCCAAGTACCCTTTTTATGAATCCTAACTTTTTATTTGCTTTCCTGCAAATATTACGAATTCCTTTTCCAGTTTCCTACAGCAGTCACCCAGAAAAAATATCTTCTTCCGATTATTACGTAGCTTGGTTGTTTGGGATCAACAGGTGACGACCAGCAACTGAACCAATAAATTGATTTCCTGTCGCTCAAACCCCCCCCCCCCCATCTCTCTCGCTCTGTTTGACACGCGTCACATCACTCCCTCGGCTGACTACTCCGGTTAAGAAAAATGATTAACAGTGGAGGCACCGCGAGCAAACGAGGCACATGAAAACGGGACAATTTTTTGCGCACCTCGGAATGAAATTCAAGAATAAGTACATATGTGCCTTCACAATCTTCACGCGCCATTCCCTCATGGGATAATCAGAGGAAATTAAGGCTGAATTTAAGTTATTTCATGTTAACTATCCCCGTTTCGCTAATATCATACGTACTACTCTGACTTAACACAATTCTTTCGCCTTCACCACATTCTTATTTTGTTTCATACATGATCGTCCGAAATTCCCACTTAAGGTACGTTTACCGTCAATAATGCACTGGAAAATTTCAATTGATAAAGAAATTTGAATTCAAGTTTTAAAACTGAACAAAAAGAATTTACGGGCTTTACGAACAAACCAAAATGATTTAATTATCGATGAAGATAAAACCAGGTTTATACATTTCACAAAAAATCTTTAAAAACCAATGTCTTCACCCTTTAAAAGACTTCATAATATGATATTTTTGACAGTTTTAAATTCTTAGGATCAATCTCGGATCCCAATTTAAACTAAAATCCTCAGCTTGAAGCAATGTGTGAAAAATTAAATAAAATATTGTTCGCAATTCGAGTAGCATATATTTATTTAATACTACACTTATATATTTATTTAATACTATAAAAAAGAGAATGAAACTACAGATTTCATATAGAGATTTCATATAGGATTTCACATAGATATAAAGGCTTAATATTGCATGCTAATTCAAATAACAAGCCGTGAACACATATTTCCGCCCTCTGCTTTAATATGTAACTAAGAATATTGTCAAATGCACGTCGATTCATATCCAAGGTCATTCTTCCTAAGCTTCTTGTTTTAAAGTCACCAAGATTCTTTCATTACTTCTTGAAATATGACTCTGTGCTCAGACTGTCGGGATTCGTCTGAAGAGGATGAACCCACGGCTGAAAAAACGGCAGCCAGCCATTCGTACATACAATTAGCACAAGATTAATTTGTTTTTCCGCCTTATCGGCGTTTATGCGAAGAATACGAGAGAGTGTGTCGCAAGGGTGCACCGCAGCGCGCTATCGCAGTGACCAGAGCTGGTTGGAAGGCAATCAAAGTTCTCCCGATTACATCCGAGCACTTGAGTTCAAGCCGAGACTCCACAATTAGGAGCATTAAGTTGCTGGGATTTCGTCAGCTCCGGCAATCGCATTGACGGGGTCAACGATTGAGTCGACCGAAGATATCGCAGACATTCTACGAGAGTAGGATCAACGCGACATGCTGAAAGATGCCTCTCGTGTGCACCGGTTTAAATATAAATTTGTTTCATTATACATAATGTGCTCTTTAGAGTATTGCTTGCTCTGCCTTTTCTGTTTTTAAGTTTCCCCTTCCATCTCTCTAAATATTCCCCGTATGTGTTTCATCCGGGAAAGGCCCTGAGTAACGGTAACGCCTAGGTATTTAATTCCAGGTAATGGTTTGGTGTTCAATTAAAAGTCCGGAATCCAAATGAATTTATGTATGCGCATTTTATAGGCCGCCGGAGATCAAAGATAATTCCCTAGCGGCGGCTTGCGGGGTATCATGTAGATGTACATTTGGGACACAAACAGTAGCCGGAGTCAAGACTTGATAACTTTCGATGAAACAGCCTTCAGAGAATCGCCATTTTTCTATTGGCTCCCATGCAGGGGATCTCGTGAAAGCAGCCCTTGACAACCTAAATACCACATTTTTACTTCCGTTCCATCACTATGGGCACATTGTTTTACTTAAAAAAACATTTGCACTCTGCTGTCTCGAACGATTTTGAACGGGGCTGATTTCCATGACTAACCCTGCTCGTTTGGCAATTTTTTTAACCAATGATCAATTAGAATTTAAGGTAAAATATCAAGTCGCAGTCTCTATCACGTGCATCCGATTGGCGACAGAGACCGCCCTGCAAGTCGAATACGGTGGTCCTGACAACTTTTCAGGCTATAATTCTAATTTCTAAATGTTGTACAATTTTTGCCAGGCTATTTTTCAAATAAATGTAATATTTTCGAATGGATAATATTATTTATTCGCATAATTTTTGCAATGAACCTATTCACCCACTTCAGTAAGAATTTTACTGTTGTTTTCACATTTTCGCTTAAAATTTAGCAGTTTAAATATTTAGAATAAATGTACTTTGTTCCAGCATCGGCATTTGTACTGTATGATTTCAAAGAGTAGTAAGTTGGGAGTGCCCATAAAGTTTTATTGAAGAAATTTGTGACACTTGGCAATTAGAATTAAACTTTAAAAAGTGCATAGTCATAAATATTTGGGAAAAAAGCAATTCCCACCCGAACGCCTACTGCATTGGGAACACCGAAATGGAATGTGTAGACTCAATTAAATACCTACGCGTTATCCTCAGTCGCGATCACCCCTGGGTGAAACATACGGGGGCTATGTGTACAAGCTAACAAATAATTAGGATTTTTTAGAAGATTACTAGGTAATTGTGATGAAAAGGTCAAAGGGAAATGTTATGTCGTTTGGGTAGGCCTCATTTAGAATACTATGCTGCAAGTATATGGGATCCTCACGAAGTTGGATTAATTGCCAAATTGGATCGCTTGCAGCGTAGAGGAGCTAGATTTTTAAAACGTTATTATGATAAACAAGTAGCGTATCTAAAATATTAGAATAGCTAGGCTGGGAATCACTCACGAAGCGAAGGCTAAATTACAGATTGAAGCTCTTGCATAAATTGGAAGGAGGTCTCTTTAGCAGTGATGTTGAAAATGTATTATTACGCCCATCGTACTACGATAGGAGAGATTATGCTAATAAAATTAGAGACATTAAGTGTAGAGCAGATAGATTAAATATGTTATTTTTTCCAAGAACGATAGGGGATCAGAATAACATTGCTCGACCGCGGTAGGATCATGTTAGGGTGAAATTATTCTGGTGTGTATTCACCCCATGCCACACACCCTAGCGGTAGCTTGCTGGGTGTACGAGTATAAAAATGAATAATAAATAAATATTGAAATTGGAGATTTTTTGACAACTTCATCGAAAAAAGTAGACCGCGTTTTTTTAATATGGTAAAGGTTAGTAAGGTTTTAGCAAATAAAATCTGCATAAATGCACATTTATCGTGCTTGGTATCATGGAAAGTCCAGATTCCTACATATTTAGTTTATTTTTTAAGACTTTATTCCAAAAAAAGAAAGAAATGACAGCTGTTTTTCGGCTTCTGGAGCCAGTGAACCACGAGTGATTAGATTTTTATTGGCGTCCTAAAGTCCAATTACGAGGCTCGTATGTTATGCCTGGGAGGTGTGACCACATCAGCTCAATCAATCGTAGATTATTTCAAAATGGACGAAACATGTAATCACATTCTGGTTACGAACAAGGAAAATCTAGATAAAAGAATTGGATTCGCAGGAGAACGATAAGGAACAGTACTGGTATCTTGGAGAGGCTGCGAAATGAATTATTGACTGGAGACGTTGGCTGCCATGGAAGTAATTTGCGAAGGGCCTACATTCGTAAACTGCGAGATATTATTATATTTTGTACGATTTTTCCGTCCAAGATCACATTTTTACCGACACATCAAAAAAAATTAATTTCTATTAAAATGATGAGGATTCCAGCCCCACAATCGATAGCCCTCACCTGCATGGTACCATGAATTCCATCGCTAGGGTGTGTGGCATAGTGTGGCTTAGCACCAGGCATGCACCATTAAACATTTTACTTATCCTAGTTTTTAGGTACAATTTTTTGCGTACGGGGGTGTGTCGTTTTAATGTAATTATTATTAAGAAATAACCGAGATATCTGGATTACATTAATTCCGCATATTTATTGATATGTATATACATGAGGCTGTGCATTGCGACTCTTAATGTTGATTTGTTTTATTTCAGAAGGCTGTAGAAAGAAGTAACTCGCAGTATGGGGAAGATAGAGGCTCGCAGTGTTCTTTCATTTGAAATTACATTGCCTGGCAAATCCATTACAAAATGATGACTGTTCATGGAAATGATAGCCCGAAATATGAAAACGTTGTTGTTCCAGGGGTGGAAAAGGAATTTTCAAACTCGCCACATGTCTATCACAGACGTTCCAAGGAGTGGAAAACCATCAATCACGGACGATGCTGCTACAGTGAACAAAGTGGAGTACTTCATCCAATTAGACCGAAGAGCAACCATCCAAATGATCATAATTGAGGCATCTAGCTACGGCAGTTTGGGAAATTATTTATGAAGAACTGCACTTGTCAAAGGTGTCAGCACTCGGGGTTCTGCGACTACCGGCTTCTTTTTAGAAGCAAAATTGGTGCGACCTGTCGAGGGAAATGTTGTGTTTTGGAGAGGAAGAGGTTTTTGCGGTCGCCAGGTAACTATGGATGCTTCTTGGATCGATGGATAAGGTCCAGAGACCAAACAGATGAACAATAGGTGGAAGCACAGCGACCTACCCTCCCCAAGAAGGCTAACACAAGTAAGTATCCAGAAGCCAGCAGTGCTCCTACTGTCCGTTTTTTGGGACTATCTTGGAGCCATCTTAAGAGAATACTTAGAAATAGGTCAGGCCATCACTGGTACCTATTCCTGAACACTACTGAACAAATTGCGCGATGTTCTGAAAAGAACTACACGGCTATGATGACCAAAGGCATCCGTCATCTTGCCGATAATGCACCTGCTCACTCATCTCGACGTACGGTTGATGAATTAAAGGCAATGTAGTTTTGAAATTTTGGCGCATCCGCCCTATTCTCCCGATCTCACCCCAAAGCACTTTTCTTTTCCCCAGAACTCAAAAAAACCTTTGCGGAAAGATTTTACAACATAAATGACGTCATTCAAGAGGTGGAACAATAGTTTTCGACGCAATTTGCTGAGTTCTACAATGAAAATCTTCGATAGATCAAGAGACGCTAAGAGAATTGTATAGCTCTGGATGGTGAATATGCAGAGAAGTCTTAATGATAACAAATAAAAAATAAGTTTATTCCTCGATTATGTTATTTTAATAATTAAAATTTACGATACCGCCTCGTACAATCATTCATGTTATGAAGATAACGATAAGTGCATGCACTGGCGTACCTAAGCGTGATATATTTATCTGAGTATAGAATACGAGCTGTTAGTAACAAGGAGGATAATAAATTAACGTTGAAAGGAATAAGGACAGCACAATAGACTACTTATAATGAAAACAGAAGAATTCCTCTAGCGCCGTCGTTTGAAGTTATTCTGATCGATCTCTGATTCTATCGATCGTGGGAAAAATTACATCTTCACTCTATCGGGTTCACACTTGATCCCTCTTATCTTATTGCCATGATCTCTCGTAAGGAGATATACTTCCAATTTATGTAAGAGATTTAATCTGTAATTTAACCTTACGCTGCACGCCATCTAATTCCGCAGTAAACAAAAACTTCCTGAGGATCCCGTACACCAGCAGCATATTCTTAAGGAGGCTAAACTAGCGAAAGATAACATTGTTCTTTAATCTTCCCGTCACATTTCCCCAATACTCATCCCATAAATCCTGGTTTCTTGCTACGTGTAGCATGCCCACATATTCCCCGTACATGTTTAACCAAAGAGAGGTTTAAGTAATGGAATGGTATTATCGGCGCCAACTATGTCGGCAGAAAATGCGTGCATGTGCTTGAAAAATAAAACCATAAATTGATTTGGTGAGTTACTCTCCTTCGAGGAACCCCAAATGTCGGCAGAATATACCACTCTCTAGCACGAGGCCCTACCAATCACTTGTTTGGAAATTTAGCTTTTCGGCACATTTCACATTTGATCAAATCAATTGTGATCCCATACGGCAGCTGATATCCTTCTACTGTAATTCTAGCCCCGGCTTCCCATTCCCTAAATGTACGCATTTTGTATGGAATTTTTTCAATAATAATACTAATACTAGGCCGCATACTAATTTTAGGACGTGGTTTCGACGGGATCGTCATTTTTATGCGTAATGCGAATTTTGATACCCCGGTAACATTCGCACAATTTTACGACATTGCCAATTATAAAAAAATTAGAGAATCGCTGGAATATCCATCATCACCTTATCTTTTCAAAACTCTTACGATACGAGGGGCAGGAAGGGTTGGATACTGGAGTAAAATGAGGTGGGGAACTCATAAAATCAGTTGGAACTGAAGGAGAACATGAGTTAGTTAGTAGGTCAGTCTAAGGTTTAAATCGTTAAATATACTTTACTCGAAGCATCTAAAGTCAAACGATGTAGAGAGTATGTATTAGTGCGTAAATAAACGTGTTTTAATGTAGGATGTCAGGTTGTGTTTTGATTGGAGAGGAAAATAAGTGAATTGTTGTATTGTGTTGCCCCATCTAAAACCTACCTTAAAAGCTAGATTACCTGATCTGGTAATAATTATCATCAGAATTTCAATCCTACAATTGTTTTACTGTGCAGCCCTCCATTCTACTCTATTCAATGTCAATTCCCTCAATTCATGCTCCCTTCTCTGTTTTACGTCATTCTTAATTTGTCCTATGTACATGTCTCTTGGTCTTCCTCGTGGAATCTTTCCTTCTATTTTTCTATCTATTATATTCCTAATCAATCCATTGGTCCTCAATGTGTGTCCAATCCATCTATCTCTTCTTTGCCATAGAGTTCTCCATATGGTCCTATTCTCTTCTGCTCCTCTATATACTTCCTCGCCCCTTACTTAGTCTGTCCATTTAATCTTCTCCAGCACCATGTTCCAAAGGTTTCTATTCTCCGCTGGTCAACTCTTCCAATGTTTCATGTTTCGGAACCATAGAGGGCCATGCTCCGCACGAAAGTCGTGATGAATTGCTTCCTTGTTTTCAGCCTTAGTTTCTTTGAGCATAGTATTTGCCTCTTCTTCATAAATGCGTAGTTATCTTGGGGTCTGAGAAATACTACATCTACTTAATACCCCGCAATCCGTCGCAAGGGCGTGTGGCGGGGGGTGTAGGGGCACCACCCGTAATAAAGAAAAAAACCGCATGCAAAAGCCACAAATTTATACAAGCCACAAACAAAACACTGTATACATTCATCCAAAAACCCTTATAAACCACACACATGGAAACACACAATCTACCAACTAACATACACATGCACCTACAAATATACCTGATGTCTTTGCAATGTTTAATTTTGTTCCGACTTGTAAATTAAACATTTGTAATATTTATAAAGTGACTTCGGTTTCTTACTCAAATAATTTCTGATTTTTCTGGGAAGGAATGAGTATTTGAATCTTTCTACCTTATTTAACTTTGTGGTCTGATCTACCTAAGCAGTGTGGGGTCATTATAATTCTGTTAGCCTCGTCGTTAAACTCCTTGGTTTTGAATCTTCTACGTGAACTATGAAATACACAATTGTTTACTCCTTTTCAGTCAGACCTTTGCACCCAAAAATTATGCCAAAAACCTTTATCAACGGTACTGTGTACCTCAGAGTCATTTGCGAATGATAATCTTCTTCGGCTTTCCTCAGACGTTTGAGTAACTTATATTAGTAGAAGTCTTCCGACGTTGGCTAGGCTTTTGATAGAACCTGGGAGTATACCGCTGCGTCTTCTTAAGAAGTAACTAAAATGACAGAAAATATTCTTACAGACTCCGATCTGAATACTTTCTACCTCCTTTAATTCTATCCAAAATGCATCTCTTCATCTTCCCATAGCTCGCCCTCTACGGGTATTACCGCTTTCCGCTTGCAATTAGCTATCTCAATATTTTCTACCCCCACTTGCCTTCAATTCTTCTAATTTCTAACAACAATCTTCTCCCTTTCCTTATCATGCCTAGAAATTTATTGATGGTTTTCCTTTCCATCCACTTTATTTTCTCTATTATTTTACGACTTTTCAGTAAGTCCACCCATTTCAATAGATTTCCCTTTCTTTGAATTCTAAGTGCCGTCAGTGGAGTATTTAAGAAGGATAATGTTCGTAGTGCCCGAATATCGTATACATGAATCCAATTCAGCACTTCACGCATCACATCAGGAACCGATACTTTTTATACAAACCTTGTTTTAAGGATGTTGCATGAATGGTGTCCGGTCACCCCTTTCTACGCACCCTTTCGGTGGTTCAGCGGGGTGGGTGTCATATGGAAGTAGTCGAGTAGAAGTAGAATGACTGGTGACCTAACACACCCTGCCACACGTCCTTTGACCGAGCTACGAGGTAGCGTACTTTTGTAGATGTAGATGATGTCTCAAAAGGCCTCCAATGTAAGCTTATTGTCCTGCCTCAACGACCAAATTTATGAGCCATACTATATAAATACATGCTCCGAATTAAAGTTTTCACTCATTTAATGTGCACACGTATTCAGGATTCTGCCATTAACACCCTCTTTGAACACATATTTGCCCAACACAAGTCTTAAATAGGGCGTTTTGCATGATCTCATTTGTGTCTTATCCTCCCGTTAGATCCGACGACAGTGTGGGATTACTAGATTTTCTTCTTGATTCACTAATACAAGTCTTATGCGGATGGGAGTAAGGGTGGAATGGATTTAATTTGACACAAATTCAAATTCGCACACTTGGGCTCCGATCGTGTTGGATGGAGTATTGGATGGATCGCGAAACTGGTGATCTCCAGGGCTTTTGTAGCATTCGCGAAAAAATGCACCCGAAGGTGCTGTTCCCCTTGCCGCATCATGGGCTTCTCCGTGGAACATGAATCCATCTCCGCGGACGCCGCCGACCAGGGAGGAAGGGCGATTGGCCAGCAGGGGTCGGCCACACCCTCGATCGAAGGGAATATCATCTCCTCCCCTAAGTTTCGTCAGCCAACTGACGACGTCCCCGCCTCCCAGGACCAGCGCCGGCGCCGTCCAATCGCCACCACCCGGCGACGACAGGGGGGAGGAGGGCGGAGGAGGGCGGAGGGAGGAGGCCACAATGGCATAGGGTCGCCGCGGCGCAGGCGTCATCCGGTCCCACCTCCCTTCTCCCACCCTCCCTGAGAAGATTGCACTCCCACACGCCCGATTGATTCACTGCCGTGGCAAAGGGGACCGCCACGCCATCCATCCCCAAGGTGGCGGGGTGTGGGGCGCGTATGCTTTCCCACGGTGATCGAGCGTATGATATCCTGAAAAATTTTCGTAAAACTAGATTTATCTCATCCATTGCTACAGGACCTACTACAAAGTATTCTTCCCAGCGTCGACACACTTTTAACAGCGGTTTTTCCACGACTCGAGGGGTCCCTGGTAGGCAGATCCCGCAAGATCCCTAGGGGCACGCATGCCAGCTTCCTTTGACGGTACTTAGAGGGAGGATTTTACTAACGGGAATAGTAAATAGTCTGCTGGTGCCAAGTATGGACTTTAAGAGAGTTGGGGAATCGTGGCGATGTCGTTGCAGAAGGTCTTCGCAAGAAGACACTCGACTCTGCTCCTGGTCGTCCGCGAAGACATTTGGAAAGAGTTAAGCACAGATCTTTCGCATCATCAAATTTTCAGTGATAATAATGTGAACTGTCATCTTTTCAATTCCATTACGATGTGCAACCATGAGCACACTTAGCCGACGGTCTGAATTCAGCGCTTAATTGAATTGGTAATAATTTTTTCCCAAGCACACGCCAGGAAAAAATTATTACCAATACTTTTTATACAAACCATGTACTCCTCCACGCATATGGTAGTAGCTTAGTAACTAGTAGTTAGTAACTAGGAGGATAATAACTAAGGTTAGATGTTGGCAGTGACAACAAACTGAACTAGTTAGAAAGAAGAACGAAAAATACCGCAGCGCGTTCGCTTACTGTCATTTTGATCTCTTATCGTCCGAGGGAAAAATATTACATCCTAAATTTATCTGTTCCACGCATTATCTCTCTATTTTATTGACATGATTTATCCTACCGTAGTAAGATGGAGGTAAGGATACATTTTCAACCTAATCGCTAACGAGACCTTCTTCCAAGAGATTTAATCTGCAATTTAACCTTCGCTGCATGGTTGGTTCCCCCCTAGTCCCTCTAATTATCTTCATGGTCAGTTTACTATTCGCTAAAGGTAACGCATTTTATCATATCAACGTTTCACCAATCTAGCTCCTCTACACTGCACGCGATCTAATTCGCTAATCAATCGAACTTCATGAGGACTCCATACTATAATCGCAGCCTAATTTAAAGGAGGACTAACTAACTATTGAAAGATAATATTTCTCTCTAACCTCTTCGTCACATTTCCTCTTTACATGTCGATTAATTCTATTTTATTTCCAGCTTGTCCACATATTACCCACGAGAGTAAGGTTAACTTTCTATTTGGGAGTTTTTGTTGCAGTCAGTAGAAGCAAGATTTTGGCCTTCTAGACTCGTCTTAACTGGCAAAAATATGTGAATTTTTGAAAGATAATTTTTAACAGTTAAAAAGATTAGTCATTTCAGTTCCTTGTTTCATAAGGATCCGAATTAAAGTTTCATCATTAACATCATCATTTATTCAAGGCGATGATTGATCAAATACAACCCCTATTACTCCTATCCCATGCTTATGCTATCTTTCACTAGTAGCTCTCCTGCCTTACAGCTCCCTTTATTTTGCCGATTTTTTTTTACTTGGCCTTACTCCAGGTACCTTTTCATCTAATGTCCCACTATTATATTCTTTATGCACTGATCGTGTTTCAAGGTGTGTCCCTTTCATGTGATTCTTCCTTTTCTAAGGTGCTCCATTTGGCCTTTTTCACTTCAAAACTTATGAATGCTTCTTCATTTCTAACTTATCTGTCCAATTGGTTTCCAGCACTCGCACCAAGTATGAAAAGCATCTTCCTTCCTCTGGTCTGCTTTTCGTACGGCCCATGCCTCTGATCTACACGATGTCACACTCCACACAAATGCATTCACAAACTGCTTTCTCGCTTGCAGTGGCGTAACGTCTTTGAACATGAGTGTTGCCTTTCCATTATAAACGCATCCTTAGCTTGACCTACGTATTCTGAGTACTGGATATCCGTTGAGCGTGTTCCGTCCCATGCTATTTTGCTTCCGAGGTATGCTTCCACTCGCTCTAATTTCTCTCCTGCTATCATAACAACTGACTTCAGCCTTTCTCCTTCAGAAATTAAGATTTTTGTTTCTTCTGATTTATTTTATTTTATCTTCATGTAATACTTGATTCATTGAATTCAAGGGTGCTTCAACGGTCTTCTCGATTGACTTCTACGAGCGATGCCACCCGTGAAGTGAAGCATTTTAATTTCTCCTACGTTCCCTAATTCTTTTGATTCTGATTCTTGGTGCATAAATTATTGCTCCTTATAAGTGCATGTAGAATAACGCCGTTGTGAGATTGCATCCTTGTCTCACCCCTTCATTTTCTATTTTTGCTAATATTTTTCTTCCGTCTTTCTTTTGCACTGTACGGAATGGTTCTTTTAGAGTATAGCCTATATTAATCTTATGTCATTTTATAAGTGAAAAGTTTTCCAGCAGCTTTAACATCTTACTCCGCTCGACTTTCTAGATAGCTTTCACCAAGTCCAAGAAATCTATGTACAATGCCTTGCTGAATTGTAACATAATTCCAACAAGAATACTTGGGCCGAGTTCAGAATTTGATTTTAACGAGGTTGACCTAAGCCATAAATAATATGAAGCATTATGCGAACGAGTACAACCTAATGATTTTCAAATAAGAAATATTTTTTGGAGAATGAAAACCATCTTTACAGCAACAACAGAAACATGGGAACCTAAAAGATGATCTCGGTCAAGGAGAATGATTTTCACGCCCTAAAATTGTTGAATTTGTAATGTATGTTTAGCGGATGGCTTAGTTAAAATTACTGTCGCGGCATCTCCCACAGTTTCTTGGAATGTGCTAAAAGATAAGGTTCCGGTTTCCTTTCATACTTCTCAAGGCACTTTCGTTGTGTTCAAGGTTACATATAGTTTTCACAGATAACGCAAATTATAGTTTCTGAGCAGCTGCTACCAACTGAAATTTTAATTACCGAAGTGACTGAAGAGACAACTCGTTAAAAAACAACGAAGAAGTGCCGATGAAAGGTCCGTTCGGAATTATTTAGCGTTACGAAGCAACGCTATCACCGCCGCTCATGACGAAGGTCACGTTGTCCAGTTCTTGGAAAAATGTGTGCTACTGATACTGTAAAAGCTAACTGAATACTCAGTCTAATGTCAACTATCTGAGGTCACATACTAAAGATTATGAACTTTCGAAGAAAATACCCCGGCACGTAACATACAGAGATGAGTTACTGGTGGCGAGAGCTGAATTAAGGTGCGAAAAAATTATTATTCAGTAGAATATTTACTTCCTTCCCAATCCCAGTATCATAATTTTATTGGAGTTAGGTAGTTCATTTTTCAATATCTTCAAACCTAAATTCTGGTAATAAAAGCCAAAGGTACTCCTCAAATAAGAGCAGCCAAGCGTATGTGAGTGTTTTCTCTGTATTTCTGTGTATCAATGTTTTAATTAGAGTTTATATGTGTATATATATATATATATATATATATATATATATATATATATATATATATATATATACAAACGCACATCTACACAGCACCCCACAAGTCACCCAAGGGTGTGTGGCTGGGGATAAATGAGTAAAATGGTTAACGATGGGAATAAAAGTCGGCGGACAATTCATAAATCAGGTTGGCGGTTGATTAAGCTTTTAGGAAATTCAAATTGTTACGAATAAGATTCCATTAAATGTAAAAGGAACAAAGCCTATGTTCTTTTTGAGAAAAAGGCTGAATTTTCGTACATTGGAGTTAAAAAACTTGAGCAGGTGGAACTGTAACTTGGAAGTGTTTTGGATCAAAACGTTCAAAGTTTGGGACATAAGTCGAAGAAACTAAGGTTTCATAACGAGGGAATTGATTACAGGGAATTTGAATAGGGATGTATAGAAAAGGCTCGTCAAAACTTTGATACGGAGTGTGGCGTTTGTACGGCGAGGAAACATGGCCATAGAATCAAGATGGCAGGGGTAAGATTGAAGGGTTTTGAAATGTGGGTGTGGAGAAGGATGGAGGATGTGAAGTGGACAGAAAGGAAAGTAAACGAGGAAGTGGTGGAGGAGATGGGATTGTTGATAGAAATCCACAGGAGCCAAAAGATGGATGAAGAGCATTTTTATTGCTAATGGGATGTCGAAGCCTGTTACGTATAGCGGGGAGAACGTCAGGCTAACGAAGAAGGCGTACAGATTGGATAGGGAGGTTGGAGGGAATGGAGGTGGGGAGAAGTATCTGTAATTAAAGAGGGGGCTATTGTAGGTTCTGATGTCAGTTTGTACTTTATTAGGAGAAGAATAGAATCGTTGTACTTTAGTATAGCCTGTGTCCATCCAAAACCTACACTCTCCGGTAGAATGCCTAAATAAAATGAATACACTCAAATAATTTGGATCATCATGACCATAGGTACCTTCACTATGGAATCTAAATTAGACAAAAATCTACATCTACATAATACCCCGCAAGCCGCCGCAAGGGCGTGTGGCGGGGGGTGTTAGGTCACCACCCAAAAAAGGAAAAAAGAAATACCGCATTCAAAACCAACACACACATGCAAACCCCAATCCACAGCAGTGCACCCATTCATCGTAACATCCCATCATCCGAAGCGCATGCAACCACACATCTACCTCCCTTCAAACCACTCTACACGTAGAAGAGCTGTTGGTAACAAGGACAATAGATATGGTTAGATGAAATTATGAGAACACGTAAGCAACTTCGGATAAAAATGGACTACTACTTCCCTCCCCACTAAAAAAAACCATCTTAAATCCATATATTCCACACATAATATCTCAAATTTAATTGAAATGATCTTTCCTTCCTTGATACAATGACGGAGTTTTGGCATAATCGCGACAGAGAAATCTATAAAATTTATGCGTGAGGTTTAAGTTCTTAAGATGCTCGGTCTGTAAGTCAACATACACCACATGATTCACACCCAGGGAGGTAGTTTCTTTAATAATCTTGAAAAGCTACCCAGTTTACCATATAAACAACGTTTAACAAATCTATCTAACACCCTATCTAATGCGGCAACCAACCAGTATCATGAGCACCCCATTAACTTACAGCATATTCTAAATGAGGCCTTAGAGAAAAATATAACTTTGCTTTTTAATCTTTTCGTTACAACTCCTGAAACAATACTAACTAATCCTAGTCTTTGCTATCTTTTCAAAATTTTCCCCGTATTTTCACCAAGGAGAAGTGAATAGCTATATCGCCTAAAAATGAAATCGAGAATACTCTTTCTATTTCGGTGTTTCTGATGCGGTATGCTTTCGGGGGGGAAAAGTTGCTACTCCAAAAATTCGTCATTTCACCCTTTTTTTACGTGGTTTATTACTGATTGCCAAGTTTAGCGCAAACGTTGTTCTTCCACACACGACTCCCCGCCGTCCACCAAAAGGGAGCCTAGTAGAAGGAGAACGAATAACAATCTTGCTTCATACGTTAAATTCATTACGAATTTTTTTGATAAATTATATCCTCTGACTGGGGTGAGAAACTGTTTGCCAATCGGTTTTCGCATGACCGAGTAGGACTGAAATATCACGTAACTTAGTGCACATCAAAACACTCTTTGTCTTTCATTGTTTTTTAGAAGTTCTCCCTATCATCTCTTCGTCACAATCCGAGAGAATTAGGCCTTATACGGTCAGCTGCCATTAGTATGCTACCAGTTTTTCTAATTTCGGTGTCAGGGGTGGGAGGACCTAAATTTATATGACAATAGCTTAATAAATGTTTTGCCCTTCTTGCTTTCCAGTTCTTATAGCCTGCCGTAGTATTTTCCAACTTGAATTTAGTAAAGCATTTATTTCCATTGGCAAAGATGTACTACTGGATGAATTAACTTGCCTTTGATTTTCAAGAACCGCCACTAAATGGATTTTCTCTCACCTCTGAGGACGCCGACAAAGAGTGGTGGGTGGCGGACTCTTCATAGCTCGATATCTCGAGCGGTGTCCCACAGGATTCATTCCTAGGGCCACTACTATTCTCATTTTAAATTACATAATGATGTTTCATTTCTTCAATACTCCAATTACTCGTATGCAGACGACCTCCAGATATATCCAAGTACCACAATGAATAACCTTCCTCTCGCTATGCAACAAATTAATGCTGACTTCAATAACATAAGAAGATGGAGAACACAAAACTTCGTTAGGCTTAATTCAAATAAAACGCAAGCTATTGTGAGTGGTTATCCTAAACTGCTAAAACCTGTCCGCAATTTTTAAAAATTTCGAAACTGTAAATCAATCCCTCCACTCCCTTAGAAAACATCAGTATGTTATGCCATTAAAATACATAAGCAGATATTTCCTTCTCTCATTATTCCTCACTTTGATTATTATGGCATAGCGTAGCAAGATTTTTCAAACAAGCTGTCGGTAAAACTACAAAGAGCATTTAGCTCATGCGTACGCTTGATTTACAATTAGAAAATTGCCGATCACATTACACAATATTTTAACAAACTAACCTGGCTATTTCTGGAATCTCGCAGGAAACTCCACGTGCTGTTCTTACTCTGTCAAATACTAAATTATAAAACCCATCACTCTTTGGCCAATGACTTCAATAACCTTGATAAAAAACATATAGTAAATACCAAAGGTAATCATAAATTCGTTATCTGTCATCACAGAATAACTACATAGAACCAGTCATTGCAGTCACAGCAGTCGTCAGTGAAATGGCCCGTCATCCGTTATACGAGTGTCGTAACTAAACCACCTTGTCTCCCATCATTCAAGGACGCACTTCATAAATCAATAATTTCCCAGCAAACCAAAAGTAAAAATCCAGCTGTAAACAGAAATCGAGATCCTTCCTTTTTATTTCGTAGGAGAATCATAAATTGTATTGGTGTTTGTAAATATAACCAAGAATATTATTTTTCAAGTATTGTTTCCATGTCTTGGCATGTGTATGTATAGTGTGTGTATGTATTGTATGTGTGTATGTTGTATATATTGTGTCATAGTTAACAATTGAACTAGACAACTAATATAAATGTGTTGATATATGCTAGTCCTAAGATATTTTATGTATTAATTTCATAAGTATTTATGTATTATTCGTGAAATTTATCTGTGATTTCAACCTTGCAAATGTGTGACGAGGGGTTAGGTGGTAGAAGAGACTCCATGATCTCAATCTCGCCCATAAATATAGACGACTGTCTATCTCTCTATCTAGTTAAGAGACCGGAGCACTTCTATAGAGGATGACACAAAAGCACTTGTTCTACGTAAAGCTATTTTGGCTCTAACATGCATATAAGTATACATATTGGTTTTGGTTCTCACTGTGATAACCACTTTGCACATTCTCTTAAGTGGTTTTAAGTGAATATTTTCCCTTTCCCTTAATCACCCTTTCTTACCCTCATCCGATGCCTTTACGTCGAGGTGCTTGTATCCCCTGCGTTCTGCCATAACCCTTTTAGGTGGTTCATGGAGACTTTGTGCAGATCTAGAAGACAACAAATAAGGAAACCTAATCAAAAGGGTCGGCTCTATTTCAATGCAATCAGTGATTGCTAGGTAGCATTCTCCTCACTCAGAACGGATAATTCACAAATACATTGTCAATACACCTTGATGTACATGGGGTGCCGGGTGAGAGTCGGGATGCAAGCAGTGCAGTGTGTTGAGGGGGAATGTAACTTGTGTGCTCCTAACTATTTCCGCCAACCAGTTTTTGTTTGTGTTTTAACCTTATTGCTAGTGTCGCGAATCGTGCGTGGGAAAAACGAATTCTTGAATCCATCCGTTCATTATTCCACAAAGCGTGCTCAGTCCACCTGCTTCCTGCAGGCTTGCTCAATATAGCATGCATTCGCACTTCAGCTGGTGGAGTGTGTTACTCGGTGTGCGGATTCCATGTAGTTGAATTCTCAAACGCTCTCCGAGAACTAAGAATAAATTTCCATTTTAGTGTGCGTTAGTGCCCTCCTCGGAAATTAAAAGATCTCCCGGAGGGACGGGAGAGAGAGGGAGGGAGTGGTGGTGGCGAGGCATTGTTCTCGTGCCTGCAGGTCCCCCACCACCCACCCACCAGTCCCCACCCCCCGCCTCCCCCTCCTTTCCCGAGACGCGAGAAGATGGACGAGATTGGCGTTGTCCCCGTCCGAACAATCAGCTTGTTGTGCTTGCCTTCTGCGTCGTCTTCAGAATCCCCCAAAAGCATGACCGGATGAGAACCCGTTCCTCTCGTCCAATTATAGCAAGCGGGAGTCAACGGGGGCAAGTGGGGGAGGAATCCTTTCATCGGGGAGAGATGTCATCGCGGCGGATCATCCTTGGGTCGCCCCCCAGTGACGTAACTCCCTCCTCCCACCCCTATGATGACCCCTCTGAGGACACCCTCTTCCCCCCTCCCCCCATAGCCCTCCCTCTCCATCCATACCTCCTCATTGGTGCTTTGCTTTCTCCTCCAACTTCGTTTATCGAAATATTATCTGAACTGCCGTGTCAGAGGCTGACGACTGACATGGAGAGTTCGAGCGGCGCGGAGTTTTCGCTTTCAGCCTATAAAATCCACCAGAAAGATTTAATGACGATTGACAGCCGCCTTAGGTAGATTCGCGATGTACACAGAGACTTGCTGGAGTTCAAACACCACCTCACATGGCCCTAAAAAATAAAGTAACTCACACTTATCTAAGAAAATTTTAACAACACATACTCTTTCATTCATTGCAGTCAAAATGCCTAAAATCTTCGATATTCTACCTCGCTTACCCACTGCGCTATCCTCTTTACTACAAAGTTTATAACTCCAAAGCCATTATGACATGTATCAACTTTTTCCCTCTCTATGAAGTTCTTCCCTAAGGGTAGATCCTGCGAAACTCAACTCGCACTTTTTGTACATGATATATTGAACTCCGGTGAGAGTAATATTCAAGTTGATGCGATATTCCTAGATTTTAAGAAAGCTTTCGACGAAGTCCCTCATTGCCTATTCCTCGCGAAATTGGAAACTTATGGAATACACGAGAATATTATTAACTGGATTAAATAATTCTTAAGTGAGTGTGTCCAAACAGTCGTCCTGGACGGTGTATCATCCGATACTGTCAAGGTCACGTCGAGTATACCACAAGAAAGTGTCATGGGCCCCCTCCTATTCCTTATTTACATAAATGACCTCACTACTGTAGTTAATAGCAAGCTACGTCTTTTCGCTGATGATGCAGTAATTTATGGGGACATTCGAAGTCACGAAGACAGAGTCGTGTTAGCCAACGACCTAGATGCAATTCAAAATTGTTGTGATACATGGCAATTGGAATTAAATTTTAAAAAATGCGTAGTAATACATTTTTGGGAAAAGAGTAATTACCCCGCTTATAGTTACAAATTGAAACAAACCAAAATCGCGAGGGTAGATTCGTTTAAATACTTGGGTGTAACAATTACTCACGATCGGTCCTGGGGAAAACACAATCGAGAAATATGCGGTCGTGCTAATAAAAAATTGGGATTTGTTAAAGAGTGCTAAGTAAATGCGACGAAAAAGTGAAGGGACGATGTTTCCTTGCCTTAGTCAGGCCCCACCTAGAGTAGAGGGGCTAGATTTGTCAAATATTGTTATGACCAACGCAGCAGCGTATCTACTTTGCTAGATAATTTAGGTTTGGATTCTCTTACGCAGCGACGTTTACATTATACATTATACTTATTAAAACAATTTAAAGATGGGCCCTTTTCCGATGACATCTAAAATATAATACGAACCACAACGTATTACGGTCGGAGGGATCACGAATATAAGATTAGAGAGATAGACTGCAAGACTGACAGGTTTAAAATGTCATTTTTTCCTAGAACAATAAGAGACCAGAATGCTTGTAGTCGAAATCCCCCAGGAGTCCGTTCATTACAATAAGTATTAACGTACAGTTTATGGACTGCGCGTGGATATATTAAAAAAAATTTTTTTCTTACAGGTTCCCCCCACCTTCCCCCACCTATTTGAAAAACCCCAACCCCCTCATCCCTTACCCTTTCCTCCTGGTGCTACACCCCCTGCCACACAACTTTCTTTGTTGGTTCGCAGGGTATTTCTGTAGATGTACGTCAACTTCCTCCCCTAACATGCACGGCACTACTTATTTTTTTTCCTTTGAGCTGATTTCATCTTCTCCATTTCACAGAAGGAAAATACGCATTTGAAATTCATTTTTACAGGAACAGATATCCTTTTTACTGCCATTTTTGGTCTCGGCATTTTCGCATAATATTTGTTTTATTTTCAGGAGAAACTCATGTCAAAAGAGAAAAGCACGCACGGAACTTCGGGAAACCCCAGGCGTGCGGCGGTTCCCTGAAATCATACATGTATGAATTTGAGTAAAATATAGTATTATTATCCATAAATAATTGTTTTAAAACACTGATAATTCATTATTTTTACACCAGTGATGGTAGTCTCTTTGTTTTTATCAATGAACTGCAGCTGTTAAATGAAGCTCAGATCCAAAATATGCTACGATTTTATATAAATAAATAATACAGGCATGGAATTTATTTATAAAATAAAAACATACATAAATGTATATATATATATCTTATATATATATATGTGTGTGTGTGTGTGTGTGTGTGTGGAGCGATCCAAAAGTAATGCAATTGAAATTTTCGCGCCGCTCCTATTGATTAGAGTGGGATTGAATCACTAGAAGTCGGTGGAGGGGACGCTAAGCTGCGAAACCGGTCTCAGTGTTCTCCAAGCTGTTGAATCGGCAGGACGTCAGTTATTTTAAACATCTGCGCGCTGACCGTGTCACGAAAAAATGGAATCGACGATCTAGCAACGTAACGTGATTACTAAGTGTTGTGCTAAACTGAAAAATCTCTTGAGGAGACTAACAAAATGATTCGTGAGGCTTGCGGGGACTCTGCTCTGTCGGTCTCACCAGCTTAGAGGTGTTTAAAGACCTTTAAGAAGGGCCGGGAAGAGGCTCACGACGAACAACGCTCTGGGTGGCCATCAAGCAACAAAACCAAGAACAATGTGGCTCCTGTTCGACAGCTGTTGGACTCTGACCGTCGATTGAGTATCAAGATGGTTGCCAATGAATTGAACTTGTCGTACACTGTTGTGTTTCGCATTGTTACTGAAGATTTATCGATGAGGAAGCTATGCGGCAAGCTCGTGCCGAAGGTGTTTGCCACAACGCGCTACGAGTCCGCGAGTTCCTGGCCAAACACCAGGTGCCAACACTGCCCCACCCCCCTATAGTCCTGACGTTGCCCCAGCAGACTTCTTTTTCTTCCCTCGGATTAAGGCAGCCCTGAAAGGCTCCTGTTTTTCGTCAATAGAAGAGATCCAATCAGCCGTGACGAAAACCTTGCGAGAGGTCCTCGAAGACGCCCTACAGGGGCGTACAGGTCATGGCAGAGTCGCTGGATAAATGCGTAGAGGCCCATGGACAATAATTTGAAGAATTGGAAGTATTTGTGCAAATCTGTTCAATAAATTACTTTTAAATAATAATAAAACTTTTGGAACGCACGCATCTCCGCTACCTGGCAACTCCGTCACGTGCCACAATGCGCTACAAGTCTGCGAGTTCCTGGTCAAACACCAGGTGCCAAAGCTGCACCACCCCCACTATAGTCCTGACATCGTCCCAGCAGACTTCTTTTTGTTCCCTCGAATTAAGGCATCCCTGAAAGGAACCCGTTTTTCGTCCATAGAAGAAATCTAATCAGCAAGACCTTTTCGGATATGTTCGTTGCTAACAAATCTATAATATAGTGGCCCCTAGTAGGTGAAGTGACAAGTTGACACATGAAGTTCAACGTAAAAAATGTAATAGCGACTCGCAGGTATCTTTGCTTAACTCCCTATTTTAAAACTATGTGCTCCGATCAATAGAAGGAACAATGAATTATTATATTATAATTACAATTACAACTGATTGTGGTTTTTCGAAGGTAGTTTTGGGATGAGAAACTTTTGATTCGCTTGTCCAATGCTAGTATTGAATTAACTTTGTCGTCCGCTGGCCTATAAAATTGCAATACACACGATAGATTCTTTTGGAGTCAGGACTTTTAATCGAACAACAAACGCTTTCGAAACAATTATAGTGATGTTATTCAGCGATTTTATTTTTTAAACTTCGGTAGTTAGCAACTAGTACAGTTAATGTTTCCTTGAGATTTCGGTTGCTTGAATATTTAAAGGGGATCGTTTTCAGATTATTATCGAATCCCTTATAAAATTTTCCATCCGATGCTCTCATGCTTATTAAGTGACCTATTGTATGTATCTCTAGAACTCACATGGATTGTAAAATCATATGGACAGTTCTGCATGATCTGCCTAAGTATGGGGTGGTCTGTCGCATTGAGTGATTGTCATTTACTTTTAGCCCCTCCTATTTAATTTACCTGAGGACTTCTGTTGTGGGTAAAATTAGACTTGTTTAAAAGTAAACTTTCCACTAAAATGTGTTATATGTGTGCACCACCATGTACAGGTCTGTACATCTTTTCAAGGATTTTTAAGTGGATGTTTTTTCCCTTTTCCGTCATCCTTTAAACACCCTTCCTCTTCCTTATGCCTTACCTTTTCCACCTGTTTCCCGCACCATTTGCCAGAATTTGCCTTTTTGCTGGATCATAGGGTATTTGTGTAGATGTAGAAAGGAAAGCAATTTCTATTCAATGTAGCCGATTATATGGTGTTGGTAGCAGTGTGAAGACTTCAGGAAAGAGAGGTGGGCGCAGGGTATAACGAGAGGGACGATGTGATATTGATAACTAGCTACATTGGGAAATATTTTTTGTGAGCCATGTAGTTTGGAGAAATGAAAAATTCAATTCTCAAAGCCATGAGATGAGGATGTGGTTGTTAGAAGGAAGGACGTGTTAATAAACTCATTGGAAGGGCCTTCGAAGTGAATCTGAGACTGAAAGAAGAACCTGTCGGAGTAGATGACTCGCACGTTCGTGACAAAACGGAAATTGGTTCAGCGCCCATAAACTATAAACGCTCCCTCCCCATCCACAAATACTCCTGACCTCGCTCCGTTTTCCCTGGAGTCCCAAAGCTGACCTTGACCCTTTTGCTCAAGTTGAAATGGTTCAGACCACCGGCAATCTAATCCAGCGGCAGATTCTCCTTGACCCAAGGGCAAGTAAAAGACTCCATTACCGAAATTGACATACACTAGAGAAGTTGTGGCTTACACAAGACCGAAATGCACTGCCTTTTTGTCCCATGAATTGTTTACATACCTCAATCCATAACGCACTTCACTATACTATTCGGTTCACGAGTTCTAATTTATTAAATTTAAACAAGATATGAGTTTTTTAAATAGATGAGACAGAATGAAGCATCTCAGAACAGGACAAATACCAAACGGGGAACACACATGAGAAGAATAAGTTAGACAGTCTTTTAAAAGCTAGGTTTCATTAGATGAATTGAAGGAAAAAGGTTATTTAGATCTAGTTAGATTTCGTTTGGAATATGCCGCAAGTATTTGGGATACTTGGGAGAAAAAATGGCAAAATGAATAAGATAAAGTCCAGAGAAAGTCCGTCACATTGTTATGTTAAAAAATTGTTATTATAAGAAAACAAGTGCGACAGGTCTCTTAGGGGATTTAGGCTGGAAGCCACTTGAGATAGAAAGACAAAAAGCGAGACTTTGACTTTTAGAACGGTTCAGAACAAACGATTTTAACGATGACACTAAAGGAATTATTATGGCCACCCACTACTTAGATAGATCTGATCAAAAAGATAAAATAAGGAAGATAAGATTCCAGTTCAGATAGATCCAAATACTCATTCTTTCCCCGAATAATCAGAAAAAATAATAGTAAGAAACCGAAGTCACTTTAGAAATATTACATCTATATCTACTTAATACCCTGCAAGGCGCCGTAAGGGCGTTTGGAAGGGGTGTTAGGCCACCAGCCGCAATTAAGAAAAAAACATGCAAAAGCCACAAATTTTTACAAGCCACAAACAAAACATTGTATCCATTCATGCAAAAACCCACACACATGCAAACAAACTACCATTAACATACACATGCATCCATTGATACACCTATTATCTTTGCAATGTTTAATTTTGTTCCGACTTATAAATTAAATGCTTTTAATTTATGCTAAAGTGACTTCGGTTTCTTACTATTATAGTATGATTTCTGATTGTTCTAGGAAGGAATGGGTATTTGAATCTATCCGTATTGGAATCTATTTCCCTTATTTTATCTTTGTGGTCTGATTTACCTAATTAGTGTGGGGCCATTATAATTCCTTTATTGTCATCGTTAAACTCGCTGGTTCTGGATCTTTCCAAATGTCTAAGTCTCGATTGTTCTCTTCGTATTTCAAGGGGATCCCAGCCTAAATCCCCAAAGAGACCTGTCACACTAGTGTTCTTAAAATAAAAATTTTTAATGAATCTGGCGGATTTTCTCTGGACTTTTAAATTTTCTAATTCTTTTTGCCAGATTTTCTCCCAAGGATCCCAAATACTTGGGGCATATTCCAAATGTGGTCTAACTAGAGATAAATTACACCTCCCTTTTCTTTTTCATGACCTCTCCCCACCACCCGTTTAATGAAGCCCAGTTTCTTCAAAGCAGGTCCGCATTTGTCTTCATATGCGTTCCCCATGAAAGGTGTGGTGCTAGAACTATCCACAAATAGTTAAATTGATTGGTCATAGTTATTACTGAACCCTCAATTTCGTAGTTTATGTCCTGTTCGCTACTTCCTTTGTTCCAATATTTCAAAACTGCACATTTGTCTATATTAAGCATTACTCCCCATTTCCTGCACCAATCCGAGATTGTGTCTAAGTCTCTAGAGAGTAGCTCTTGATCCAGTTCGCTCCTTATTTCCCTATATACCACCATACCGTCAGCAAATACCATAATCGTGATTGCTACTAACGTGTGCGCTTATGTCATTAATGCATATTAAGAACAGAAGAGGCCTTCTTACACTTCCCTGGGGGACGCCCGAAGTCAAAAATGTTAAAAACATTTAATTTTCAAGTCGGAACAAAATTAAACATTGCTAAGATATCCGGTATATTTGTAGGTGCATGTGTATGTTAGTTGGTAGTTCTTGTGTTTGCAAGAGAGTGTGCATGACTTACAATTAGATTTTTAGAACATCAGTCAGTCTTTCCTGCAAAGGACGGAGGAGCTCTTAGAAAGGACACCTTAGTTCTCTTGTGACAGAGAATAATTATGACTAAAAATATGTTGGTATGCTCTTTCACAGAGATAAAACAAGAGAGAAAGACGCCGCCATAAACAGATTCAAGTGCTCATTCATCCCTCGCACGGTACGCATTTATGACAGAATTGAACCCAAGCACGCGAATATATTTATTTGAATACAAATATTAAACGATCTAATCAATAAACAAATAAACAAGGTGAGTAGTATTTCATACTGTATGTTTAGTTAAATGCTCTTTAATTAGAATTTAAACGGCATTCGCGCTAAAGGGCCAGACACTTCAAGGTCAGTTGTCTCTATTCCATGCCACGCCACTACCATTAGGAGTAAACTTATGGCATGGAAACCAAGGAGAGACAGAGTGCCAGGAGGAGCAGAAACATTGAGGTGGGAGTGGTGTTTTGCCATTCAGAAATTGGCATTTAACGATTACGGCAGATTTGAGGCTGCTTATGCCTTTTGCTGAGAGGAATGCCGAAGCTTGTGGCAGTAGGAAGTATTTCGAGGACCCAAGGAGAAAATTATATCTAGCGCTGAATTAATAAAGGAAACTGTAATGTAACAACTAAGGAGGCAATTATGACCAACCAAAGGAGTTCGGTTGCGCAACCTTCTTTCTTTTATAAAGTCGACGAAAATGTGCAATAGTTTGGAGGGATAAATTACGTAAAGCCAATCTTTAATTGAGATATAGCACACGCATGTATTTCCTAGTGATTTTTATAATCCTTGATAAATGAAAAATCTTTGGAAAGGACTGATTGATAACCATTAGAAGCAGCAGTTCGCTATGTTCTTGAAAATCATTCGGTCACAAGTCCGTGTAGATTTGGCTTTGGTGGTACCTTATTTGTCCTCAGTACCAATATTTAAGACTAGATATTATTATTATAAGGAATTTTCCCGTTTAGGTAGGTTTAGATTTTGGATGGAAACGGACTACCAAATAATTCTCTAGCCTCTTCTAACAGAATACATCCAAACATCCATCTCTACCACAAGGCACTCTTCAATTTCGCATGCTTCCTTCCTCCCTTCATTGCGTCCATCATCCCTATCCTTTTCCTGCCCCTTCCTCGTATGCCCAACATTCTCCTCTCTATCAGTCTTCAACATCTCATTACCCATGAATACGCCATCCATCTTTACTGCCTCCTTTAGATTTCTTCCAACAATCCCTGCTCCTCCCCCACCTAACCTAGAACCTCCTCATTTGTTTTCCTTTCTGTTCACTTCACCTTTGTCAACGTTTCCACACCCACATTTCAAAAGCCTCCAATGTACGCCAATGATACTGCTTCATTGATCACGTTTCCTCGATGCACACAACTACGCGCTTTAATGGACTTAGCGGGGTTTGCAACCTCTTGGCTGACTGACAAACTAAACTTCATCATCAGCAAACACAACTGATTTTATGAATTCCCCACTGACTTTCATCCCTATCTCCAGTTCTTTCCGTGGCTCTATTACCATTTCTTCCGCAAGCACAAAAGTTCGTGGAAAAGCACAAGTGATAATGGGAAACCCTCTCTTTCCCCTCTTTCTAATTCTCCACATCAGGACATTCCTCGTTTGAATCGCATATGAGCAGTCTGAGACATGTAGAGGTTGCGAATTAGTTATCCGCTCCCGTCTCTCCAATCAATTTACATTTTCTGCAATGTGCATTCAGTATTTTTTCCCAATTTACTCTATCAAACGCCTTTTCAGAATCTACGAAACAGACATATCACTGGATAGACTCGGACAATAAAATACTTTTGAATGATCACATTTCTTCTAGCGGTACTATACCGCTGTCGGGCAAAGTTATTCTGAAGTCGTATCTTTCGTGGGAAAAATGACGTCCTCAATCTTTCTATTCTACACTTCTACTCATCTTCATCTACTCAATACCCCGCAAGCCGCCGCAAGGGCGTGTGGCGGGGGGTGTTAGGGAACCACCCGTACACTTAATCTCTCTGGTTTTATTTACATGATCTATCTAACCATAGTACCATGGGACTAATAATACATTTTCAACCTCATCGCCTAAGAGATATCTATATAATTAAAGTGGTTTAATCTGTATTTTAACCATCTTATTGTCTTTTTTAATTTTCCTACTTATCCTTAACCATGAATTTAAACACTCATATCTTTAAATTAGTACCGGGTAATAAAAATCAAGCTGTGGATCATGTGGAATATTATATAATGGTTTTTGTTTATCGAGCTGGAGAGATGGATCAACTTGTTAATGAACAGTTTTCCATTTCTGTTAACCGCGCGAACGTTGTTACATAACGTTATTTTGGACTGACATTCCAAATGGGAGACCTTCCTGCTTCTGACCGCTTTCTAACATGGCCTATTTTGACCTTAGATACTTTTGTTGGTATTCCCATCGATATAACTATTACGTTGAAGTGAAAGTGAATGGCCAGCCTCAGATTGTAATAGAGCGTAATAACTATGGGTTGCATTTGATTGTTCTCATGCTTTCGTTAATTGTGAACAATGCGGTGTTTTCTCTTTCTACGCGGCAGGATTATCAGCGGCATATGCGGCAGTAGTTCCCGGTAACTGGCGCCCGGGAAATGCTTGCTTGCCTCTAGTAGTCGAGCTTACTCGTTCTTACTTACGCAAGAACATCAGTTGAACTAAATGATTGTCAATGGAAACGCGAACAGGGTGATAATTTGTATCCATGGAGATATTCTCGAATGGGGAGAATCAGGGGTTGGTCAGAATAGGGCTGTTGACACGCGATCGTGACCAACGGTACTAAGGCCACCGAACTCTGGGGTCATGGCAGCACTTCCTTTGATATTTCGCAGAACTCAATGAAAGAATGAATCTCTCCTAACTTCAAAGGAAGCCATCCACTCGTTGTTCATCGATTCAGTTTACACATTATAATTTACTCTACACACTTTACTTTACACTATACTTTACATTTCATTCTCTACCTGGCCTCTGCCGAGAACGGACGTGCCTGACCTCGCTCGCTGGAACCGGTTTGACCGTAGCCGAGCTTACCTGCTGTTACTCGTGTGCCTCTGTGCATATTCTTCCCTAGTGAAGTGTAGTGTGGTGTTAGCTATAATTTCGTGAAATAGCTTAGTTTATTTAGTCTTTGTGCTGTTTGTTATTATTTTTCAATAGTGTGGTGGTAATTTTAGTGGGTATTCTTAGTGGCTTGTAGTTATTTGTTTCCCGCTCCTCTGACTGGTTATTGGTGAGTACTATCTCTCTTCTTCTCTTATTTTCCACTGAGTAGCCACTTACTGTTACAAGTACAGTGTCCATTACATTAAGTTACCAGTATCGTACATTTTTGTTTATAGTACCGCCCTATATAAAACAAAAACATATCTTTAGCATAGCAGGTTTAGGTTAGCTTTTATTTTTCGGGAACCCGTCTTAGACATCTTAGCATAGTGTATACAGGTTAGCTTTTGTTGGGACTCGGTTAATAACCAGGATGGCTTCACCTAGGTCCCCTGTTGCCATGATTGAAGGCACTGGCGAATGCGCAGCTCTAAGGGCTCGTATCGTCATGTTAGAGAGAATGGTGCGGGAGCTTCGTTCGGAGATCGCCGGAGGGAGGGCTCCCCTCGGGAGAGTTGGGACTCGGTGTGGGAATTCGAAAACCCGCCACGCCCATAGGGATGCACGGATTCGTCCGAATGCTACACGTGGCTGGGCGATTAGAGACCTGCCTCGTGTCCCATCTCTCAACGAGGGAGTACCTCTTGTCCGTAGGTCTGACGATTGGAGGGTTGTATCTCGGGGCAAGGGGAAGGTAACGCTGCGGCGAGGAGTGGACTCTGCGGAGGCAGACACCATCCCCGTCTCCAACAGGTACCAGGTGCTGTCGGATGACAGCACCACCGCACCTGCAGCTCCTACCCCTACTCCGAGGGCACTGCCTAGAGTAAGACATCAGCGCTCGGGAAGGGAGGGAACCGTTATTTTAGGCAGTTCTAACGTCCGGCGTATAATGCATCCGCTGCGCCGCAGAGTTCAACAGGAGGGAGGCGTTGGATTCTTGTCGTCCTGGTGTATACCAGGCGGCGGGGTACCCCAGGCGACGCAGGCGATGAAGGCGGCCGTCAGTAATACGTTTCTAGGGTTTAGCATAGTTGGAAGGCAAGAGCGCAGGTCATATATTGGGATAAATAAAGTAGAGTCCAGCGCTTTTTGTCACTTGAGATCAGGTTACGCCTCACAGATCCCAAAAATAACAGAACAAACACAAACTTGTTTTAATACAACATACAACCGACATGTAAAAGTAACCGACAACCCTGGCATTGACGTAGAGAGACATTTGACATGCACTTCTCCACAAACGTGTCGTAAATTACGGTCAGACACAAACAAGGGCGTGATTCAAGAGAAAAACAATCTAAATATACTTGTATTAAATTGCAGAAGCCTCAAAAATAAAATAGCGGATCTCGAGCACATAATCCAATGTCATTCGGCTGATATAATATTAGGCACAGAGAGTTGGCTTTGTAATGACATCAATGACCAAGAAATTTTCCCAATAAACTTTACAGTTTACCGACATGATAGATGTACAAGACCCGGAGGCGGAGTTTTCGTGGCTGTGAAAAGTAATCTTGAAAGCAGACAACTTGCATTTGAAAATAATAACATAGAAAGTGTTTGGTGCACCATACTGCGATCCAATCACCCCAACATTAATTTATGCTCTTTCTACAGACCCCCAGACTCAGATTTTCAAACACTTAATACCCTCAATGAACAAATAAATAGATTTACACGCAAAAATAATAAATGCATCAATATAATTGGTGGTGACTTCAACCTCCCTGGTATCGACTGGGATAGCAATAGCGTTAAATCTCGGACCCGTGATCGCGAATCTTGCAATTCCTTACTAAAATTGGTTCAAAGAAACTCGCTTCATCAAGCAGTACGCACTCCCACCCGTGGAAAGAACATATTGGACTTATTTCTTACGAACACACCGGAACGCATTAATAGTGTATCAACCGACGAGGGTATAAGTGACCATAAATCTGTTATTATCAACTTGAACGTAGAAATAAAAAAGAATGTCAAGCCAAAAAGAAAAATTTATAATTATCACAAAGCAGATTTTGAAACTTTTGCCAGCCATTTAAACTCTTCACTACACGATTTCAAAACGCGCTTAAGTCTTGCCACCGTGGAAGAAACTTGGACAAAGTTTGTCCAAATTATGCAAAAAGGAATAACAGATTTCATCCCTGTAAAATACGTTAAAGCAAATCGCGACCCAAGGTGGTACAACAAAGGCGTTAAAAAAGCCCTTCGAAAGCAAAGAATGTTACACTCTAGGGTAAAGAAAGCAGGTCTGAACTCATCACCCTTGGACAATAAACAGCTTTTGGACAAGTATAGATCCTCTAAAATTGAAACTAAAACACAATTACGTAGCGCTTTGCAAGATTTTAAACATAAAGTACTCTGCGAGTATTTGAACACTGACCCCAAAGCTTTCTGGTCATATGTTAGGGAAATAAATGGGGGTCAACAAACCGTGGCTTGCTTAAGGGACTGCAACAATATCACTCATACTGACAGTGAAGCTAAAGCCAACATTCTAAACGAATTCTTCCAGAGCGTCTTCACGAACGATGTAGCCACCGCGTATCTCCAAGAAACAATATATACTGAACCCATGACAAAAATAACAGTGGACGAGCAAGGAATTGCCAAATTGCTCAAAGACATCAAACCAAACAAATCCCCGGGTCCCGAAAATATACCAGCTCGGGTGCTAAAACACTTAGCTCCTAACATCGCCCCGTATCTCGAATTTATATTTAACAAATCACTCACTGAGTGCAAAGTCCCTAAGAATTGGAAAACCGCGCGAATAACGCCTATTTTTAAAAGTGGTGACAGGGAGGACCCCAGCAATTACAGACCCATTTCTCTCACTTCAATAAGTTGCAAAATTTTAGAGCACATAATTGTCAGTTCCATAATGAGACATCTTGATAACATTAACTTTTTAAGTGACAATCAACACGGATTCAGAAAAACCCGCTCATGCGAGACCCAATTAGGATTGTTCACACATGACTTACTTTTATCGGGTGAAAGTGGTAGGCAAGTGGATGCGATCTTTTTAGACTTTCAAAAGGCATTTGATAAGGTTCCGCATGGTAAACTCATCCATAAATTAAAGGGCGCAGGTATACACAAGGGGGCAATAAATTGGGTTGAAGACTTCCTTTCAGACCGGGAACAGAGGGTAGTCCTTGACGGCGCTAGTTCTACCAGCGTAAGAGTCACCTCGGGGGTTCCTCAGGGAAGTGTTATCGGACCGTTACTATTCTTGATTTTTGTTAACGATCTGAACCGCAAAGTGAAAAGTAAGATAAGGATGTTCGCGGATGACACAGTGATTTATCGGGAGATATCTGGGGATGAGGATCGTTTAATTCTAGCACGTGATTTAAATAGCATTAATGAATGGTGTTCAAAATGGGGATTGCCTTTAAATCTTAATAAATGTTCGGTGGTAAATTTCTTTAAAAGATCCACGGGATTAGTTTACAAATTAGCTGGAGTTGACCTTAAAGTAGTTGATTCGGTGAAATACCTAGGTGTTACATTCACTAAAGACTTAACTTGGGGGACCCATATACGTAAAGTCTGCGGGCAAGCATATAAAAAATTAGGATTTATTAGACGCATTGTCGGTCGAAGTGACCCCAAGGTCAAGGAACGTTGTTATCACGCTCTTGTAAGGCCCCATTTAGAATATGCATGTAGCGTATGGGATCCGTGTGAAAAAGGCCTCATTCGGGAAATTGAGAAGGTCCAACGCCGGGCAGCTCGTTTCGTGGAAAACTGTTACGATAAAACGAAAAGCGTCACTGAAATGCTTATGGAGTTGGGATGGGAATCATTGGAAGAAAGACGACTCAATGCTAGGTTAAACTTACTAAATAAATTCGGATCCGCATGTTTCAGCACCGAGGTCTCGAAAATTATTCGCTCTCCAACATATATAGGTCGCTTGGATCATGTGTACAAAATTCGGGAAATAGATGCCAGGACTAGCAGACTCAAGGACTCCTTCTTCCCACGGACAATACGGGATAACAACTCTAGGGTTACACTCGGAGATAACAAAAATGCCACTTGCCACCCTCCGCGTCTAGGTAACAATTAGTTGAACTCAATTGCATGCACTTTCACTAGCCTCCTGTGTGTTGTGTCAGAACCCTTCCCGCATGCCCGAGCGTCTTTACGAACTTCATGCTCCACCCTTCCATCCCTTGTCCCTCTCCGCGGGTGTGCCCTCCTCCCACCTGCAGCGTTGGGCCAGATTCCTCACCTTGGGTGGGAGAGAGTTTTGTGTGGAACGCTCTTGTGGTGGTGGTGTTTCGCCTGGCTACTTGCTATAAACTAGCTGGCACGTTCGTGATAGGTTTCTTGCTGCATCCTAGGGTGGAATTATTTGTTGTAGGTAAGCGTATGTACTTGCATGCTTTTGGAGTGAGGATATGTAGATGTGTGGTTGCATGCGCGTCGAATGATGGGGTGTTGCAAAGAATGTGTGCACTGTTGTGGATTGGGGTTTGCATGTGTGTGTTGGTTTTGAATGCGGTGTTTCTTTTTTCCTTTTTCTTTTTTCCTTTTTTTGGGTGGTGGCCTAACACCCCCCGCCACACGCCCTTGCGGCGGCTTGCGGGGTATTATGTAGATGTAGATGTAGATGTACTCCATTCTTTGCTTCAATTTCATTTCTTCTCATAATTGTAACACCTTAACATGCACGAGGATGTTCTACAAAAATTCATCCAAAAATCTACATCTACATCTACATAATACCCCGCAAGCCGCCGCAAGGGTGTGTGGCGGGGGGTGTTAGGTCACCACCCAAAAAAGGAAAAAAGAAATACCGCATTACTGTAAACAGCAATACATTACTTAATGGCATGCTGGAAGGGTTTTGACAACAACACACAGGAGGTTAGTGAAAGTGCATGCAATTGAGTTTAACTAATTGTTACCTAGACGCCGAGGGTGGCAAGTGGCATTTTTGTTATCTCCGAGTGTGACCCTACAGTTGTTATCCCGTATTGTCCGTGGGAAGAAGGAGTCCTTGAGTCTGCTAGTCCTGGCATCTATTTCCCGAATTTTGTACCCATGATCCAAGCGACCAATGTATGTTGGAGCGCGAATAATTTTCGAGACCTCGGTGCTGAAACATGCGGATCTGAATTTATTTAGTAAGTTTAACCTAGCATTGAGTCGTCTTTCTTCCAATGATTCCCATCCCAACTCCATAAGCATTTCAGTCATTATAAGAATTATTTTAATTCATTATAAGAATTCAGTCATTATAGAAAATATGTCATTCTTTTATGTTATTATATAGAGTAATTATCTAGACATGGATTTTTTAATTATTTCGTTTAGAAAAATATTATGAAATCATTATAGTTTTAAGACATCTTGTATAATTGAGGTGCATTGACAGGACAATGACACCTGTTAATGAGCCTGACAGATATTTATATTTCAGCCATCTCAGCCCGACAGCCTGTAATTATGTTTTAGAGATACTATCCTAATATTATTATTGTTGAATATCGTATCTCATCGATTGAAAAAATAGACTTTATCACACAAAAACACCCAAATGCACTCTGAGTATGAAGCATTGAACTTATTGTGCACTGAGGGTTAAGAGTCCAAATTCATTTCAAAAGGGAAAAAACAATTTATTTATTTGTGGAAAACAACTTTCGAAGTGAAGACTTGGGCCTCGAAAGTCTCGCTGCTATCTCACTCGCTTGTACTAAGGTTTCGAGGACAAGTTATCAGCGAAGTACTGGGTATGCGAACATTTCTAACAAACTCACTTTTAATTCAGCAAAGTGGAAACTATACTATTGCTCTACGAGAGAAAAACTCGAAACTTGGAACTAAGGAAAAGAGGTAGTATATAATCAAATTGGAATAAAGATAAAAGTATAAACAAAAAATAAACATAAACCAAATAAGGCCTGGAAAAAGAGACACGAAGGAAGTAGCCGTTTGGGAAAGCCATTGCGCTACATTCTACATCTACATTAGACCCCGCAAGTCGCCGTAAGGGCGTGTGGCAGGAGGTGTTAGGTCACCTCCCGTAAAAGGAAACAAAACGACATACGAAATCAGCACATCCATGCATACCTGTATCCACAGTGGCGTATGCGTCCATGCAAAAATCGTTTCAACTTACACACATGCAAATACATATACAATCAAGTAACAAACAATTTAACCTCAAGATGCAGTAAAATTAATCTTATACAAAAGACAATTATTTTATAATATTTTATATTACAATATATAAAAAAATAACGTGCAAGGTAGAATTTGAAAAGTAAGAAGGCGAAATTCCACTACCACATGGACATGCAAAATACAACGGTCTCCTCCCCCAAGGACAACTATTTCGGGTGCCTTGAATCGTTGATCACGCAAAGCCATGTCGGGGTTTTTTTCAATCTGAGGAAGTCACTTGCACTGGAGGTCCCAAACGCTGCTCATTATTTGTGGATGAACGGCCACGTTTAAACTCATTTACCCAATCTTTACGAGTAGCCGTAAACGCAAGAGCAGATGTGCAATGAACTTCACCCAACTTGGCTTTGATCTTTTTCCGTGTTAAGCTTTTTAAATAGAACTGTTTAATCGCAACAAGAAACTCATTTTTTTCATTTATTTAAATGAACTAAATTTTGTTACTTCAATCGACTATGAAAAGAAAACCACGTAATGGGCCTAACTGAAACATTTTCAGCAGCCTAATGAGAGACGAAGCTTAATAAAAGTATGCTTTCCCCGATACTCCGACCGCTATCCCTTGAATTTTCTAAGGACTTATTAAACGTCCTAAGTATTTTAATATTTATCAAAGATCTTTAATATTTATAATATATCTAGGAAATAACTTATTTGACTTACAGTTGATCTCGAAATAAATAAGATCAAAGAAGATTCTCAAGAAATTTGTTTTGCACCTGAGATATCAATGAATATAGATTAAACCGATGATTATATATTCTAGAAGCTATGATTACTTTCCATTATATGGTTTTTATCTGACGTTAAGTACAAAAGTGATATGTTCTGCTATCTTTATACAATAAAAAAGTAAAGAAATCTACCTACAAATTTAAACAAATTTGCGAGTTATATATTGCCTATTACTCTAGAGAGTATGCTGATTTGTGGTACAAAATACTGATAACAGTCTGAACTGTTGCTCAATTTAATCATACATGCAGGCGAAATATTTGGGGTACGTATGATATAATCTAGCATCCACATGACGAGAAATTCGAGCCATCCTCACCCGTTTAGCGAAGAAACTATACACCAAGCCACGACCATTCTTTCTCTCTCCATTCTTTCTCTCTCTTTCTCACACACCCATACACACACACTGCATGGGAAAGATGGTCGAACCCTCAAAGCTATATCCCTTCCATACCCTTATTCGCTATGCCCCAAATCTCTCAGCTCATCCCACTCCTCAGACTTCCGCCTCTTCTCCGACCTTACGTGAACTTCGCCACTTCCAGGAAGGGAGATTGTCTTAATTGATTTTCGCTCTGGGTTTCTCAATTAGGGGGTTTAAAGCACTGATACTGACTGGTGTGTATCAACCCCCGCCATGGGGCACTACATCACACCAATGTCACTTGACACCGTAAAATTTAACATGGATTAGCATTCTTTTCATTTTTCTACATTCATACAAATGAATTATGTATTTTAAGCTAGCAATTTTATTTAAATTCTTATCTACATCTACTTAATACCCTGCAAGGGCGTGTGGCAGGGTTTTTAGGGCACAACCCGTAATTTAGAAAAAAACCGCATGCAAAAGCCACAAATTTAAACAATCTACGAACAAAACATGGTATACATTCATGCAAATACTCCTTATAACTCTCACGCATGCAAACACACAAACTACCAACTAACATACACATTCACCTACAAATATACCTGATGTCTTTGCTGTGTTCAATTTTGTTCCGACTTGTAAATTAAATGTTTTTCATAGTTCTAAAGTGACTTCGGTTTCTTATTACTATAATTTCTCATTGTTCTGGGAAAGAATGAGTATTTGCATCTATCTGCACTGGAATCTATCTCCCTTATTTTACTTTGTGGTGTAATCTACCTAATTAGTGTGGGGCCATTACAATTAAAAATATAATTAAATTATGAACCTGAACAGGGAACCAACCAAACTGCTGTGATTTTGCAATTTTTCTTGTTTTCGCTGTGCGCAGTCTGCTCCTCCGCTGTCCATGTTCTTATTGGCTTGATGTCATTACCAACGTTTCAAAGTTTGTGATTTGGCTTCGGTGAGCAAAGTTAGCCTGCCAACAGCGCAATGTGGGAGTTCTGAAGTGAATTCTGGCATCAATCACATTGACTTGGAATGCAAGAGGTTCCGTTTTCAAGACCACCGACTGTGCGAGAAATGTTGAGTTTGTTTTTCAACCAATTGGCGATAAACTATGATGCAGGTACTGCTATTAAGTGATATAAATACTCAAATCCTCTAAAAGGTTTAATCTTACTCTAATTAAAGAAACTGGTGTGATGAAAGGCTGGTAGGATTTTAACAAAAAAAGGAAAAAGGTCTACAGACATGAGAATGATCGCCTTGCGTTGACGTCGTGCGCATACGATAAAAGAACTGAATTTTAAAATAGCTTGGATAAATTACTTGACCATTGGAAGGAAGGTATAAATCTCGAAAAAATGAGAAATGATCAGACAAAGAAGGGTCGAAAGTCATAGAGAGAGAAAAATATGAGGAGGGGTGATGATAAAAAAATGAGATATGCCATTGGAAACAATAATGAAAAAGAGCGCGAGGAATCGCAGAACATCAGGTAGACGGAACGAAGTTTATTTAGTTTTCTTGATTTTATTATGAATATTTGCTTTTTTTCATTGCCTTTCCTGATTACACAAGGGGTGAGAGAGTAGCTAAGGACATAATGTTGCGGGTTGGTCCTACAGAACGGGATGGCTAGCTCACAGAAAGTTATCATAGGACGGAAACGAGAAGGAGAAATCGTTCCATGTTTCCCACTTACTTGGCGTTCTCACCAGAAATAAAAAGTGAACTTTCGATTTTCATTATTTGGTAAAATAAAGACCTAAACCTCAAATGAAGTATAAAACAGTTTCTGGCGTAACTTGGTGGAAAATCTTCATACTGACTTTTAATAATCAAACCACTTTACTTTTCCACATAAACTTTTTAATCTTTACAACCCTGGTTTCGTTATAGCATAACATCATCAGGTTATGACGATAGCCTGATGATGAATCATCACCTGATGATGCTATGCTATAACGAAACCTGGGTTGTAAAAATTAAAAAGTTTATGTGAAAAAGTAAAGTGGTTTAATTATTAAAAGTCAGTCAAATGAAATGGTATGGCTGCCTACGATGCAGGTTGTTTCTCCTCAAGTATTTGATTCTTTAAAGGGGAAACAAAATTATCCTCGAGAAATTATAATTATTTTATTTTACCACACTTTATAGAATGATGCAATGCTAACCAACGCCTACTCATATTAATTATTATGGTGTCAAATGACATTGGAGAGTGTCATGCCTGGGGAGGGTGGGCTGGGGACGGGGGGGGGGAGCGGGGAGGTGAGTACACGCCGTGATGCAACCCACTCAACGTCAGTGGCCGCGGCATATCAGGCGCCAGTATCTCCGTGAAGCGTCGAAATACGACGAAATGATAGAACGTTTCGGGCCAAAGAGATTGTACAAGGTATGTATAAAATGTATCGGTAAAACTTTTTTCTTGACGTCTGCGTGAAGTGCTGAATGCAGACCGTCGGTTAAGTGTGTGCATGATCGCAGATTGTATTGACTCTGATAAAATGACAGTACACACCATTATCAGTGAAAATTTAGCGATTCGAAAGATCTGCGCTTTCGTCGTCCCAAAGGTCTTGACAGACGACCAAGAGCAGAGTAAAAGGTTACCGATCACCTGCCAAAGATGGTATCGCGACGATTTCCCAACCCCCATGCAGTTCCGACCTGGCACCAGCAGACAATTTCCTATTGCCAAAAGTAAAATTAATCATAAAAGGACACCACATTGGGACCCTTAGGGTACCATTGTGATGTCCTCAAAGTGCCGTCAAAGAAGCTTGCAAGCGTACCCTTAAGGACCTTCCGGAATCCGCCTGCCAGGGAGCCTTCGAGTCCCGGGAAAACCGCTGGCAAAAACGTGTCGACGTTCAAGGGATATAATTTGAAGAATTATGAGGAATTACGGCAATATCTGAGATAATTCTATTTTTCCGCAAATGTTCTCGATACGTTTAAAGCAAACCATGTATAGTTCCTTAAACACTCTGAAGCCAATTATTTTATTCTGTAAAATAGATATCTTGTTTCAGCTGTATTATTACCTCTGGCTCTGGCGGTCCGCCAAGTATCTGACTGAAACATACAAGTACGTACATTCTCATGAAATCAATAATTTTTAGCGTATGAGATCCAGTTTCTGTTAAATATAGAAGAATAGGCGCCATCCTACTAACTCCCCTTCTTGCTTAACACTCGATTATTTATTTATTTTATTTATATGTTTCCTTACTCAAAATCCGCAACACTCACATGTGAATGAAAGTCATGTTTCAGATAAGGCGCCCAGCCCTCCAGTCCATCATTTTCTGAAATATGCTCATTCATTCTAACCAATGTTTTCTGTCGAACACCTTCATCTACATAATACCCCGCAAGCCGCCGCAAGGGCGTGTGGCGGGGGGTGTTAAGCCACCATTTCTGATGTTAAGCCACCTTTCTGATATTCTCGAAAGCAACTAATGCATTCTGGTGGAACTCCAGATTTACTCTTTTATATCAGTGACCTCAATACTACTATGCACTCCTGGTGGAGTCAATGGCTCATTTAGGAAATATTAAGTGCATTCCAGCATGCAGAGCTGGTGCGAATGTAATTGCGGACGGCGAGGAAGAGGTTGTATACACGCATACGCATGGCGAGGTGGACCCGTTCCTTTCCCTTTGCTTCGCCTACGCTCCCCAGGAAGATATTTTACCCCAAGAATCTCAGAGTTTAGTTTTTATGCAAACCTTGTATTATTCGTAGGGGAACACGAATTTTTGCCCAGGGAACTCCTTAAGGGGTTAAATTTAATTAAGGTTGTCATTGCCTCGGACAGCGTGTAATCGAAAAAAATGGGAAATAGACCAGAGCAGGATTTCTGTGGATTAGACCACCTAGAAAATAATAACATAGTTTTGATTTCATGACAGCCGGACTACTTAAATGATTACATAAAAACAAAATTCATGCAAAAACGCACTTACACATCCGAAAGATCTCATGAAATTATGTCTAAATGGATTAACAGAGCACAACTCTACTTTGAACCATGAAAGGGAATTTGGATGCATAAAAAAGGTAAGTTAGCCAACTAATTTTATATAACTTAATACATTGTGGGAGGGCGTTGGATGGGAAGGGAGATGGTCGAAGGCGGATCTCCGTGTGTCAACCACTGTTGTTAACCTTCCGCCCGCTCGGGGATTACGCCACGACTGTTTTCTCGGAGGAGGGAGTGGGATATGTGGTGCGCAGGGGGGAGGGGATGGGGGGGCCAGGGGAAAAGGGGGCCCGGGGTCTCCCTTGGCCCTGCACTCAACTGCCGCCCCCACCTTTGCTCCCTATTCACAATCTTCCGACGGTCTCCCCCACCCGCATCGTTACTATAACAACCGCAAGGCCCTCCATTGCGTCAACGGGAGCGGCGACGGCGCTGCTGCAGCACACAAAGTGGATGATGGTCAGCCAATGGCCTTTGGCCTTGTGGGACAATGAGCGGCCACTGTCCGCCGCTGCCCCCCCCGCCTCGCTGCTTATTTAAACCACCCCCTCCCTCTCTTTCTGCCCCCTCCACTCATCGTACGCGGCACTTGCTCTTAATTGACGAGGATTGCTCCTCCCCCCACCCGCCCCATCCACACACTCCCTCGACGGTGGAGTCCCCCACAACCACCCCCATCCCCCACACACCCTCTCTCATCCTTCTGCCATCCCCCTACCCTATTTTCCGGCAGCCTTCTCGTCCTCGTTAACTAACGATAATACTAAGCAATATTGCTTTTGGTTGATTGCGATGTGCGATAACCATGTGATATGCAAAATAGATGCAGTAAAAATGCAATTCATGCATATACATGTATGTATTTAGAATTGCGGAACTATGCGGTATCGCAAACTATTTCGCACTATCAGGTGAAAACAATTATAATGTGATATTTTGTGATACGCAATATGGCATGATAATTTGGGATTCTCCTCTACGTAACGACATCGGACAATACAACAAGATATTTTGCGATACTCAATATCCTTTGATATTATGTGTCGCGCGATGTGACATGCGATATCATGTGTGACGTGGGATCATGTGATTTCATAGAATAGGTGTTATCCTGCGATATCATACGAGTTCCGATATAATTATTTATATGATATCATTCGATGTTGGCTGCTAATATTCCTTAATATTGGGAAATTTATACATTGGACACTTTTCCAAATAAACATTTACGCAGATCGTTATTCGGTATTCAAACTGGAGGTTTCATTCGACACAATTTCATCTTCATAATGCACGATCGCTATTCGCTCTTAAAAATCTAATGGTATTTGAAAAATTGCATTTGAAAATTGTATACCAATGAAGTATCGATATATCGTCTTCCAGGATAAAAATTACCTTTACCATACAGTGTTTCTAAATATTCCTTCCATCTCTCTTGGATGTTTTCTGTGTCTACTATTATATTACCCAGTTTATCATTAACTGTTAGCACAGATCTTCCCTTCTTACTTCCCGCTAATAACTTAACCTTGCAAAAGAGCGAACCAATTTCCCCTTTCCTCTGTAAACTTTCCATATCTACGCATTGCGTTTTCCACCATGCTTCTTTCGCTTTATTTGTGGCTCGTCTCAATTTATTGTTTAATACTTTGTACTTCATTTTGCCTAACCATGTGTTTACATTCTTCTATTTTCTTCTCTCATCCATTTTTGCAATCATTTCATCCGTGATCCAAGGTTTCCTCGTTCTTTTCCCGGTAACGGTTCTATAGTGTCTTTTGCGGCTTTCGAAATCACTTTCTTGATACAATCCTATTTTTCTTCTATAGTACTCAGCTCTTTACCCTCATCCACGATTTTCTCCTTCCCATTCACGATCCTTACCTATAGTCCCCCAACTCATCACCATCTCTTCCTTCGCCTACCGTCGCATATCAATCCCCCATCACTATCAAATGTTTCCCTGCAGGAACACATGCGATAATATCCTCTAACTCATCGTAAATCCTATCGACTTTTTCTACCTTGTGGTTGCTCGGTGGCATGTATACTTGAACAATGACTAAGTTCGTCGGTTCTGCTTTAAGCTCTACGAGTCATATTATATCAGTTGCTTGCTCTATGTTGACTACGCTTCTTCCTACCTCTTTATTTAACATTACGGCAGCTCCTCGTTAGCTCTCGTCCCCGTCGCTGTATATTATTATATGATTATCACTCCAGTAATCCCCGCTATCCTTCCGTCTCACCTCGCATAGACCTAAAATATCTATAGTACCTCTTTTCATCTCTCGCTTAATATTTTCTAATTTGCCTCTCCTCGACATTGTTCTGGCGTTCCATATTCCCATTCTGACTAACTTTGTCTTCTTTTCTGCTGCTGCTATTTTTCCCCCGCAAGGGTTTCGTGGGATGACGATCGCGGAAGCCTTGCCTCCCTCGCAGCCGAGCACGACACACGGCCGTTTGGGCCGAGTCCCGCAGTTGCCGGGACTCAATTTCTCTATACTGTCCATCATAACATCATAAAAATCTTGGGAATAATAAGTGAGGTGCTTTTCCGTTGCCTTTCTCAATAGTGTTTTTAACGTGACACCATCTCTTAATGGCCGCCCCACTGGGGTCAGACGCCTTTGCAGCCGCCTCACTGAGGAGCAGACGCTGCGTGGACTACCTTTCGTCTGGCTCCTAACCTTCGACCTATCTGACATGGGTGACCCTACCAGGAGCAATTATTATTACTATAGCACAGCTCTAGGGATCATCAGAACGCACAAGCCCTTCCACCACGTCAAATATACACATAAGGAACCATAAATATAATATTCAACCCAAAGGTTGGTTTGGTAGGTGATTAGTAGGGTAGTTCAACCAGTACTTAGCCCGACGGCATGTGAAATTTACACATCAGGGTAGGAGGGCCAGTTCCTTTCCCAGTGCCGGTACAAGAATAGTGGGGGAGAGTAATAATCTAGCCCACACATGATTAATTCTGCTCTGCAGACTTTATATAGCTGGCATATTTACAGATGGCTGAAAGCTTGTGAATAATTTAGTCAGCCCTTTGATAGAGATATGATCTTTGATAGAGAGAGACACTTGGGAAGAAAATTCAAAGGTGAATAATATTCACGTGATCAATTAAGACAGAAACACATTTGTACAAATGGTAAATTGTATAAAAAGTTATCAATGCTCGGTTGGCAACATTATTTTAAAAATAAAGGTCTAGATTAAGAGTAGGCGATATTATTGTTCCGATACAATTTCAGTCTCTCCATGTGTTTTGCACTCAGCAAATATATTATCTTCGAGTAGATTAGAAAAGATGTTGAGTGATGAAACTGATAGCCAGAGACCCCTGCACCTCTTGAGAGGCCTTGAATAAATGCTTTGTCTCGGAAGAAAATAATGAAATGGAAGATGACGATATATACTGTATAAGGGCAATATCGGGATGGTGTGGTGGCTAACGTACAGGCTTCGGGCCACCGAGGGGTCCCGGGTTCAAATCCTGGCGACAACAAATATTTTTCAGTGGTATCTAGATCCCAACTTGAGGTGCATTTTGGAGGGGACTTCGAGTGAGTACGTCGTCCGTCGGATGGGACGTTGAACTACGGACTCCTTGGCACCTTTTGTTAAGAGTAGGCTAATACCGACGCCGGATTCTATCCACCCTTCCTTTCCCAACCATCCCCAATGGCGCAAATGACCTTAGCTGTCGGTCGCCTCCCAAAAAAACTACTACTGTTCTATTATTAATCCCTTCAGATAAGATGACTGTTTGGTTGGAGTGAATGTTTTTAACAAAATCTCGCATATTCTGGTGTTCTGGCACTTTAAATTAATAGGTGGAATCTATTTCAGCGAATGATTTGCGACAGTTAGAAACAAGAATGTAAGTAATAAAAATAAAAAAGCTTATAACGGGGATGATATGAAATAATAATATTTCTCTTTTTAAGAATAAAAGTTTTATGTAGAAATTGATGAAGATGATTTTCTTTTCGAAGATGATGATAGAGGACCCTTATATTTAAAGTAGCCTAAAGCGCAACGGCTAAATGTCAAATGGTATGTAATAACAAGTAGAAAATAGTATTAATTTTGGAGAAAATAATAATTTTGTTTCCGTATTGAACGTTTACCACTTAAAGCATCGCAGAGTAATGGGGAAAATTTATTTTAGTCTTAATGACCAACTACCGTACGAAGTATATACGATAGAAATTATTTTCATCTTCGTGACGTCTAAATCCATTTTCTTTGCCGTTATTGGCGTCCGCTGCTGCAGGGGAAAACCACGGTAGTCGTTTTTCCACCGTAGAAGCGGACCCATCTCTATCTTTTCGTAATCGAGAGTCAGATGGTTAGCGTGATTTTTCTACTCGTGGCGATGGTCTCACCTTGATGAGTTTCCTACTCGTAATTTTTCATTGCTTTAGATATTTTGTATAATTTTAAGCATTTTGTGTAATTGTAATGACGTTGAAGTGAGCCGTTTAGCAGGGGAGTTTCATTTTCAAGTAAATATTACTAAGAAATAACCGAAATATTTGGATTAAATTTCAGCAAACTAATTGGTCTTTATGTACGTAACACTGTAAATTACGGCTCTTTGTGTTGAATTGTTAACTTTAGTAAGCCGTAGATTGAAGTAGTTTGCAGTACGGAGAAGATTGAGGCTCGCAGACTGATTAAGTTCCTTCATTTGAAAGGTTACAGTGCCCGACAAATTCACGACGAAATGGTGATTGTTTATGTAATTGACAGTATGTTTATGAATGTGACAGCTGTGAGGTGGAAGAGTATTTTACAAAATGGCCACATACCCCTCAGGGACGAACACTCACAAAGAACTTCAAGTAAAAGGTGTCAGCACGCTGGGTTCCACGACTAATGACTTATTTTCAGAATTTACGCTACCTGCAATCGCGGCCACGTCGCGATCGGCAATCAAAACGGTTGGGATTTGAAATTTTTTCACATGCTCCCTATTTTCCCGATCTCATCCCAAGCGACTTTTTCTTCTTCCCAGAACTCAAAAAGTCCTTGCGAGGTCGGAGATATGGAAACACAAATGACGTCATACAAGAGGTGGAACATTCCGTTTTCGACGCAATCTGCTGAGTTCTACAATGACGGTCTTTGGAAGGTCAAGAAACAACGAGAGAAATGTATGGACTCTGAATGGTGACTATGTAGAAAAGTTTTAAGAATGACAAACTATATTTAAGTTTCCATGCCGATTACTTAAAGTAATAATTAAATGTTAAACTCCTCGCATTTGAGATTGGTAAACTATTAAGAACGCTTGAAATGAGCTTTCGTAAGCTTCAGGCAGCCTTCGACCATAAGCAGCCTTTTTGAGTCCCAATTTCTCAAAAATAATATAATATAGTAGGAGATTTGCGATTAATAATTGGATGCAAATGCATCAGAAAGAAAAACACTGCGATAAATAGTGACGTATTTTACGAAGAAAGAGGATTCTATGCTGACTAGAATGGCGTTTATTTCCTTTATTTTACGTTATTTCCCAAAGAGCAGTGACTGGAGCTTTGGGTCCACCTTCCTTTGAACTCATTCGCCAGCCCACTTTATATGCTTACAGTTATCTTATATATGTTACTATTATTTATCAATTGTATCCAACCGTATAAGTTAGGTTTTGGATTGACAAGGAAAGTACAATGGAACAAAGATGTATTTCTTTTCCTCTCCTAACACATCATAACCTGACACCCGACGTTACAATAAGCACAACGTTCTCCCTTCTATCACAGTCTTCAACATTCCATCGCCAATCAATTTGCATCGATACCCTACTTCCTTTGGATTCATTATTCGAAGCTCCAGAAGCCTCCTGCATAATCATAGACGTCTCGGCCGACGATACGCTCTGAAGAAAGCAAAATTTCAGTGCAGCGTCGCGTTTTACTTCCACATTTTCCAGCTTTCAAACTATTCCGGTTACTCATGACGCAATACTACACTCATATCAATGAACCTTGTACCACATACAATTGCACATTTTTATATCAATTTCATGAAAAATGAAAATTTTTCGTCGTTATTCATGCAATTAAATAATTTTAATGTGACTCTTTACTGAAGGGCCGTTGTAGGCTGCTTACTTAGCAGCGATTTTGTAATATGCTTCTGATGTATTGGGTCAAATAATACAGATTGTCTCGCAAGTATAGGGTACTAGTTAATATTTAAATACTCTGATGAACGCACCTTAAGTTGCGTCTAAGCTTGCGTAAATTTATTTATTTATTTATGCAAATTGTCCACATTATCTAAAACTTTGCTGAGACGGAAAGCGGACTGTTCATGACGGAAGAGACTTCCTATCAAACACCCTCGTCATATCCTTAAGGTCAGAATGTTAATACCAATGTAATTGAGAGAAAGCTCTAATAAAGTGGATCATTATGATTGAGAATTGCCAAACCAAGGATTCATTGGTTGAAGTTGTCCAATCTATGTCCTGTTTCATGCCAATCTCCGAATTCTTTCATAGCATCTTGAACTGGCGTCTTCCACAAACTGCTTCTCATAGTTCATCTTTGTCCTTTCTCTCAAATCCTTCCCCTCTATTTTTTCTTATATTATGGTTTTCTAAGTAAACTAATGACCATCAGGACGTTCTCAATCAATTTCCCTCTCATCCTCGTAAGAGTCCTCCATGGGCTCATCTCTTCACTCACTCCTCGTGGTACTTCCTCATTTGTTACTCTATTTATCCATTTCATTGCCTGCATTCCTCTTAAGCACCATATTCCGAATTATTCGTATGTTAGAGTTATTCGCTCTTATTAGTCAATTCTTCTGACATGAAATCTTCTTCAACAGTCCTATTTCTGCTCACAATAACCACCACACCTCTTCTATTTCTAGTGGACTGGTTTCTTAATTAGCGAAATACGTGTATTCCTATATACTTTCTTTAGTCTTTATCGGAGAATATCTTCCCTAATTTCACTACAGGTAATTGCTAATCCTTAATTTCTATCTTATCTATCCCAAGGTTTTGTTTTTTCCATCTACTTATCTAATGGGGATGAGAAATCTCACTATATCTTCATTCGTGCTGTCTAGTATCCTTGCCAGCCTTCCTCCCTTCTCTGGAAGAATATCTATTTTTTCCGCTCATCAAGCGTACTTATCTTATTGCCGTGTGTTTAGACGCCGACTCTTTATCTTTTCCTTGATCTCATTAAGTGCCTTCTCAAAGTACATATAAAATATCAAGGACGATACTTAGTAGCCTTGATTCTTTCTTTAATATAGATTCTTCTCTCTCGTTTCAACACATCCAATCACAGCTCCATACTTTCTTAATGCTGCGTGTTCCAGTCACCTAATTCTTGTGGTTATTGTTGATTCCAATTTCTTTTAGGATACGAAGCATTATAATCTGGTGAAGGAATAAAAAGGTACGACATAATAAAGCAGATTTAAGAGAAGAGAATGTTTACAAAGGACAATTTCCTTGACACTCTGAAAATAAGAGAAAAGTCACTGTCAGTGGCAGGTTCGAGTACTCATTTTTCCCTTTACAGTACGCAGTCACAAGAAAGTTGAACTCAGTCGTCCAAAAATGTTTACATAAAAACAATATTTAATGAATTTAACACGCAAACCAAATATTGCATGCATATATGCATATGTATATATATATATATATATATATATATACTATGTCTATTTTTTCGCGCACATGGAAATAGATATAAGGAAAGGGGATAGGAACACATTTAAAGGATGAACACAGGAGAGCCATATGGCGGGTTTTCGTGTTTGAATGTATTTAGCCAATGTGGCTCGTCTCTTTCTCCTGGCTATGTGTGCCACGAAACACACTATTCCTATCCTTTATGACGTTGCATGATTGCTTACCTACGGTCCTTTCCTCCTGTGTGTCGTCTATTTCTCCTTTGGTGGGTGAAACAGCCCCCTAACACCATCTCCTGGCCAAAGAACCGGGGTACATGGTTGCATACAGTGTAAATTACGTTTCCACGATAGCTTAAGTAGTTAGAGCATCGGTGCGGTAAGTCGAAAGATCCTGTGTTCAAGTACCGGTCAAGGAAATATTTTTGCGCTTGTAATCTGCTCGATTCCGCCTTCCCCACCTCTACTGCGTTCGTCCTTTTTATGTGTTCCTATCCCTATTCCTTATATCTATTTTCATGTGAATGAATTTTCGCCATGTTCGCCATGTGACGGAATTTTGCGTTTGAATGTGTGTGTGTATATATATATATATATATATATATGAGTACATATTATATATTTGTATATATAAATGTAATGTATATGAAATTAGCACTAGTGGCCAAAGACAAAAACACAGAAACACAAATTCTCAGGTGCAGTTCATTGTTCACCACAGACGGGCGGCCACTTTATGCTCACTTAAACGAACGACGACATTGACGCACAACTCTTGTCACTCATCACATTTGGTCCGTGCAGAGCACCTATTTCCCGATGGATGTCAGCAGCTTTTAAGTTTTTTATTAGCAAAAACCTTATCACCCACCGAGCTTCACATTTGGCGGGAATTTAAATTCTAATGTCCATTTTGACTCACCATTGTAAACAAACGACACGTGGCGCGACATTCTAACTACTGCAGATCGAGACGTACTAACTTACTGCGTGCGCCAATACGGCGACCATTCGGCTCCCTGTGCTAATTCTCACGCTACACGAAAACGGATGTTACTTTCTGGAGAGCCTTTGTGTATATCAGCGGATTTGTATTCAAATGAACGCAATACAGATACGATAGCAACTTTGTGAGCTTCAAGCACATATTTGTGCTTGAATTCTAGCACCCTAATACACAGACGCACAAAAATACGGCACACGAATTTCGGGGGGGGGCTTGTGTAGATGTGGAATAAAATATAAAATTTACCATGAATGTTGTTTTACAGTTATCAGAATAAAAAATGAAAGGTAAGCACTAAAAGAATTGAAAGATAACAGTCGTATAACCTTTACAAACCACACCGACAAAAACAAGCAAAAATCAAAGGTGGACATTTCCCTCGGCACTTTGCCCTTCTCTTAAATTCTTTGGAAATTGTAGTATTCCATTTATTAACGTCACCTAACCTTCTTTTCAATCGCTTTTTCGCAAAAAAGGAAGGAGAGACATATAATTAAGGTAAATATTTGCTTTAATATTATATGTATGTTAAAATACCCAAAAATGTAACACAAATGTGTTTCAGCACCGAGGTCTCGAAAATTATTCGCTCTCCAACATATATAGGTCGCTTGGATCATGTGTACAAAATTCGGGAAATAGATGCCAGGACTAGCAGACTCAAGGACTCCTTCCCACGGACAATACGGGATAACAACTCTAGGGTTACACTCGGAGATAACAAAAATGCCACTTGCCACCCTCCGCGTCTAGGCAACAATTAGTTGAACTCAATTGCCATTCTCCCCCATTCTCTACCTGGCCTCTGCCGAGAACGGACGTGCCTGACCTCGCTCGCTGGAACCGGTTTGACCGTAGCCGAGCTTACCTGCTGTTACTCGTGTGCCTCTGTGCATATTCTTCCCTAGTGAAGTGTAGTGTGGTGTTAGCTATAATTTCGTGAAATAGCTTAGTTTATTTAGTCTTTGTGCTGTTTGTTATTATTTTTCAATAGTGTGGTGGTAATTTTAGTGGGTATTCTTAGTGGCTTGTAGTTATTTGTTTCCCGCTCCTCTGACTGGTTATTGGTGAGTACTATCTCACTTCTTCTCTTATTTTCCACTGAGTAGCCACTTACTGTTACAAGTACAGTGTCCATTACATTAAGTTACCAGTATCGTACATTTTTGTTTATAGTACCGCCCTATATAAAACAAAAACATATCTTTAGCATAGCAGGTTTAGGTTAGCTTTTATTTTTCGGGAACCCGTCTTAGACATCTTAGCATAGTGTATACAGGTTAGCTTTTGTTGGGACTCGGTTAATAACCAGGATGGCTTCACCTAGGTCCCCTGTTGCCATGATTGAAGGCACTGGCGAATGCGCAGCCCTAAGGGCTCGTATCGTCATGTTAGAGAGAATGGTGCGGGAGCTTCGTTCGGAGATCGCCGGAGGGAGGGCTCCCCTCAGGAGAGTTGGGACTCGGTGTGGGAATTCGAAAACCCGCCACGCCCATAGGGATGCACGGATTCGTCCGAATGCTACACGTGGCTGGGCGATTAGAGACCTGCCTCGTGTCCCATCTCTCAACGAGGGAGTACCTCTTGTCCGTAGGTCTGACGATTGGAGGGTTGTATCTCGGGGCAGGGGGAAGGTAACGCTGCGGCGAGGAGTGGACTCTGCGGAGGCAGACACCATCCCCGTCTCCAACAGGTACCAGGTGCTGTCGGATGACAGCACCACCGCACCTGCAGCTCCTACCCCTACTCCGAGGGCACTGCCTAGAGTAAGACATCAGTGCCATTCTCTACCTGGCCTCTGCCGAGAACGGACGTGCCTGACCTCGCTCGCTGGAACCGGTTTGACCGTAGCCGAGCTTACCTGCTGTTACTCGTGTGCCTCTGTGCATATTCTTCCCTAGTGAAGTGTAGTGTGGTGTTAGCTATAATTTCGTGAAATAGCTTAGTTTATTTAGTCTTTGTGCTGTTTGTTATTATTTTTCAATAGTGTGGTGGTAATTTTAGTGGGTATTCTTAGTGGCTTGTAGTTATTTGTTTCCCGCTCCTCTGACTGGTTATTGGTGAGTACTATCTCTCTTCTTCTCTTATTTTCCACTGAGTAGCCACTTACTGTTACAAGTACAGTGTCCATTACATTAAGTTACCAGTATCGTACATTTTTGTTTATAGTACCGCCCTATATAAAACAAAAACATATCTTTAGCATAGCAGGTTTAGGTTAGCTTTTATTTTTCGGGAACCCGTCTTAGACATCTTAGCATAGTGTATACAGGTTAGCTTTTGTTGGGACTCGGTTAATAACCAGGATGGCTTCACCTAGGTCCCCTGTTGCCATGATTGAAGGCACTGGCGAATGCGCAGCCCTAAGGGCTCGTATCGTCATGTTAGAGAGAATGGTGCGGGAGCTTCGTTCGGAGATCGCCGGAGGGAGGGCTCCCCTCAGGAGAGTTGGGACTCGGTGTGGGAATTCGAAAACCCGCCACGCCCATAGGGATGCACGGATTCGTCCGAATGCTACACGTGGCTGGGCGATTAGAGACCTGCCTCGTGTCCCATCTCTCAACGAGGGAGTACCTCTTGTCCGTAGGTCTGACGATTGGAGGGTTGTATCTCGGGGCAGGGGGAAGGTAACGCTGCGGCGAGGAGTGGACTCTGCGGAGGCAGACACCATCCCCGTCTCCAACAGGTACCAGGTGCTGTCGGATGACAGCACCACCGCACCTGCAGCTCCTACCCCTACTCCGAGGGCACTGCCTAGAGTAAGACATCAGTGCTCGGGAAGGGAGGGAACCGTTATTTTAGGCAGTTCTAACGTCCGGCGTATAATGCATCCGCTGCGCCGCAGAGTTCAACAGGAGGGAGGCGTTGGATTCTTGTCGTCCTGGTGTATACCAGGCGGCGGGGTACCCCAGGCGACGCAGGCGATGAAGGCGGCCGTCAGTAATACAGGTTGCTCAAAGCTACGCATTGTGGCTCATGTGGGAACAAACGACGCCTCAGAACGTGGATCTGAAGAGATCCTGCGCTCCTTTAAGGAGATGCACTCGGAGGTGAAACGGGTTGAGGCAGAGTTGAAGGTTCCTCTTAAATTAAGTATTTGTAGTATTGTGCCACGTACTGACCGCGGAAGGCTCGTTTGGAGCCGAATAGAGGGTATAAACGAGAGATTGTTGGGATTCTGTCGGGAAATCGGAGCGGACTTCGTTGATCTGAGGCCTGTCCTCTCATCGTGTCGGGTACCCCTAAATCGCTCCGGTGTCCATTATACTGCCGTGGCATCACAGTGTGTAGCGCGTAGGTTACACGAACACGTTTCTAGGGTTTAGCATAGTTGGAAGGCAAGAGCGCAGGTCATATATTGGGATAAATAAAGTAGAATCCAGCGCTTTTTGTCACTTGAGATCAGGTTACGCCTCACAGATCCCAAAAATAACAGAACAAACACAAACTTGTTTTAATACAACATACAACCGACACGTAAAAGTAACCGACAACCCTGGCATTGACGTAGAAAGACATTTGACATGCACTTCTCCACAAACGTGTCGTAAATTACGGTCAGACACAAACATGGGCGTGATTCAAGAGAAAAACAATCTAAATATACTTGTATTAAATTGCAGAAGCCTCAAAAATAAAATAGCGGATCTCGAGCACATAATCCAATGTCATTCGGCTGATATAATATTAGGCACAGAGAGTTGGCTTTGTAATGACATCAATGACCAAGAAATTTTCCCAATAAACTTTACAGTTTACCGACATGATAGATGTACAAGACCCGGAGGCGGAGTTTTCGTGGCTGTGAAAAGTAATCTTGAAAGCAGAAAACTTGCATTTGAAAATAATAACATAGAAAGTGTTTGGTGCACCATACTGCGATCCAATCACCCCAACATTAATTTATGCTCTTTCTACAGACCCCCAGACTCAGATTTTCAAACACTTAATACCCTCAATGAACAAATAAATAGATTTACACGCAAAAATAATAAATGCATCAATATAATTGGTGGTGACTTCAACCTCCCTGGTATCGACTGGGATAGCAATAGCGTTAAATCTCGGACCCGTGATCGCGAATCTTGCAATTCCTTACTAAAATTGGTTCAAAGAAACTCGCTTCATCAAGCAGTACGCACTCCCACCCGTGGAAAGAACATATTGGACTTATTTCTTACGAACACACCGGAACGCATTAATAGTGTATCAACCGACGAGGGTATAAGTGACCATAAATCTGTTATTATCAACTTGAACGTAGAAATAAAAAAGAATGTCAAGCCAAAAAGAAAAATTTATAATTATCACAAAGCAGATTTTGAAACTTTTGCCAGCCATTTAAACTCTTCACTACACGATTTCAAAACGCGCTTAAGTCTTGCCACCGTGGAAGAAACTTGGACAAAGTTTGTCCAAATTATGCAAAAAGGAATAACAGATTTCATCCCTGTAAAATACGTTAAAGCAAATCGCGACCCAAGGTGGTACAACAAAGGCGTTAAAAAAGCCCTTCGAAAGCAAAGAATGTTACACTCTAGGGTAAAGAAAGCAGGTCTGAACTCATCACCCTTGGACAATAAACAGCTTTTGGACAAGTATAGATCCTCTAAAATTGAAACTAAAACACAATTACGTAGCGCTTTGCAAGATTTTAAACATAAAGTACTCTGCGAGTATTTGAACACTGACCCCAAAGCTTTCTGGTCATATGTTAGGGAAATAAATGGGGGTCAACAAACCGTGGCTTGCTTAAGGGACTGCAACAATATCACTCATACTGACAGTGAAGCTAAAGCCAACATTCTAAACGAATTCTTCCAGAGCGTCTTCACGAACGATGTAGCCACCGCGTATCTCCAAGAAACAATATATACTGAACCCATGACAAAAATAACAGTGGACGAGCAAGGAATTGCCAAATTGCTCAAAGACATCAAACCAAACAAATCCCCGGGTCCCGAAAATATACCAGCTCGGGTGCTAAAACACTTAGCTCCTAACATCGCCCCGTATCTCGAATTTATATTTAACAAATCACTCACTGAGTGCAAAGTCCCTAAGAATTGGAAAACCGCGCGAATAACGCCTATTTTTAAAAGTGGTGACAGGGAGGACCCCAGCAATTACAGACCCATTTCTCTCACTTCAATAAGTTGCAAAATTTTAGAGCACATAATTGTCAGTTCCATAATGAGACATCTTGATAACATTAACTTTTTAAGTGACAATCAACACGGATTCAGAAAAACCCGCTCATGCGAGACCCAATTAGGATTGTTCACACATGACTTACTTTTATCGGGTGAAAGTGGTAGGCAAGTGGATGCGATCTTTTTAGACTTTCAAAAGGCATTTGATAAGGTTCCGCATGGTAAACTCATCCATAAATTAAAGGGCGCAGGTATACACAAGGGGGCAATAAATTGGGTTGAAGACTTCCTTTCAGACCGGGAACAGAGGGTAGTCCTTGACGGCGCTAGTTCTACCAGCGTAAGAGTCACCTCGGGGGTTCCTCAGGGAAGTGTTATCGGACCGTTACTATTCTTGATTTTTGTTAACGATCTGAACCGCAAAGTGAAAAGTAAGATAAGGATGTTCGCGGATGACACAGTGATTTATCGGGAGATATCTGGGGATGAGGATCGTTTAATTCTAGCACGTGATTTAAATAGCATTAATGAATGGTGTTCAAAATGGGGATTGCCTTTAAATCTTAATAAATGTTCGGTGGTAAATTTCTTTAAAAGATCCACGGGATTAGTTTACAAATTAGCTGGAGTTGACCTTAAAGTAGTTGATTCGGTGAAATACCTAGGTGTTACATTCACTAAAGACTTAACTTGGGGGACCCATATACGTAAAGTCTGCGGGCAAGCATATAAAAAATTAGGATTTATTAGACGCATTGTCGGTCGAAGTGACCCCAAGGTCAAGGAACGTTGTTATCACGCTCTTGTAAGGCCCCATTTAGAATATGCATGTAGCGTATGGGATCCGTGTGAAAAAGGCCTCATTCGGGAAATTGAGAAGGTCCAACGCCGGGCAGCTCGTTTCGTGGAAAACTGTTACGATAAAACGAAAAGCGTCACTGAAATGCTTATGGAGTTGGGATGGGAATCATTGGAAGAAAGACGACTCAATGCTAGGTTAAACTTACTAAATAAATTCGGATCCGCATGTTTCAGCACCGAGGTCTCGAAAATTATTCGCTCTCCAACATATATAGGTCGCTTGGATCATGTGTACAAAATTCGGGAAATAGATGCCAGGACTAGCAGACTCAAGGACTCCTTCTTCCCACGGACAATACGGGATAACAACTCTAGGGTTACACTCGGAGATAACAAAAATGCCACTTGCCACCCTCCGCGTCTAGGTAACAATTAGTTGAACTCAATTGCATGCACTTTCACTAGCCTCCTGTGTGTTGTGTCAGAACCCTTCCCGCATGCCCGAGCGTCTTTACGAACTTCATGCTCCACCCTTCCATCCCTTGTCCCTCTCCGCGGGTGTGCCCTCCTCCCACCTGCAGCGTTGGGCCAGATTCCTCACCTTGGGTGGGAGAGAGTTTTGTATGGAACGCTCTTGTGGTGGTGGTGTTTCGCCTGGCTACTTGCTATAAACTAGCTGGCACGTTCGTGATAGGTTTCTTGCTGCATCCTAGGGTGGAATTATTTGTTGTAGGTAAGCGTATGTACTTGCATGCTTTTGGAGTGAGGATAGGTAGATGTGTGGTTGCATGCGCGTCGAATGATGGGGTGTTGCAATGAATGTGTGCACTGTTGTGGATTGGGGTTTGCATGTGTGTGTTGGTTTTGAATGCGGTGTTTCTTTTTTCCTTTTTCTTTTTTCCTTTTTTTGGGTGGTGGCCTAACACCCCCCGCCACACGCCCTTGCGGCGGCTTGCGGGGTATTATGTAGATGTAGATGAATTGCATGCACTTTCACTAGCCTCCTGTGTGTTGTGTCAGAACCCTTCCCGCATGCCCGAGCGTCTTTACGAACTTCATGCTCCACCCTTCCATCCCTTGTCCCTCTCCGCGGGTGTGCCCTCCTCCCACCTGCAGCGTTGGGCCAGATTCCTCACCTTGGGTGGGAGAGAGTTTTGTATGGAACGCTCTTGTGGTGGTGGTGTTTCGCCTGGCTACTTGCTATAAACTAGCTGGCACGTTCGTGATAGGTTTCTTGCTGCATCCTAGGGTGGAATTATTTGTTGTAGGTAAGCGTATGTACTTGCATGCTTTTGGAGTGAGGATAGGTAGATGTGTGTTTGCATGCGCGTCGAATGATGGGGTGTTGCAATGAATGTGTGCACTGTTGTGGATTGGGGTTTGCATGTGTGTGTTGGTTTTGAATGCGGTGTTTCTTTTTTCCTTTTTCTTTTTTCCTTGTTTTGGGTGGTGGCCTAACACCCCCCGCCACACGCCCTTGCGGCGGCTTGCGGGGTATTATGTAGATGTAGATGAAATGTGCAAAATACCATCTGAAGTGACAATTTATAGGAATTAAACATTCATCTGACATCAATAAAATGACTTATTATGATGTTATATGAATGAAATTATATAGAGAAGTTTATATTATATTTTTAGTTCTGAGTAACTTCAAATGCCTTCGATCTTATACATTATGACATGTTCATCCAGGTATGATCGTATATTTTCGTAGAAATAAGCCACATCGAAAAAGTGTTTATGTATGACAAAGTTTTATTTTTGTATGTTGTTTTTTTCTGAAGAAACTTAAGTAATAGGATGAGAGAGATAAAAAATATGCCAGTACTTCTTGATCCGGGATTCATGCAATTGCGTACTTTGATGAGGCAAATATGATATTTCTACGAGCTACGATGTGGTCAATTTCGCCATCTAGTGGGGATTCTCCGTGGTTTTAAAGCTATGTTTTGGAACCTATACATCTACATCTACATAATACCCCGCAAGCCGCCGCAAGGGCGTGTGGCGGGGTGTTAGATCACCACCCAAAAAAGGAAAAAAGAAATACCGCATTCAAAACCAACACACACATGCAAACCCTAATCCACAGCAGTGCACACATTCATAGAAACATCCCATCATTCCACGTGCATGCAAACACACATCTACCTCCCTTCACTCCACAAGCATGCAAGTACATACGCTTAACTACAACAAATAATTGTACCCCAGGATGCAGCAAGAAATTTATCAGGAACGTGCAAGCTAGATTTTAGTAAGTAGCTAGGCGAAATACCACCACCACAAGAACGTGCTACGTAAAACTCTCTCCTACCCAAGGTGAGGAATCTAGCCCAACGCTGCAGGTAGGAGGAGGGCTCACCCACGGAGAGGGACAAGGGATGGAAGGGGAAATTTAGGGTACCAAAAGCAGAGCAAAAAATGCTGTAAACAGCAATACATTACTTAATGGCTCCAACTATACTTAAGATAACATAAATATTTATAATGAAATAAATAATATTTTAGCGTACTAATGTCAAATGTGGGGACAGCTTAAGTTATCAGTATGTTTTCAATAAAGAAATGAAATATAAAAAGTCGCTCTCCTTCTTTTCTCTAAGGTCGGTGATTAGTATTTGAAATTTTCAATGCTGATGATGCAATCGATTACATCGATTGAAAATCAAAATACTCGTATCTTCTTCAATTAATATCAAGCATTTCAAATATGACATTATTAACATTTAATATTCTAAATAGAAAAGAAGTTAAATATACAAATTGATTTGGTACCAATCAGCCAACATGATGTAATCACAGTCTCCTGGTGTTAAAGGCACATCAGAAAGCTGTGACACACTTAAATAGGCCTTCTTTCTGCTTAATTTAAATGCAGAGCAATGAAATTTTTATTGGCCTATATAATATACGTACTTATTTTAATCAAAGAAGCGTTGAAAAATCACTTGATTGAATTTGATCTTTAGGTAGACCCAATGAAATCGGTTCTCTGATGAATTCAAAGTAACTTAAACAGGGGATAATGAAGACAATGCATTAATAACGATATCAGAAAAGCGCTATAACTTTGACTTTGTAAAATATTCGAGAAAACTGCGGCATAAATATGGTACACTTTACGAGGTTATCTAGTTACGTTGTTATAAAAGCGAATTATATAAAGTGTTAAAATTAAATATCCATTTTGGTACATGTGTTTAAAAATATAAAAATCAATACTTCAGTATCAAGAATATAATAATCTTTTTGGGTTTTCTGAAATTCTTGGTGGGATTAATTACTCTCTTCATTCCCCATGGAATTCGTCCATTTTAGGCATATCGTCCATTCCTAAAGCCTTGTTTTCCTTCAAGTCCTTCAATACAGCGTCAAGGACGGGCAAATGTCGCCGCATTCCATATGGACCTTCCTTTCCGACTCTATTCCAGATATGCTTCTCAAGGATAAATATTTTTGCACATGCATTTCTACAGCGTGCATATATATTTGTGGATAGACCCACACGCACCCCCAGACACCGACCGAGTCCCCCCTCCCCGTTCACTCGCCCTCGCTTCCCCTGGGCACCCCTTCCCGCGAACCCCACCACTCCAAGGGCCGCCCGCTAATCTACATCGTCCAAGGCCCCCGAGTGCACTTCCTTCCTTCTCCGCACCCTCAACCCTCATTCGTCCGCCCCCCCCTCCCGGCCCCCTCACGACCCCTCTTCCGGTCTGCAATCGAAGAGGGGAAGAAGGAGGGCGGCAGAAGAGACTTCTTGACCTTGCCCCCCCCACTCTTCGCCCCCGCTCCCCTTCCGTCCCCAACCCCACGCCCACTCGCGCCCCTAATCGAGCGACGGCCGCGCCTCCCAAAAATCCTCCTCTCTCGACCCGCAACGTTTTCTCGCGTGGTGACGTGTGGAGGGCGGCGGGGCCTTCGAAGGACCTTCCTTTCACCCTCAGCCGTGGCGCAGACCACGAGCCAATTATTCAAATCCTCCCGTTCGAAACCGTTCGAAATCATCTTTTCTCTGCGAATGCGTCTTTTCCCTTGCGATGACTTCCTTTCATTTAACACGAAAATGATTGTCGTACTTAAGTGCAGGGAAATCTCAGGAATATGGTTTCGTAGGGTGTTATTACTTGTTAAGGATTCAGCGACTGGCTGTTGACAATTTGCAGCGGCAAATAAAGACAGTTTGTCCCACTGCGTTCACATCTCTTCAAGAGTTCATTTAACACCAGCATTATATCCTCATAACCACTCCCATAAATTTTAAGTTTTCGATTTTTTATTGACATATGTATGTACACATATTTACATCGACATCTACCATAGCTTGAAAACCATCGCCTGGACGTGAGGCGGAGATTGGTTCTAAACCAGGTGATAATTAACTGTAATGTTAATGACCAACCGAAAGTAGCTTCAAAACATTAAAATACTTTTACAAACGCCTTTTACTTTTTAAGTACGCAAAAGTTTCATTCAGTTCGCAGCAGGTCCTACTCTTCACATGCGTGACTGGCTGTTAATAATTCTTACCGTTTAATGACAGTTTTAACGCAATAAATGAGATATTTTAATAGTTATTACCGAAATTCAGATATTGACGGTGGGTAATGTAACTTCAAATTACATTAACTATCCTCTTTATCGGTTATCGGGAACTATAACACTTCCTAGTTTTTTAAGTGAGCGATAGTTTAATTTTTGAATTAAAAGGAATTAATATTCTCTACGAAAAAAACCTGAGATGGAGATGAGGCATGGGCGGATATAATACGTACCTGAAATTTGAGATGAAAAACATTTGAGATGTATTGTAGAAGAGAGGAGAGAGGTTGTTGAAAGGAATCCTAAGGAGGCAGAAAAAAATGGATGAAAGGCTTATTAATCGGCAGCGGGATGCTGAAAACTGTTAGAGGGGAGAATGTAAGCAAATGAGGAAAGGGCAGGAACAGGATAGGGGTATTGAACGGGATGAAAGGAGGAAGTACACAGAGATGAAGAGGGACCTGATGTAGAGTAGGTTGCTGGATTGTGTTTTGTTAGGAGTCACAAGATATTTATTTTGTAGTTTTGTCCATCCAAAAACCTACCTTAATCGGTAGATTACCTTATAATAAATAAACAATTCGCTGGGAGCCAAAAGGCAGTGATCGTTGGCTAGTTCGAAAGCAAGTCGCGGCTTCTCCACAAAACGCCGGTCAATTCAATCCGTCTGAATCGAATTTTTTAAGGGATGATCTCAAAACTCGATCAACCAACTAATCATTCAGCATTTATGAATATAATTTGGTGGTCCTCCCTATGGTGTCTGTCCATCATCTCGAATTTATTACGGAAAATATTACACTCTTGATAAGAAGCGAAATGGTAATACACATATGTGTAATACTTCGTTCGCATTATGGGCACACGACTCTCCAAATCTGTCGGATGATTAAAGCGATTGGAATATTTTACGTTTTTCTAGCCCTCGGAGAAAGACAAATCGAGGAGGATAAAACGGAGAGCTAAATATAACTCCGGAGAATGTTATCGATCGACAAATGACGACCCAAAAAACAACCACTCTTTTACAAAGATTAATTTTAAGGCCCTTATCGACGCCTTCTTTATGTGTAACTTCAACTGCAAATGAAACGTTCTGCTCGCCTCTGTAACTTGGTGAGTAATCCTTTTGAAGGATAACTGATAAAAGTGGGATGACTAGCTTCATATTTGCGCAAACAAGCCAACGATAAGATTATGAACGGAGTTATGAGCCCATGTGGAGTAGTGTTGAACAATGTCGAAACTCACTTTTGCTGTCAATATAAAATTTACCGAAGCGGAAATGTGAATCTCTATGGTTAATGGTGCGCTAAGGACATCTGTCGAAGAGCACTAAGGAAACTAGATTTCACTAGACGAATAGAGTGTGTAAATACTCAGCCAAAATATTAAGGAGTGGAATTATTTCACGTTGGTTAGGTATCTTCTTGAGCAAGCGTCGTGTTTAGGACCCTTCTATGAAGAGCTTAGTCACAGAATCAAACAGAACACAGAGAAAAGCTGCTCATTTCGTGTAGAATCGTTATTCGATCTATTGTTGCACTGCTTCGGAAATGGACAGGTCTAAATAATGAGAGCATAAGGCTGACTCTCACATTGGGAGGGAATAATTTAACAACTAATTATAAACATTGGTCTACGAAACCACTAAGTAAGAAGGTAAGGGAAATTGACTGCAAAGCTCAAGGATATGAGGTATCCTTTCTCTCCCATGCAGACAGAATTCGAGACCACAACAGAAGGAAACTAAACTTTCGACAAAATGAATTTTCCGAATGCCATATATCTACTATAACCAATTAATATAATGGCTGGAGACAAAATACTCTCACGTCCCCACGGCGTTCTGCAGGATAAGATATTGAAGGAAACACTTAAAAGTGCCCAGAAGTACATCTTAACCAAAATGCCACCAACAGCATGTGTGTTAGGCGACATCAGGTCACCAAAATTAGAGTAGGTGTTTATTTATTAATCCTAAATAGCGTCTAACAGATGTAGTCTTAAATGTGCGTGAGGATGCGGAGTGAATGGCGAAACATTTCCGAGAGCAAGGATCGATGAAAGAGTAACGCGGAGAATATTAGGTGAGTGGAAATTCCTGATGGATAAATACGTATTCTGAAATAATGGTAGTAATTAATAATTTTGTACTGTTAAAAGTTATTATTATTATTCTACCAGTTAATGTAGGTTTTCGATGGACACAGAATACACACCGGTAAAACAATTCCCTTGCTTCCTCTGACCAAATACCACCTAAAATCGGGCACTACAGTAAATCCCTGTTCAATTCCGCATACCTCCTCCGCCCTTCATCCCGTCATCCAACATACCTATTCTATTCCCACAACATCTTCGTTCCTCTCTCCAATCCATCACAGCCTTCAACATCTCATCACCAATCCAAATACGCTGCATCCATATTTTCTGCCTCCTTTAAATATCTTACAACAATCCCCTCGCCCCCTACTCCGTACCTCCTCCCCATGGCATGGAGCTATGGGGAAAAAGCTATGGGGAGGAGAGGGGATTGTTGGCCATGGGGGCTGAGGAAGGGGGAGGAAAGAGGAGTAGTGCAATGGGACAGGAGTCAGGGGTGTTTGACACCTTAATATGTATACGCATATTTGTAGGAAAAGTTTGAAATTGTACCTGAAGACAATACTATGCACTGAAACCTGGATAGTGCGACTAAAAATTACGTGGAATACACAAAGTTGTATTTTTAATTCCATAATGGATAAGTTATAGTCAAGCCCGAAATGACCGAATTTACTTTTAAGTTATATTTGTCTGTTTCGCATATTTAATAGATATAAGTAACGCAGTAGAATTAATGAATGTATTGCAAACAAATGAGTCGATTTGAAGGATAAGAGACGTAGCCTTAACCTGCACAAGTTTCAGATTCATTGGTGCGAGTGGTGGGTGGAAGGTCCGGATGGAAATTTTTAGGAAATGGGATAAACAGGGCGTCAATTGTCACTTCTGCTTATGCGTTGAGGTAATGGCAGTAAAGGCATGGGAAGAACTGGATGCAGAAATGAAATTTTGTTGGGAGTTCATAAAAACAGGTTTGCTGATGATTAAGCTTCAGTTTTCCTGTCAACCAAGGAGTGGAAAAAGTTGTAATTTTTCTTTCCGTAGCCTGATTGTAGCAATAGCATGTATATACTATCAAAAAGTTCCCGGAATAACCACCGTGTGGCGCTCCCATCGTTCCGATTTGAGTTCTGTTTTTTTTGTTAAATTGGTACATCTACATCTACATCTACATAATACCCCGCAAGCCGCCGCAAGGGCGTGTGGCGGGGGGTGTTAGGCCACCACCCAAAAAAAGGAAAAAAGAAAAAGGAAAAAAGAAAAAGGAAAAAAGAAACACCGCATTCAAAACCAACACACACATGCAAACCCCAATCCACAACAGTGCACACATTCATTGCAACACCCCATCATTCGACGCGCATGCAACCACACATCTACCTATCCTCACTCCAAAAGCATGCAAGTACATACGCTTACCTACAACAAATAATTCCACCCCAGGATGCAGCAAGAAACCCATCACGAACGCGCCAGCCAGTTTACAGCAAGTAGCCAGGCGAAACACCACCACCACAAGAGCGTTCCACACAAAACTCTCTCCCACCCAAGGTGAGGAATCCGGCCCAACGCTGCAGGTGGGAGGAGGGCACACCCGCGGAGAGGGACAAGGGATGGAAGGGTGGAGCATGAAGTTCGTAAAGACGCTCGGGCATGCGGGAAGGGTTCTGACACAACACACAGGAGGCTAGTGAAAGTGCATGCAATTGAGTTCAACTAATTGTTACCTAGACGCGGAGGGTGGCAAGTGGCATTTTTGTTATCTCCGAGTGTAACCCTAGAGTTGTTATCCCGTATTGTCCGTGGGAAGAAGGAGTCCTTGAGTCTGCTAGTCCTGGCATCTATTTCCCGAATTTTGTACACATGATCCAAGCGACCTATATATGTTGGAGAGCGAATAATTTTCGAGACCTCGGTGCTGAAACATGCGGATCCGAATTTATTTAGTAAGTTTCACCTAGCATTGTCTTAGTATAGTTTCACCTAGCAGTCGTCTTTCTTCCAATGATTCCCATCCCAACTCCATAAGCATTTCAGTGACGCTTTTCGTTTTATCGTAACAGTTTTTCACGAAACGAGCTGCCCGGCGTTGGACCTTCTCAATTTCCCGAATGAGGCCTTTTTCACACGGATCCCATACGCTACATGCATATTCTAAATGGGGCCTTACAAGAGCGTGATAACAACGTTCCTTGACCTTGGAGTCACTTCTACCGACAATGCGTCTAATAAATCCTAATTTTTTATATGCTTGCCCGCAGACTTTACGTATATGGGTCCCCCAAGTTAAGTCTTTAGTGAATGTAACACCTAGGTATTTCACCGAATCAACTACTTCAAGGTCAACTCCAGCTAATTTGTAAACTAATCCCGTGGATCTTTGAAAGAAATTTACCACCGAACATTTATTAAGATTTAAAGGCAATCCCCATTTTGAACACCATTCATTAATGCTATTTAAATCACGTGCTAGAATTAAACGATCCTCATCCCCAGATATCTCCCGATAAATCACTGTGTCATCCGCGAACATCCTTATCTTACTTTTCACTTTGCGGTTCAGATCGTTAACAAAATCAAGAATAGTAACGGTCCGATAACACTTCCCTGAGGAACCCCGAGGTGACTCTTACGCTGGTAGAACTAGCGCCGTCAAGGACTACCCTCTGTTCCCGGTCTGAAAGGAAGTCTTCAACCCAATTTATTGCCCCCTTGTGTATACCTGCGCCCTTTAATTTATGGATGAGTTTACCATGCGGAACCTTATCAAATGCCTTTTGAAAGTCTAAAAAAATCGCATCCACTTGCCTACCACTTTCACCCGATAAAAGTAAGTCATGTGTGAACAATCCTAATTGAAATCTGTTGTTGATATTCCCTTTAAATATTAGTGTCATAACTTGACATTTGCAAAAGTTACGTAGCCAAGAGTACATCTATCTCTGTGTGTGTTGGCGATTTTTTACAATTGCAGAAATGGATTTAAATTTGCAACAACGAACTTGTATTAAATTTTGCGTAAAAAACGGATTTAGTGGCGCACGGACGTTGGAAATGTTGGAAAAGTGTTTCGGCAACGATTCTCTAAAAAAAACGGTCGTTTACCAGTGGCACGAGCGGTTCAGAAGTGGTCGTGAGTCAATCGAAGATGATGAACGCAGTGGCAGACTATCGACATCGAAAGTCGGTGAAAAAATTGATGAAGTAAAAGAAATGTTGGTCAATAACCGCAAATTAAACATCAGAGAAATAGCGGAAGACTTGAACATTGCCTATGGATCCGCCCAAGACATTGTGGTTAATGATTTGGGTTTCCGTCGTGTAGCAGCAAAGTTGGTGCCAAAAGACCTCAATTTCATGCAAAAAAGAGACCGTGTTGACGTCGCAAAAGACATGATTTGCGAGGCTGAATCCGATCCCACATTCATCAAAAGGATCATTACTGGAGACGAGACGTGGGTTTATGAGTACGACACGCAATCCAGACATCAGGCAAGTGAATGGCGTTCACCAAATGAGCCGAGACCAAAAAAACCACGTCGTTTTCAGTCAAAAAAGAAGGCAATGCTGACGGTTTTCATGGATTACAACGGTGTAGTGCATCATGAATTTTTGCCAGAAGGCCAGACAGTAAACAAAGAGTATTATTTGGGCGTTATGAGACGTTTGCGTGAAGCAATTCGCCGAAAGAGACCAGAAATCGTCGCACAGTGCGTCGAGACCGTCGCACAGTGCTATCATTATTCGTAATTTTTTGACGAAAAATGCAACAAATACCATCCAACAGCCACCGAATTCACCTGATTTGGCTCCCTGTGACTTCTTTCTGTTCAATCGAGTTAAAAAACCATTACGGGGAACGCGTTTTAGCAGCCGAGAGGAAGTAATGGAAAAATCGCAGGAAGCACTGATGGACACACCGAAAACCGAATATAAAAAATGTTTCGAGGATTGGATCAAGCGCTGGCATAAGTGTGTTGCAGTCGATGGGGATTACTTTGAAGGGGACAATATAGATTTAGATGAATAAACTTGTATTTTTAATTTTCTGAATAAATTCCGGGAACTTTTTGATCAAGGTAGTATAATATATATTCGAAGTAACACGTTAGTGTTAAATAAAAAACTTAGACAGCAACACACAACATGAAAACACGTAAAAGGAACACTCACACGTTATATCTTGATAATTTCGACGGGCTCGAACTCCGTCTTCTTCGGAAGATTAGTTACGAATCCTCCGAAGGAGACGGAGTTGGAGCCTGTCGAAATTATCAAGATTTAACGTGTGAGTGTTCCTTTTACGTGTTCTCATTCTGTGTGTTGCTGTCTAAGTTTTATTTCTATGTATATTTTGTGTATATATATGTGTGTATATATATGTGTGTATATATGTTTACCTGTATATATATATATATATATATATATATATATAAAAAACCATTAACACAGTAATCAACCCGAAGGTCGGTTTAGTAGGTGATAAGAGCTCACACATGTACGTACCAAGCCCGACGGCGTGTGAATATTCACATATCAGGGTAGGGGGGCCAGTTCCTTTCCCTGTGCCGGTTATGGTTTCCCAGGAAGATCTGGTACCCGAAAAATCAACTAGCTTGGGTGGAGCTGCAGGTGCCCAAAGTGCCTTGCCCGGGAATCGAACCCGGGACCCTTTGGCTATATATATATATATACATATATATATGCATATACATATATATATGCATATACATATATATATAATTATATATATATATAAAATTATATATATATATATATATATATATATATATATATATATATATATATATAAATTCACTGATAAGTCATAACAAACACAGAAACCAAAACACAAAAGAGGAAAAACTCACTGGTTCTCGAATTTTCGGTGGTCCAACCACCTTTCTCAAGAGGAATTAGGAACAGAACTCTACTATATATATATATATATATATATATATATATATATATATATATATATATATATATATATATCCGGGATTTCAATCCCGGATAAGGAAATAATTTTACTTTCGTGATCTGCTCAAAAACCGCCTTCCCCACATGTCCTGTGTTCGCCTTTTATGTGTTTTCCTATCCCCTTTCCTTATACCTATTTCTGTTTGAATGAATATATATATATACAGCGGGTCGCGCTGATCTAGTTGGTAGAGTGTTGGACTACTGACCAAGCCCAGGTTCGATTCCCGGGCAAGGCACTTTGGGCACCTGCAGCTCCACCCAAGCTAGCTGATTTTTCGGGTACCAGATCTTCCTGGGAAACCATAACCGGCACAGGGAAAGGAACTGGCCCCCCTGCCCTGATGTATGAATTTTTTATATAAAAACCATAAACGCAGTAATCGACCCGAAGGTCGGTTTTGTAGGTGATGGTAGAGAGATGGTAGATTCACCCAGTACTAAGCCCGACGGCATGTGAAATTCACACATCAGGGTAGGGGACCACTTTCTTTCCCTGTGCTCGTTATAGTTTCCCAAGAAGATCTTGTACCCGAAAAATCACTTAGCTTTGGTGGAGTTGTAGGTGCCCAGAGAGGATTGGCCGGGATTCGAACCTGGACCCTCCAGTCAGTTGCTAAACGCTCTACCCCTGGATTGGAGTTATACATAGAATGGCGGTTTAAATGACATATTATAAAATTTAAAGCACTGCTGTTTTTGAATAAAAGCTAAGAGTAAGAAATTCAAGGAAACTGTAATGTGTAGATGTATATGCAAAAAGGAAGGAGGACCCGCAGCACCACTGACTGCACCTACCAAGGTAAATTAATTCTGGCATTGTGAAGAATATTGTCGAATAACTCAAACATTACCATCAACATTATTAAAAATATCTTCGGGAGTCAACGTATCGTTGGTGACAAAACAATGACGCGACGGGTGTTAATTGCGTGTTAGGTTCCCAGGCTGCTGACAGTCACAGGACATTCGCGTGCAGTTTTTTTCGCAGTTGAAGTAGATTTTACGGTATGATAAGCAGTCTTTTCGAAGATTATCACCGCAGATTACACTCGACTCCACTATTTTAATCCTAAGAGCAAACAAAAAAACTGTGTGTGGAAATCTCTTACATAACAATCATTAAAAAAGTCCAAAGTCGTGGCTTCTGCTGGCAAAGTTTTGGACATAACATTGTTCGATATTTGGGAAATGATACATTATCAGGTGAAACCAAAACACACATACATATATGTGAATGGACCACACCAATTGGATGTATTGGAAGCCTTCGAGATCATATCAATCGCAAAAGGGCAATGTTAAAAGCAACTTTGGAAAGTTGGGACGATACGTAACCTTGAATCCTATGGAGACTATTTGGAGAGAGATCATCAACTTTAGAGGAATAATGAAGGCATATTGTTGGAAAAAAATTAATTTCACTCTTTATTGGAGATCTCGCAAATTTAATTTTCTATTTTGGTGATTTCAAACCATATTCTTTCATATCCACTCACCTTATTTGATCTATTTCCATAACCAACGCTCGTCTATTACCTCCCAACACACGCAAAGAATTAATTCTAAATTACGATTACCCTTTCATACACATGTTTTTTATTCATATACGATAATGACGGAAGAAGTAACTACTCCTTGATAAACTGCCACCTTTGCTTTCTAGGACAAATAAAATCCTTCGATACTACTCCACATATTATCAATTTGCATGTCCATGTATTTGTGGAATTTCCCTTTCTTACAGTTCTGCATGACCTGTCTCTTTTTGGTGAAGGCCTGTCTTACAAATGGTTTTGGTTCATATTTATTTGATTGTTTCGCATGACAAATAACTAATTTATTGGGTGAATTGACCCTTGTTTGGAATTGGATCTTTTTCCAGCATGAATACAAGTTTGCACGTTATTTCATAGTTTTTTAACGATAATTTTACTCTTTTTCCTTCCTCTTTAATATCCTCCCTCATCAGTCAACCTTCCCACCTGGTGCTTGCACTCCTTGCCACACACCTTTTTGATGGATCGCGGGATATTTATGTCGATGTCGAATAGTTTTCAGTCGGAATTCGGAGAATGTGGACTTCAAATGAAAGTTAAGTTTATCTGGATAAGAAATCATGAATTTGGATTTATGCTTATGATGCCATTGCATGAACCGCACCTACACATTACCGCGACTCTAATTTGTACTGGAGATGGACTGGATGGATGGATTTGGACTGGATTACTATGGCTTTATGAGATTCCATATTAGCAAGTGTCGGCCATTTAACCTTTTCGTGTTAACTGATGGAGCGTGAAATATTTCCAAGCCAACGCGATAATCAAGTAACTTCAAGTGAGCATGATGTTCCTAATTTCGCGTCAGGTTGTATGGCATTTCCGTGACGCTGCGTGATTCGGTTCCCGCACTCGTCGGCAATTTTCCCTCGCGACGAGACGAAGGATCTGCATTCACGTTTTAAGGGTGTTCAAAATACTTTTATCAGTTTTGTCTTCGTCCCAGTGGAAACGCTAACCCCAAGATAAAGGGTTTCTTGCTTCACCTCCTTTGAATCCCTTGCTTGCTCTTTCCTTCGGGGGCGGAGCTCTTCCGCCCTCGTCGCCTTCGACCTCCCCACCGCCCCCGCGCCCCGTTCCCGCACATGGGGCTCCTCGACAGGAAGAACCCTCACCACACCCCTCCGTCGGCTTCCTTAACCCCTGCCCCTCTCTTCTCTCCCTCTTAGGGCAACCCCTGTCACCCTTCGGCTTTTGGGCTCTTATTTGTAACAACCCTACCCCACCACGCCCTCTTTACAACCCCTCCTCCCCAGATTACTCCTTCCATCCTCTTTCTACTTCCATCCATCAAGTTCACAAACCAATGAAGTTTGTACAAGACATGTCCTAGACATCATTTCAAACGTAGATTTTACAACTGCAACCCACCGTGAAATTGATAATGATGGCGTGGGGCAGGTTAGGCTCCAGATGATTTGAGCAATTGGTCATTATTTTTATTCGTATCAGTTTATTCCTGTGAAATTCAAATTGCCCAGTCTAATGTTTCCCTTATTGATCTCGCGAAATGCAAAAAAAATGAACCCATATTATTTTATTCTATAATCCGATAAATCCGAGGGTCAGTTTGATGGGTGATAGTGTTTGATAGGCTCCCGCTATCCTAAGCCCGACGGTGTATGAAATTCACGCATCAGGGTAGGGGGGCCAGTTCCTTTCTCTGTGCTGCTTATAGTTTTCCAGGAAGTTCTGGTACTCGAAAAATTTTGGTTACCACAGTTTGGTCAAAGCTCAAAGTACCCAGAGAGGCGTGCCCGGAAATTATACCTGGGCCCTCCAGTCAGTAGTCCAACGGTCTGCCTGGACTGCCACGTCTCCTCATTATAATTATTAAACATGGTTTACTAATAAATATAAGTTTCTGATTGAAACAGGGAGTAAGCACTGTTACATGTTCAAGCCAATACTAGACATTTAAATTGTGTTTTAGGTAATTATGTAAAAGCTTGTAATTATTTTATATCTTCCCTGCCTGTAAATCTTTCTGAAACTTCATTAACGCTTTGCGAATACCTAAAAGTTTCCCTAGTATGGTTGCTTCTTTCACAATCCTATCCTGGTACCCTGGAGATCAGCACAGGAGTTTTTTTCTTCCCAGGGAATCCTGGGACTTTACTCGATGATTCCTCCTTTGTTCGGCTGCTCCGGACTTGTCCAGTTGTCTAGTCGGAAGTATCCGCGGTGTTCTTTGAACCTCGTTTCGATCGTGTGGCCCATATCATCAATACAGAACTCACTACATTTACAGGGAACGGCGGAGAACGTTGCGTTACAAGTCGCACGTTATAAGTAAGCATGAATGTTTATCATGTTTGATTTGTGGGCTATAAATTTGCGGCTTCTGCATGCATTTTTTTTATAAATTACGAGTGGTGCCCTAACACCCCCGCCACACGCCCTTGCGGCGGCTTGCGGGGTATTGAGTAGATGCAGATGTATCAGTCCAATCAGGTCTTTAGCTTTCACGAACTGATGTCTCAATTTTGGTGGTGTGGTGGATAATTTTGGTGTCAAATCTTTTAAGGATACTCGAGATTTTCTCCGAAATTGTGGAGATGTATGGCGGACCCTTGTGGATTCTTCCCCGGGCGGTGTTCTTCGTGAGCCAAAGGATAAGCCTTGTGATTGCTGTTGTCATTCTGGGTAAATTGCTGTTGTCATTCTTCTTGAGGTCCTTACTTCACGATCTTGAGGCGGATTGAAGGTCATGATGTAAGATTGCAGTTCTAGATTGCCGAGATGGTGTAGCATCGACCAACGACCTTCTCCACGAGAAAAGAAGTTCTATGGGCCGAAGATTCAAACTGGAACGTGTAAACGGAACGCAAGCCTTTCCCTTCCTCGTCTTCGTCGATCGTCCTTGCCCTACGCGACTGGGCACCCTCATCAGAGAAGAAGTGACAGTCACTCCCCATTACGAGCCACCCGGAAAAGATGCCCTGAGTTCTTCGTTTCTTTTTAGCCCCACCCCTCACTCATTGTCCGTTTTCACTTGTCCTTTAAGTGGACGGCTTAAATTTCGACTCCACTCCACAAAGCTAGACAAACAATAGCTATATGTAGTCGATGACTTATTTGAATTTTGTCCTCCCTGCTTCAAATTCAGCAAAATCATTTAATTTAATTAAGGCATTATATTTAGTACTAGAAATCTAAATTCGGGCCGAGTGGGTCAGTATTTAGAGAATGATTGATTGAGATGAGAAAGCAGTCAAGTTCAGCACCTGGGTTCTCCGGTAATTTTTGCAAAAAATATAAAATTAATTAAATGTTGGACGTCCAGCGCACAACCTGGGCCGCCCTTCCTTCCTCCCTTGCCCGATTTCACGAACCCCTCCTGCACCTCCTCACATCTCCGCCCCCTTCCCAACCGGTCGGTGGTCACGTCTCCTCTCGACAGCTCCTCTCCTCCTCGCTGGAAGAAGAGGGCGCTCAAGAGACCGATGGACGGCCAGAACCGCCACTCCCTCGTCCTTTCCTGGTAAGACCCTTTTCTTGGGGTGGAGGGATGGGGGCGAGGGAGGAGCAAACTGACAAGAGCCGGCAGTGATTTCTGCACAATGGGGTGAAGAGGTGAAGAGAAAACCGTGAAATCAAGGAAGAGGGGATGGGTCGAAAAAAGTCAGGGATCGACCCGGTGGGGGGTGTATGGACCGGCGAGGGGCCGGAAGAGGCCCTCTGGTGGTGCAAGGGGGCCACTTCCCCCTTTGCCCCGTCGAGAGTCTGGATGAGGTAGTCTCAGGGAGACGTCACGAAGATACGGGCGGCGATAGCCCTCCCAGAACCACACTCCGCCCCAACTCGCCCACGCAGACGCCGAAGCACGCCGGGCCGGGCACGCTAGTTGCACACGTGAAATCTCTCGGTCGGAGGCGACGCAAATGTTTTGCCTCCCTTCTCTTGAGAGATTTTGAAGGACCTCTCCCGCTTCCCGTCGTCGCACAGATACTTCAGCGATAACCCCAGGCCACAACGACTGAATGTACCCCAAAGGAAAACAAGACGACGATTTTACCAGCCATGATGGTGGGAGAAGTGAGGTAGGTGCCAGGGGAAAGCCAAGGAAGAAGGCGGAGATGCTGATGGAGGAGGAGGTATTGAGAGGTGCGTTAAAGGCATCCATGGAAAAAAAATTATATGTCATGCAAATGAAGAAAGATAACTGGTACTGTGGGCGGCATGAAATCACGGTAAAACGTAAAATATGCAGGGAACCTCAAATTACGGGAAAATTCATTAGCAGGGACATTCACATGCTTGTTACGGGAAGTACACACATTTCTTGAAATTATCCACTTAGAAACATTAATGAATATTTCAAGATGATTTTTTTTAATTGTTGCCTCCGGTGTTACTTTATGGAATTTACGTATCATATTAAAATGAAATGTAATTATTGACTTTGTAAATCCACATACTTTGTGGAATTACAAAGTCAATAATTTCATTTCAATATGAATTTTTTAAACTTTGGATAACTTCAAGAGGGAGTTAGTTACATTGGGGTGTCACGCTGGGTGACCGCATGATTTTTTAATCATCACTTGTTAATTACTGAAGTAATTATTGTTACTATGAATTAATTACAAATATACAAATAAGTACATTTTAAATTGTAATCTACATACATAAAAAAACCATAAACACAGTAATCAACCCGAAGGTCAGTTTAGTAGGTGATGGTAGAGCTCACCCATGTACCAAGCCCGACGGCGTGTGAATATTCACACATCAGGGTAGGGAGGGCCAGTTCCTTTCCCTGGGCCGGTTATGGTTTCCCAGGAAGATCTGGTACCCGAAAAATCACATAGCTTTGGTAGAGCTGTAGGTGCCCAGGGTGCCTTGCCCGGGCATCAAACCCGGGACCCTCCGGTCAGTAGTCCAACACTCTACCCCCTGGACTACCGCAACCCACTCTACATACATATAAGTTGATATTCCACTGTCAACAAAATTAATAAAAACTAGTTAAACAGGAACCAAATGAAATCTGCCTGCTGCGTGAAGAATTTCTACGGACGAATAGAAAGGGTTGTCTTATCAATGGCCAGCCTTAGTTGTGAGGCGTTGTAAACCCGAAGAATACAGGCTAGACTTAAAACTCAGAGAAGAGAACAAATCATTTGGGTTGAGCGCTGATAAGGAAAGAATAATTCGAGTGCAGATAGAATTATTGGTAGCGAGACGTCCTTGATAAGGCAAATTTACGGCAGGAAATAAACGATGCGCTATAAGGAATCATATTTGCACGAATCATGATGGAAATAATAGGAAACATCCTGGATGGGACATATTTCCCATCCGAAGTTCGGCGTACTCACTCAAAGTGCTCTCCACAAAGCACCACTCTCAGGGATCTGTCACCGCCGGAATTCGAACCCACTGGGAGAACCCGTGCCCTGAGGGTGGGAAGCCAGTACGTTAGCCACCGCACCATCCCGATCCCCCGTGGGAATATCAGGAGTATCTTTGCCGGTTTTGCCCAGTTTCACGCAAAATTTGATGGCGTAGCGCTGTTCCAATAACCTGTTCATGACAGAGCGTAACGAGGTCACGTTATAGAGGTTTTGAAAAAAAACAATCCGCACTCCGCTAAGGCTGAGAGATAATTGCCACCACCCTCCAGCCTTTCCTGAGAGTCCTCTCCTTCGAATCCAACCAAAGAAACCGTCACTCGTGCGTCGGCTATCCGGGAAAAAATAAGTCCTACCACTTTTGGGATAGATCTTGTAGTTAAAACACTAAGGCGTCGTACGATATTGGGTAAGTTTCTTAATGCATCCAAAGGTGAAATTATTTGTTAGATGACAACATATGTAATTGGATGCGTGTAGAATGAAAGGAGGTAGATATGCATTTGCATGCGTGTAAAATGATAGAATTTTTACATGAATGTATTTTCCATTGAGGTCATTGGTTTGCATGTATGAGTTGGTATTGAATGCGTTTTTTTCCCTTTTTTGGGTGGTGACATAACAACCCCCGCCACACGCCCTTGCGGCGGCTTGGGGGGTAGATGTAGATGCCATTTTCAGGTACATGATTCTACATATATGTATGCAACACAAGGTAATATATAATCATGAGTGGAGAAGTAAATACACGTACACACGCTTCTTCCTATTACTGAGAGGAATACATGTTCCTACGTTTACTCATGTAAAATCGGGTCCCTAAGGCTACATAAGGCTAAGCCATATGGCCATAGGCTATAAAGCCATAAGGCTAAGGTACATGGCTACTTTTGTTGGTGAATATGAGTAAATATTAAATAACGTATTTTTCATGTCACAATATACATTTATTTCTTGCGGTTAATGAATAAGTTAAGGGTAACAAATGAATCACCCTTCGTACGCATTAAATGTTCCTCTTGATAAAATTGTGTCATTTTTAACACTGAAACTCTAAAGCTTCCTTTGTTTTTTATTCCCTGTAGAAGGATATTATAACAAGAAGCTGCACCTAAATTCAAGCAGTTTGATTCGAGATGTAATTAATGACTAACTAAATTGTTTACATTAACATTAAAGTTACTTTTAATTTGACACATGTTCAAGGAGAAATGAATATTTTCCCCTGTTAACTTCTAGACTTAATGAGAAATAACTTTGCTTGACAAATGAATTTACATCTAAAATCTACATCTATATAGGTTTAGGTTTTAGGTTTTTAGGTTTTATACCGTATTTTAACAATCAAACCACTTTACTTTTCCACATAAATGTGGAAAAGTAAAGTGGTTTGATTGTTAAAATACGGTATTTCTTTTTTCCTTTTTGGGTGGTGACCTTACACCCCCCGCCACACGCCCTTGCGGCGGCTTGCGGGGTATTATGTAGATGTAGATGTAAGGAAGACGATATGCGTCAAAACTTTTTGTGCCCCTCAGAAGTTAAACGGGAGAGTGCATTGCTGGTCTTTCTTAGGGCACTCCTGAAATGCCATCAATTTTCGGCAAAGACAGGGAGGGGATCGCGAGGGCAAGGGCTCTCCGGAGGTTTGCGTGGGGGAGGGAGGGTTGAGTGCGCCAGGAAGGGAATGGGAACCCACATCTGGGCGAGAACCCAACTCATGTCGCTCTCTACTCACTCGCCAACCCTCGGCCCCCACCCCATGACCTGCTGTCACAAGGGTGCTTGCCCTTTCGGTGGGCCCCTCCCTCCCCAACTGGTCACCCGGTGACCCTGTTGACCGGGGAGGTATGCACCCTCGCCCCCTCACCCCCCGCTCGCCGCGACGCCCGGAAGCAGAGGCATGATGTCCTGCAAACCAGTGTTATGGGGGTTGCCTTCCACGCCAAGCACACAACTAAAAATTTAAGATTGGCTTAAATGTTAGTTAACAATAAATATACTTGGGTCGTTCAATAAGTCCTTAGAAAAAAGAAAAACAAATGATTTTATGTGACTTGTTTTATATTTTAACTTAATTTCCTTATTGTTCCATACACTTTTCAAACTCCTCTCCAATATTTTTAAGCCGTCCAACTGAAGCTAACTGACGTAACAAGCTAAGGCCACGAGCTGTATAAACTTTTCTGCAACAATTTGTTGGCCTTATAATATGACTATTTTATGACCAGGCCATTGTTACAGCCCCGGCACTTCTCAGCGGACCTATGGATATTATCGCCGCATTATTAACCACGCAACGCACTATAAACTAAATATCTCTAACAAATCTTCAAAATATAAGATACGTAACAGTTGATTCATTTGATTTTTGACAACCGCTAACGTGGTAATGAAAAAAGTTTCGCAAAAATGGATGAGGAAATATGTAAATTATATCTCTCTTAAAATGCAATTTTTATGGGCTTTGGGAGTAATTAAAATATGCATTGAACTCATTTGGATAGGAAACTAGCAGTGCTACACAGAGAATACTCGGAAAATGTTTTTAAATATTGAACGTGACGGAATAGAAAAGTTTATAATGCGAAAAAGAGGACGCAATTAAAGGAGACCAAGATGGTATGCCAGAGAAGACTAAGTGGATTTAAAGAAAAGTATACTCAAATTTTTATAATGGCATAAGCAGCCATGATGAAATGCTAATACGCTTCAAGAGGAAAACTTATTGAACGTAGAGGAAAATTTAAAAAATACGCTCAAAGCCTAAGGTACATATAAGTAAAACGGTATGCGAATATTTATTTGATAGCCCCCAATCATTTTAGTATTAGAACAGGGAAATACTCGTACCAGAGATGCGTAAAACTGCATATTCTCCAAAGGCCAAGGGAAAACATAATAGAGAATGAGTAAACAATTCAAATACGAGGGTTATTCAATAAGTGAAGAGACTAATGCTCTCATTATAAAACTATTCAATGAATTCTTACCATATTTTCAGAGATGTCAGTTGGTAAACTTGGGATAAGCTCTGATTAGCTGCTCCATTATATTATATCAACATAACCTCCAAATCTTTAGTTCACCATAAAGAGTCCACTAGAAGGTTACACCTTAGAAGAGCAGCGCTCTGCCAGTCGAAGGTGTAAAACTAATTGAAATACATTCTGGAAAATAAATACAACGAGAAAAGTTGTATGAACTGTGATGAACCGAGTGATGAACCCAGAAGTGGACGCCCAGTCGAAGTTTTTGGCCCCTCGTTGGAATCGAGGATTGACGGACTTATTATAATTACTATTCAAATGATAGCTAAGAAAGTTCAAGTGAGTGTTGGAACTGTTCACAATTTCACTCATAGTCATTTAAAGCACAGAAAAACAGTGTGTAAGATGGGTTCCCAGGCAGCCGCCTTACTGATGCTCATAAAGAATCAAAACTTTCAATTACTCAAGACTTAAAGCAACGAAGTTTGATTGAAGGGAAAGTTTTTTTGAACGAATGATGACTTTTGACGAGGTCTGGATCCATCACTACGATCCAGAGAGCAAAAGACAATAGTATGGAGTGGTAACACACCAGCTCTCCAGGTGCAATCTTCTAGTGGACTTGTCATGGCGAACTGAAAATATTGAGATTATATTGATATAAAATAATCGAACATTGATCAAAATTCATACCAAAGTTGCCAACGAACATTCCTGACAAATAGTAAAGATTCATTGAATAGTTTTAAAATGAGAGCATTTGTCTCTTCACTTATTAAATGACACTCTCATCTAAAAAATCTCCTTCATAACGTCTATAGCAAAATATTAGTGCAAAAAATGGATTTCTTCCCGCACCTGAAGGTTCAGGAGTGGTATATTAATATTCCAAGAAGAAATAGAAAAACAGCCCTGGAATAAAAAAAACAGGCAAAGTCCTGGGATGTAAAGATATTCCCGTCATAATCCTTTAGGGACTTGCCGAAAAAATTGGTTTAACCTCGTAAATGTGCCTTTCTTTTGAAGTAGAATGGATGATACCTAACAGCCCCTGCCACACGTCCTTACGACTGCTTGCAGGTTAGTGTGCAGATGAATATGTATGTAGAAAGTGATTTTTTTACAAATCAAAGAAGGTTGAGTGCCTAGTTACTGGAAACTAGATAAATATGACCCCATTCTACGTACAAAGAAGGATATAAGGAGGATCCAATAATTAAGGGCCGAATTCTTTGCAATCAATATCCAGCAAAATGTTGGAGTATATAATTGCTGGCGATATAATGGTACTTGCAACAGGAGCAGCAGTGAAGAATATAGTAAGGGTTTGGGATAAACAGATTTCCTTTCCATTCATGATATCCTGTAATCGGAGGAATGGAATGCCCCACGTGTGGATGATATAATTTTAGATTTCAAGAAAACCTTAGATAAGGTCCCTCACGAGCAATGATACACAAACTAAGATATATGGCATAACCGAGAATGATCTACTGAGTTAAAGAGTTCTTCTCAAACCGTAAACAAAATATAGTCGTTGATGGGCTGAGGTGGATGCAACTTCAGGAGTACCACAATGAAGTGAGAAAAGACCCCGACTATTCTTGATGTACATTAATGATCTATTTTCTCACTTTCGGAGCAATAATAGATTATTTGCGAACGAAACAGCCAGTTACAGAGAAATGTGGTCTCCGGCAACATGCGGGCTACTCTCTAGCGATTTAGATCGGATATTAGGGTGATGTAAGGATGATGATAGAGTTCAATATAGAAAAATTGTACAGCATTGAAGATTTGAAATATGAAACCGCTAATGTGGTGAAAATCAGAACAGTATGCATGTCAGCCTTAAATTAGCTAGGATTCATTCGACGGATTATATAAATAATATTATGAACAGGTGAGCCAGAGATGTTACTTTTCTTTAGTTAGAGCAAGTGTTCGATGTTCGGCAAGTATATGGAATCCATGGCAGAAAAACTTAAATTAAGAACTGGAAAATATTACGAAAAATACGCTAGATTTGTGAAAGAACAACGGGAAGCGAGTTTGTGTAAAGGTATGTTGGAGAAATTAGGTTTGTAGCCCCTTGATTAACAAAGACACATTGTATGATAAGGTTCAGTACTAACTATGGCCAATGAAGTTAAATATTTGGGGGTAGTTGTAACACCACGCCTTTCATGGGGAGCACATATCAGGACAATATGCGGATCCGCTTTAAAGAAACTGGGCTTCATTATACGGGTGGTGGGGAAATGTAATGAGAAAGTTAAAGAGAGGTGTTATTTCGCTCTAGTTAGACCACATTTGGAATACGCCGCAAGTAATTGGGATTGGGAGAAAATCTGGCAAAAAGAATTAGATAAAATCCCGAAAAAATCCGCCAGATTCGTGAAAAATATATATGACAAGAACACTAGTGTAACAGGTCTCTTAGGGGAGCCCCTTGAAATCGATTGTATAAATTTGTGACTTTTACATGAGGTTTTTTTCTTAATTACGGGTGGTGCCCTAACACCCTCCGCCACACGTCCTTCCGGTGACTTCATCTACATCTACTCAATATCCCGCAAGCCGCCGCAAGGGCGTGTGGCGGGGGTGTTAAGGCACCACCCGTAATTTAGAAAGAAAAAAAACCACATGCAGAAGTCACACATTTATAGTCCACAAACCAAACATGGTAAAAATTCATGCAAGAACCCTTTCACTTCACACGTATGCAAACCCACAAACTACCAACAAACATACACATGCACAATATTTGAATTTTTAATTTTGTTGCGGGGTATTAAGTAGATGTACACTTGTTCTCTACAATAGTATAGATATTATCTCTCCTACCTTTTAGTAAGATGGGGTTGAAAATTCATTAAATTAGCGACGTAGGTACTATCAATTGTTTTAGGCAATCAGTATTCGCATCGTCAAATATCCCCGCAAATATCTGTCTAAAACAAATCACCTTTCGAGAAGGGTTTTATTGCCTGGGTGTCGGCCAACTAAAGACGGTTTTTAGTACTGTTGGCATGTTATCCAACTTAAATTCCGGCTGCCCTTTCTTAGCGCCCAGTTTGCCGCCCTTGAAGAGTAGAATATGGGATGTAAAATAGTGCTTGTTACAGCAGTCATCGGAATAAAGCAACTCTGCTCTCACGTTGACTTTCTCCAATAAATTCATTGGAATACGCGCACATCCATGACCCCCCAATCTTACCGCTGGATCTATCTCGCATCCAGTTTCCCTAATCGTCTTCCTCCCTCCTCCCTCCCTTTGGTCTCAAATGACCTTACGACTTTCATTCTACTTCCAGAGAGATCCAAACCCGTTAACGTTTTATTACAGACTTCCTTCAAACTTACCTCGAGGGAGGAGAACATGCATGAGGGGACCCTTACCGTGCCTTTTTCTGCGGAAGTTATTTTAACCCAACCGCCGCTCTTTGAGGATGGATCCGGGATATCTATCTCAGAGAACGGCCCAACTATGGTGGCCGAACTGTGTCTGTCCCACGGGCCACCAGGGCCCGCAGGCCACAATTTCTTCCCATCGCTTGTCGTCGGCTTGGTTGCAATGGGAGTGAGTTCGGTTCCGTACACCACGTTCCCTTGGAGCTGGTTAACAGCCACAAGTCGTTTAACATTCGGATAAGGCTGATGAAGAAAGCAAATAAAATAACAAAATAGTGCCGCGTTTTTTCTTTATGTTAATTATAAAAATCTTTGCCGTGAAAAATGAACGACCTTCTTAAGCTAGCTTCTTTTTATTTACCAAAAAGTTTGCCCAGAGTAAATCGCAAATCACTCGAATTCATGTATAGGTCACCAGTGAGCACGTTGAACTCCGTAATGTGGTTTTGATTCAACCAAAGGTGTCTTTCTGCAACACCCGACCGGTGGCACACTCTCTCTAAGGGTTCATTATTTCTCAAGAGAGAATTTTTTACAGATGTCCTTTGAAATTATGAAGTAGATTTTTGAAATTGAAAATGAGGTTACAGTGATTGAAATATGGACACAGCCGCCTACTTCCACCTATGGCATTACTGTTTGTCTTAAAATAAAAGTTATCAAAACCTAGTAATATTTCACAGAAATATTCAACGTAAATTGGTCATGGTATCGAGAGTGATATTCTAAACTTGAACGTCTCTTGGCAATAAGACAATCAATAAAGTTCAAACAAAAGTCGCTAGATTTATTATAAACTACTTCGAGAAGAGAGTTAGTAAACGTAACGTGTATACCATGGGTGGAATCGTATTGGGTATCCCTTG